>JAJHPF010000001.1:4737866-4856491 GCA_024447775.1 Carex cristatella | reverse complement strand
CGCTTCTTTACCTATCACTTGTTCTGTTCTCCATCTCCGCCAAATACACCACTCTAACACAAGCCCAATGCCTTTCTGACCAACATGATGCCTTGATTCAACTCAAGCAAGGTTTCAACACCACTGAACTCCATTCGTGGAATGCAAGTACCGACTGTTGCATATGGGATGGCATCACATGCGATGAGCAAACCAGTTTGGTAACTGCGCTCAATCTTACTGACCGGTCTATCTCGGGCGAAATCAATCCAGCTTTATTCAATCTTGGCTCTCTTCTGTACCTCGACCTTTCATTCAACTACTTCCATAATATTACCCTTCCACAAACAGGGTTTGAGCAACTTCCACTTTTAACCAATCTTGACTTGTCCTATTCGGGCTTTGCCGGACAAGTTCCGATCAGCATTTCTGCCCTCACAAACCTTACCTCACTTGACTTATCAACCCACACCTCTAATACCAATCCCTTTTATCTTCATGACCCAGGCCTAAAAACCTTACTCAGCAACCTCACCAAACTTCAAGTTCTTCGCTTGGATGGGGTTGACCTGTCACTGAACGGATCCGAGTGGAGTAAGGCAATTTTTCTTGTAGGCCCAACTCTTCAGGTTCTATCCATGGCCAATTGTGGATTGAAAGGAAATTTCCCGGATGAAATATTCCACCTTACAAATCTAAAAGAACTTGATTTATCACAAAACTCAATGTTGTCACATCAACTACCAGAATTCAAGAAGCAAAGATTTTTGCAATATTTGTCTCTTTCAGGTACAAATTTTACTGGTCCATTACCAGATTCAATTGGAAATCTCAAATATTTATTGGAATTGGATCTTTCCAACTGTAACTTCTATGGTGAAGTTCCGCCTTCAATAACTAACCTTACAAGACTCAAATATTTGGACTTAGGGTTGAACAGTTTGACAGGTATGATACCCATATCTTTGTTTTCTCACCCTTCTTTGAAATCTTTGGATCTATCGGATAACTGGTTCTCAGGACATCTACCAGAGTTCTCAAATGGATCAACAATTTTGGAATCTATTTTCCTTGAAGACAACAATCTTGAAGGACCGTTGTCAATTTCCAGATTCATCAAGCACAATAAGAACCTAAAATCTCTCTTTCTCTCAAACAATATGTTGTCATTTATAGAAGGCGAAAACCATAATGAGTCATTCTATGCTTCATTTCCGCAACTAGATTATCTAGGTCTGGCATCGTGCAATTTAGTAGATTTCCCTATTTTTCTAACTTACCAAACAAATATTTACTCCTTAGACCTCTCAAATAATATTATCACTGGAGAGATTCCCCTTTCTATTTGTAATGTGACATTACCGGCAGTGCTTGATCTTTCATATAACAATTTAACTGGTATAGTTCCATTTTGCCTTCTAGAAGATGCTGAATTGGAAGTGCTTAACCTGGAAAGTAACAACTTAAGCGGGCCATTGCCACAAAATATCAGTCAAGCATGTGGACTTAAAATAATAAATCTGAATGGTAATGCAATAAATGGAAGTTTTCCCCGATTACTAAAGTATTGCAATTCTCTTGAGGTCTTACACATGGGAAACAATCGGATAGTGAACAGATTTCCCTATTGGCTGGGAAATCTTGAAAATTTGAGAGTTCTTGTCTTGAGATCGAATATGTTTTATGGACAAATTACAGACATGGAAATCAACACAAAAGGAAAAGGTTCCTTTTTCCCAATGCTAAACATTCTTGACCTTTCCTCTAATCATTTCAGTGGTAAATTGCCCAAAAATATTTTAGTGAACCTGAAGACCATGATGGGTATATCAATTACAAGTTCGCGAACAGCTAGTTATGGGTTAAATTATTATAAAGGGATGAATTTAACTTACTCTAAGGTTTTTGTTACAATTACAACCAATGGGTTTAATTTTGAGTTGAAATACCCAGCTGACATTTTCAACTACATTGACCTCTCAAATAATAGATTTTCGGGGGAAATACCCAAAGAGATTGGGCAACTCAAGTCACTTATTGCGCTTAACCTTACACATAATGCTCTGGCCGGTCGAATTCCATCGGAATTTGCTAGTTTACATGAACTTGAGTCACTGGATTTATCCTCCAATCAGCTTTCCGGACCCATTCCTCAAGAACTTACCTCACTCTCTTGGCTTTGTTCATTAAATCTTTCGTATAACAATTTGATTGGAGAAATACCTATAGGAAATCAGTTCGAAACCTTTTCGAATGATTCTTACCTGGGTAATCCTGGATTGTGTGGTAGCCCTTTATCAATGCAATGTGCAACAGCTCCTAATAATGGGTTTAATGAAGTTTTGCCTAATAAAGATTTGCCTTCTGATTATTCTACTTCTACTGATATAATTGGGTTCTCTGTTTCAATTGGTGTAGGGTTATACTTGGGGTTTACCTCAGTAATTTGGGCTCTGGTATTTTGGGAGAATGGAAGAAAGTGGTTTATTCTTGTTACAGATAAATTTTATTTTCAATTTTTTCAGTGATGGAAATATCGATCTAAGAGCTTGTACAAATGTACCACAGTACCAGTCAATATGTATCTCGCTCAGTAAATTTAAATACTAGGCACATCTGCTATGTTTATATGTGGTGTTTGCCTCTGTTATTTGGGGGCTTGTATCATGGGAAATTGCAAGATAGTGGTTTAATTTTATTAAAGACAAGTTTTACTTTCGGCATTTGTGCTAATGGAAATATCTAAGAGCCTTGTTCTAATAAAAACGAATGAATCAAATTAAGATTTTATTTTCTTGAATGTTTGTGCGTTTTTATAAGAAATGCATCTTTTATCCACAAAGGTTACAAAATGTGTGGTTGGCACTCTTTGTATGATTTTCTGTTAACGAATTTAAGGCATCAATGTGTTGAATTTGGTCTTTTCTTAAAACAATTTGGGTACAATGCATACGTATGAATAAAGCCACTGTAAGAAAGCAACAGACAATGGTTTCATTTTAGAATCGATTAGATGCAATGTTGCTTAATATTTCTCCTGAAGTTGACTTGTACGGTCTAAACACCTTATAAAGTTGACTTGTCAATTAACAAAAGTTTACGTTGAGTTCTCAGGGATGCGGTTGGATTGGGAGTGGGGTGAGCGAACCCAAGTTTTCATTGGAACAGCTGCTAACAAATGAGTTCGTGAACAACTACTCACCCATCCAAGCAGTAAGCATGGTGGAATAGAGTTCGGAATAGCTCATTAATATGGTTCTTCTTTATTTGCTCAAAAATAGTCACAAACTCAAGCATCGCAGCTATGACATGAGGAAGTGAGATGGTTCTAAAGACCAGGTTAAAGCTCCACTCAACATACGAGACAGAGAGAGAGCAAATAACATTTTGACCAACACCATGAACCATCGATCCTCTACTCTTGCTTGATACTTGACATCCACTGCACATTCATCTCTCGTTTCAACCAAGGACCACCTCCTCCTCCTTCATTGTTTCCCTGTGGCAAGCCTGCCGAGACCACCATTTCATTTCTCCTCATTCTGCATAAGACATTGTGCCCCTCCTTTTCACCATCCACGAAAAACTTGACCATGCTTCCTATACCGATATACGTGATAAACAGATCGGCTGCCCCATTATAGAGGATATTTTATTTTATGCAAGAACCACATACTGACACGTGAACAGTAAATGGTACAGTATTTCTAGCAGACATGTACTGGATAAAATACATTTCAGATCACATTGAATTTTCCTTTTGTGTAGCACCTCACATGTTAAAACCTTGCCCTTGAGAACTAAGTATGCAAAGGTATGCACTGATGTAGTTATCATGCCCACCACAAACAATGCCTTATAAGCCGACTTAGACAAATACTACCCCAATTTACCCCAACACCACACTGACTCATGACTTCCATTTGTTAGAATGATCGGCTCATGCAATGTTACATGCAATACCAGTTCTTGTAACTTGTAAGTGCGGTAGTGTAGTTTGTAAGGAGATGGAGTGGTGTACAACATGCTGAATTTATAGCACTACAACAACTAAATTTAGACTATCTAAACTTAGCATCCCACTATCTAATCTCCTGTTACAATGCTACCATATTTAGGCCATCCACTAAACCCACTACACAAACTAAATATAGAAATAACTAACCTCACTACACACACTAATTCTGTCTAAAGTAATTAAGGAAACTACTAACCCAACTACATGCTAAAATAAATCACAACACGTTTTTATCCATAACCTCATTTGCACTTGTTCTTTTGCTTAGGAATGTCATTTGCCCCTGTATGTGTGCTTAGCAACCTCAATTTGCGTTGTTCGTGTGCTTAACAACCTCTTTTGCGCTTGATCTTCTGCTTATGAACCTCATTTGCACTTGTTCTTGTGCTTAGGAACCTTATTTGCCCTTGTTGGTTCGCTTAACAACCTCAATCGGCGTTGTTCATGTGCTTCACAACCTCTTTTGCACTTGATCTTCTACTTATGAATCTCATTGCATTTGTTCTTGTGCTTAGGAACCTCATTTGCCCTTGTTTGTGTGCTTACCAACCTCAATTCGCGTTGTTCGTGTGCTTCACAACCTCTTTTGCGCTTGATCTTGTGATTATGAACCTCATTTGCACTTGTTCTTGTGCTTAGGAACTTCAATTGCCCTTGTTTGTGTGCTTAATAACCTCATTTGGCCTTGTTCGTGTGCTTAACAACCACTTTTGCGCTTGATCTTTTGCTTATGAACCTTATTTGCACTTGTTCTTTTGCTTAGGAACCTCATTCGCCCTTGTTTATGTGCTTCACAACCTCAAATTGCGGCGTTCGTGTGCTTAGCAACCTCTTTTGCACTTAATCTTGTGCTGATGAACCTCATTTGCACTTGTTCTTGTGCTTAAGAAGCTCATTTTCCCCTGTTTGTGTGCTTAACAACCTGAATCGGCATTGTTCATGTGCTTAATAACCACTTTTGTGCTTGATCTTGTGCTTACGAACCTCATTGCACTTGTTCTTGTGCTTAGGAACCTCATTTGCCCTTGTTGGTGTGCTTAACAACCTCAATTCGAGTTGTTCGTGTCCTTAACAGCCTCTTTTGCGCTTGATCTTGTGCTTATGAACCTCATTTGCACATGTTCTTGTGCTTAGGATCCTCATTTGCCCTTGTTTGTGTGCTTAACAACCTCAATTTGCGTTGTGCACGTGCTTAACAACCTCTTTTGCACTTGATCTTGTGCTTACGAACATTATTTAGACTTGTTCTTGTGCTTGGGAACTTCATTTGCCCTTGTTTATGTGCTTAACAACCTCATTTGGCTTTGTTTGTGTGGTTAACAACCTCTTTAGCGCTTGATCTTGTGCTCTTGAACCTCATTTGCACTTGTTCTTGTGCTTACAAACCTCATTCACCCTTGTTTGTGTGCTTAACAACATCAAATTGCATTGTTCGTTTGCTTAATAACCACTTTTGCACTTGATCTTGTGCTTATGAACCTCATTTGCACTTGTTCTTGTGCTTAAGAACCACATTTGCCCTTGCTTGTGTGCTTAACAACCTCAAATTGCGTTGTTCGTGTGCTTCACAACCTCTTTTGCGCTTGATCTTGTGCATATGAACCTCATTGCACTTGTTTTTGTGCTTAGGAACCTCATTTGCCCTTGTTTGTGTGCTTAACAACCTCAATTCGCGTTGTTCATGTGCTTCTCAACCTCTTTTGCGCTTGATCTTGTGAATATGAACCTCATTTGCACTTGTTCTTGTGCTTAGGTACTTCATTTGCCCTTGTTTGTGTGCTTAATAACCTCATTTGGCTTTGTTCGTGTGTTTAACAACCTCTTTTGCGCTTGATCTTCTGCTTATGAACCTCATTTGCACTTGTTCTTTTGCTTAGGGACGTCATTTGCCCTTGTTTTTATGCTTAACAATCTCAATTAGCGTTGTTCGTGTCCTTAACAACCTCTTTTGCGCTTGATCTTCTGCTTGTAAACCTCATTTGCACTTGTTGTTGTGTTTCGGAACGTCATTTGCCCTTGTTTGAATGCTTAACAATCTCAATTAGCGTTGTTCATGTGCTTAACAACCTCTTTTGCACTTGATCTTCTGCTTATGAACCACATTGCACTTGTTCTTGTGCTTAGGAACCTCATTTGCCCTTGTTTGTGTGCTGAACAACCTCAATTCGCGTTGTTCGTGTGCTTCACAACCTCTTTTGCGCTTGATCTTGTTATTATGAACCTCATTTGCACTTGTTCTTGTGCTTAGGAACTTCATTTGCCCTTGTTTGTGTGCTTAATAACCTCAATTAGCGTTGTTCATGTGATTAACAACCTCTTTTGCACTTGATCTTCTGCTTATGAACCTCATTTGCACTTGTTCTTTTGCTTAGGAACCTCATTTGCCCTTGTTTGTGTGCTTAACAACGTCAAATTGCGGCGTTCGTGTGCTTCACAACCTGTTTTGCGCTTGATCTTGTGATTATGAACCTCATTTGCACTTGTTCTTGTGCTTAGGAACTTCATTTGCCCTTGTGTGTGTGCTTAATAACGTCATTTGGCTTTGTTTGTGTGCTTAAGAGCCTCTTTTGCACTTGATCTTGTACTTACGAACCTCATTTGCACTTGTTCTCGTGCTGGGGAACCTCATTTGCCCGAGTCTGTGTGCTTAAAGACCTCATTTATCTTTGTTCGTGTGGTTAACAACCTCTTTTGCGCTTGATCATGTGCTTATGAATCTCATTTGCACTTGTTCTTGTGGTTAGGCACTTAATATTCCCTTGTATGTGTGCTTAACAACCTCTTTTGCGCTTGAACTTGCAATTATGAACCTCATTTGCACTTGTTCTTGTGCTTAGGAACATCATTTGCCCTTGTTTGTGTGCTTAACAATCTCAATTAGCGTTGTTCGTGTGCATAACAACCTCTTTTGCGCTTGATCTTGTGCTTATGAACCTCATTTGCACTTGTTTTTTTGCATGGGAACCTCATTTGTCCTTGTTTGTATGCTTAACAACCTCAATTCGCGTCGTTCGTGTGCTTAACAACCTCTTTCGCATTTGATCTTGTGATTATGAACCTCATTTGCCCTTGTTTGTGTTCCTAACAACCGCATTTAGCGTTGTTCGTGTGCTTAACAACTTTTTTGGCGCTTTATCTTGTGCTTATGAACCTCATTTGCAGTTGTTCTTGTGCTTAGGAACCTCATTTGCACTTGTTGGAGATGTGATCTCGGAAGGCAAGGTTACTATGAAGAAGATTGGTATCGAATCGAATCCAGCCAATATGCTCACAAAGCCTCTTCCAATTGCAAATATTAAGCTTTGTTCAAGTTTGGTGTCGGTTTGTTTCTAGCTTGTTTGAGCTAGTTTTGTTTCTAGCATGTTGCTAGTGTATCTTTATGTTTACCTTTGTTTAGGTGATGTTTGCTTTATGTTTTAGTTTATTTTAGATGTAATTTAGTTCAAGGTAGAGATTGTTATGTTTTGACCCAAATTGCTATTCGGATCCGTTGGGCTGTGTATCTTTAATTTGTAGTTTATGTAATGACTCTTGTAAGAGAGAGAATTAAGTCTATCAGAAATTAGTTTGTCTCTTGTCTCTTGCTCTCTTCCTCTTCTCAAACCCTAGAAAATCTAACATAGTATAAACTTGTACTTGTTTCTATCAAATGAAACAAATAACAAGTAATATTTTTTCTATGCCCTGCAATGAAGTGCTTAGAATTAAGAAAGAATATAGTTGGAAAAAAAAAATTATTTCCTTCAAAATCTTGAACAATAAATGAGGACGTTGATCAAGGAACAAACAAAATACCAAGACATAATCACAGTTTTTTTCATTTTGTGATTTGAAGCTAACAACAATTTTAAAGTATAAACATAGGTATAATAGATAAAAAAAAACAAAATATCAAACTGTGATTAACTTTTAATTTTTACGGACAGCATTAAGAAAACTTTATTTAGTGATCTGTGCTTGGTCGATTCATGCACATGGGTCTGATTTTGACATATATATGTTCATTCCGCTAATTATTCCAAATGGCAATAAATATTTTCCCTCCAATTCAACTATATTCAAGATGAACATGGTGATCTGTGCTTTCTCTGTCTTGATGACTCGTAAATTATTGCATTCAGTTGATTATTCAAACGGCAATAAATATTTTCCTTCCAATTCACTGCATCACGCTGACTATTCAAAATGGCAATAAATACATCTGTTTAATTATTGCATCCCGCTAATTAGTCAAGTCTTTCATTAATTATGTCCACATATATTTTCTATCCAATTTCAATCACTAGCTCTTAATCAGTTTCCTTACTCTTCTTCTCAAACAAAGTCATTACTAGCTCCAATCCCTTTCATTTCTCTTACACAATCTATTGTAGTGGACACGTTACTTATTCTATATATTCAATTATTCTTCTAGACACTTTTTTTTGGTTTATTAATTTTTCCATCTAAGAAAATGGTTATTTTGGTTTTTCTTATTCTACTGATAATGAAAAAAAAAATGAAAATAATAACTTTAATTGTTAATCTCCATGCTCTTGTTGATTGTGACTTTGGCAGGTGGATTTATACTGCACTTTTCCAAAAGTATAAAACGAGGAAAAAAAGAACACAAGAAATATATTTTATTTTTATTGTTAGAAGAACAACCAAAGTTTATTTTATTTTATAAAAACTTCTAGAAATGTAAACCGTCCTAATTTCACCATGAAATTTAATTGAGCAGTGCAGCTTAGACTAACGCACTACTACAGAATGGCGCTTCCTACACTGTGGTTGTACACGGATTTTCTCAGTTTTATGTAAAACTGTGTACCAAATAGGATTTTTCCAATGATCAATGATATCTCTAAGAATCCCACACGGATATTTCATTAAAAAACAGTGTTTCAAAAAAGCTGTTTGAAATTTACATTTCCTACACGGATATTTAGTTAAATATCCACGGATATTTAGTTAAATATCCATGTAGGAATTGTGTGAGAGCTACACGGATATTTATTTAAATATCCGTGTTAGGAGAGTTATTTGTACAAGTATTTTTATTTAAATAGCTGTGTATATATGTCGATAGAGTTACACGGTTTAATATCTAAATAGCTGTGTAGAAAGGTCATCTAGGGTTTCAGCTGAAATAAAAAGCTTCTCTTCCAGCGCCGTTTTGATCACTCTCTAGATCTCTACGAGGCACATAAGAGTTTAGGAAAGATCACTCTCTCTACATGGATTAAGGAGATATAGGATTCAAAGTTTCTCGTCCATTGATTTTACTTTGAGATGGAGGATTCAAAGTCTTTCCTCCTTATTGGAGGTGGAGGAAATGACATGAATCCTCCATCTCAGAGTAAAATTAACGGAGGAAAAATTCAGCTGAAATTCAAAGTTTCTCTTCCAGCGCCGTTTTGATCACTCTCTCTACGAGGCACAAATGAGTTTAGGTCCTTATGTAGCAGTGTGCGCTTGCATTTGTGGGTACGTAGGAGAAAAGAAAATATGCATTTGTGTGCGCTGAAATTCAAAGATCACTCGCGGCTTCCTAAACCCACAGGTGCAACCGCACACTGCTACAATAGGACCTGCAAAATTGCAAATCAACCAAATCAACAAAATAGAGGCTACCTAAAAAAAAATAATAATAAAAAAATAACAATCCTACACGGATATTTAATTAAATATCCGTGTCGGAATGGTTTGTTGTGATTTTTTATGGAGAGCATTAATTTTACATTTTGCATTTTATGTCATATTTTGACGAGTTCCTTTTAGGAATTATGAATATTTTGATAAGTTCTTTTTTTATGGAAAGCAATAAATTATACAAAATATAGATTAAACTCCCGCGCGACGTTTGGCCTACCCTAAGTAAACCCTAAACCCTTCAGATTCATCAAGGATTTTGTGCAGAAATCCGTGTAGCTATCTATTATCCTACACGGATATTCAGTTAAATATCCGTGTAGGATAGCCCACAGATATGAAATTTTATTAAATATGATATTAATATAAATATTTTATTATATTATTCATATTTCTACACGGATATGTAGTTAAATATCCGTGTAGGATTCCCTTTTTTATTTTTTTAAATTTCACATTTTGATTATTTAAATATAAAAATGAACTTATGGATGTTTTCATTGCTGTGAAGCTCTTTAAATATTCATTCTTATAAATTAAGAAATGTATTCATGTAGATATGAACTTTGTAAATATTAATTTTATTATAATTTATGTATTCATTCTTGTACACTATTTTACAAATTAAAATATTCATCACTGTGTTAGAAATATTAAATATTAACAAATTAAAAATTGTGCAACTAATACAAAAAATAAATACAAAAGAACAAAAATGTAAACAAGTAAACTTTCATATATTACTACTGGTAAATATTACAAAAGTTTCTAAAAATTTGATATAATAAAACTAAAAAAAAAAGAAACTCTAAACAACAGATTTTTCCTTTGTCCGACGAATGTAGGGCTTCGGTGGCGGATGGCCCCTGGGGCTGCGACGTGGGCGTGTCGGCCATGGTGGCCATGGCCAACTTCTGGGATAACCTGGTGATGGTCGTTCATACTCGGGTGGGATCCAAGGCACTGGCATGAAATCCTCTGGAATTGGTGGTAGTGCGAGAACAGGTGGTGGTGGCGCCTCAATAGGTTGTTCTTTTGTGATACACGACATTTTTTCACTTAGAGAAAGATAGGTTTAAGAGAGGAACCGATTCGGAGGATATATAGGATTTAAGGCGACTCTTCGTTTTTCTGTGTTTATTTAAATCTATTAATATTTAATATTTCTAATTCACAGTGATGAATACATGAAATAAATGAGGCGCGCATGCTTTGAAATAAATATCATCTTTTCCTACACGGATAGTTACGTAAATATCCGTGTTGAAAAAGTATTCCCGGATATTTAATAAAAAAGAGGAGAGCTACACGAATATGTACTTAAATATCCGTGTAGGATACCTATTGCACATGGATTTTTAATAAAAATCCGTGTAGGAAAAGAGGATACCTACACGGATATGTACTTAAATATCCGTGTAGGTATCTGTTGCACACGAATTTGTAATAAAAACCCGTGTAGGAATCCTTGTAGCAGTTCAAAACCAGATTATGTCTGCAAAAATTTTCTAAGTCCCCCCAGTTCACTTCTTTCTCGTCTGATTTTGAAATTCTTCCATGTCCGAAAATTTATCAAAGTACCCTAACTTCTCTGAATATATATGGTGATATTTTATTATATTAAATATGATTTGAACGTTAATATCTGTGTAGTTTCAAAATTTCAAATTTTTTTTTTCAATTTCATATTTTGTTATAATTTTTATATTTAAAGATAACATTAGCTAGTTAGATTATTCAAAAATATAAATATAAACATAATTAAGGGAGAAGAGCGTTTGAACTCCCGCACGACGTTTGGACAACCCTAACTAAACCCTAAACCCTTCAGATTCGTAACGGATTTTGAGAAGAAATCCGTGTAGAAAAGTTAATCCTACACGGATAATAAATTAAATATCCGTGTAGCTATTTATCTTCCTACAGAGATATATAATTAAATAACCGTGTATGAATATTATAGAGCTACACGGATATTTAATTAAATATCCGTGTAGGAATAGTGATTGTCACACGGTTTTTTACTTAAATAGCCGTGTAGATATGTTGGGAGAGCTAAACAGATTTATCTCTAATTATCCGTGTAGAAAATGTCATCTAGGGTTCAGCTCACTTAAAAGTATTCTTCTAGCACCGTTTTGATCACTCTCTCTCCTCTGGAATGGCTGGAATCTGATTTTTGTGCAGCAGGCATCTGAGATTTGCTGATTTTTAGTTGTGATTTGCTCCTCTTTTCCTTGTTAAGATTAGTAATACTTCTCTTTTATTTCAATAATTTTCTGTTAATTAGTTTTTATTGCTTATTTACGGTTTAGGGTTTGATTAATGCATGCATGGTTGTAAAATAATTAGTGTATTGCTGTCCAATAACCGACCTATTAATATGCTTGTAGGTCCATACCCGTTCAAAATTAATCCAATAGGAATTAATTTTGGATAGTCCCCGGTTTGGGACTGCTCTTTGAATATTGTGTCTCGTTTAGGATGTGAACACATGTTAGCGGGTTTAATTAGTATTTGAGAAAAATTCGACAGTATTTCTCCTTATTGCTCCTACGAGTATGTGGTATGTACACGTACTTGGGGAGTTAAGGGGAAATGCTGCCGAATTTTTCTCAAATACTAATTAAATCACGCTAACATGTGTTCACATATGAGGCACAATATTCAAGGAGTGGGTTAGGATTGTAAACCGGCCCTTTGTAAGCCAAGAATTCGGTAGGTTATACATATGTCAACCATCCACCACGCATGATTAATTGCAATCATTTTTTGGAATTTAATTTACAGATGGATCGAAGTTGGATGTATGAAATGCGGCGTGACAGTGAAGAATATTTGGTCCGAGTTGAAGAGTTTCTACAGTTTGCTGAGAGTTATAGAGTTTTGCAAAAGGAGGCCAACTTTTTGTGTCCTTGTAGGGATTGTAAAAATTGTATAGGATTTGAGGAATTGGAAGAAATTAGAACTCATTTAATTTGTCGGGGATTTAAGGAGAGATATACATGTTGGTTCATGCATGGTGAGAAAATTAGAGAGAGTAGTGGTACCGGTAAATTTTGTGATGAAATAAATGAGAGTGATCAAATTTCTGATAATTTTGAATTTGATTGCAACGATGATTATAAGAATTTCGAAAAATTGAACAGTGTTGAAGTCGATACTGCGACGATGATGAGATGGCAACGAGTATTGATGAAAATGTAGAACACGAGTTTACTGAAAACCTAGAGGACATGTTACGTGATGTGGAATGTGAAATTGGTGGTGAAAATTATGATAAATTTCAGTATTTGTCGGATGAATCCAAAAAGCCGTTGTATCCTGGGTGTATCACATTTACCAAACTGTCAGCTGTGTTGAAATTATTGAACTTAAAAGCAGACAGTGGTTGGAGCGATAAGAGTTTCACGTCCTTACTACGACTTTTACGAGAAATGCTCCCGAATAACAACGAGTTACCGTGTACAATATATCAGGCAAAGAAGTTGATCTGTCCAGTGGGATTGAAGATTGAAAGAATACATGCATGTCCTAATGACTGTGTATTGTACCGTAAAGAGTACGAGTCCATGCATGTATGTCCTAGATGCGGCGTTTCACGCTATAAGCGTAAGGGCAACGAAACTGACGATTGTAACGATGAAGAAAAAAAGGACCCACCTTCGGCCAAGGTGCTGTGGTATCTACCGACAATACCGAGGTTTAAACGGTTATTTGCAAATTCCAAAGATGCGAAATTATTGCGCTGGCATGAAGAAGAGCGGAAAAAGGACGGAAAACTAAGACACCCGGCTGATTCTCTCAATGGAGAAATATTGATAGACAATTCAAAGAATTTGGTTCCGACCCGAGAAACCTTAGGATTGTGGTGAGCACAGATGGAATGAGTCCCTTCGGAAGTATGAGCAGTCAGCACAGTACTTGGCCAGTTCTTTTATCCATCTACAATCTTCCTCCTTGGTTGTGCATGAAACACAAGTATATAATGATGTCATTACTGATCCAAGGACCCAGACAACTCGGAAATGACATAGATGTATATTTCGCACCATTAATTGAGGACCTCCAAAAATTATGAAAGACTGGTGTCTAGGTATGGGATGCGTACGGTAAAGAGGTCTTTAAATTGCGGGCCATGGTATTTTGCACAGTGAATGATTTTCCTGCATACGGGAATTTGTCGGGTTACAGTACGAAAGGAGCAAAATCGTGCCCTATCTGTGAGGATGACATGCAGGTGCTGAGGTTGAAATATTGTAAGAAGAATGTTTTTATGGGGCATCGCAGGTTTCTCCCCGTTAACCACCCATACTGTAGGAGAAAGAAGACATTCAATGGGAAAAATGAGCTCGGAGTGGCACGTCGTACATTGGATGGGAAGGGTGCCTTCAAGCGGGTTAAAAACCTTGATGTTGTTTTCGGAAAATGCACCAAAGCACCACCTAAAAATATTTGGAAAAAGAAGTCCATATTTTAGGAGCTACCGTACTGGGAATATTTGGAGGTGCGGCACGGCCTAGATGTCATGCATGTTGAAAAAAATGTATGCGACAGTTTAATCGGCACCTTATTGAACATTCCTCGCCTGACTAAAGACGGTATTAACGCTCGAAAAGACATGGTGGAAATGGGAATACGACAAAAGTTTGCACCCCAAGATAAAGGGAAGTGCACATACCTACCCCCTGCAATGTGCACCATGTCGAAGGAGGAGAAAAAAAGCTTTTGTGAATGCCTTCACAGTATTCAAGTCCCGTCAGGGTATTCTTCGAATATTAAGAAGCTGGTGTCCATGAAAGACATGAAATCCCATGACTGTCATGTTTTAATGACATAGATGATTCCTGTCGCAATTTGGAGAATTTTACCAAAGGCCGTTCGGCAGACCCTTACGAAGCTTTGTTTTTTCTTCAATGCAATTAATTCCAAGGTGTTAGACCCGCTCAAATTGGACGATTTGCAAGCGGAGGTCGTCGTTACTCTTTGTCATCTTGAGATGTATTTTCCTCCCTCTTTTTTCGATGTTATGGTTCACCTTGTTGTCCACCTCGTGAGGGAAATTAAGATTTGTGGTCCTGTATTTCTGCGGTATATGTATCCGTTCGAGAGATACATGGGTATTTTGAAAAAATATGTAAGGAACCGGCATCGGCCCGAAGGTAGCATTGTAGAAGGGTATTCAACAGAAGAGGCAGTTGAGTTTCGCACTAACGACCTGACCGGTGTGTCTCCTATCGGTGTTCCAAAATCCCGATACGAGGGAAGACTCCAAGGAGTAGGGACAATTGGTTTGAAACCCGTATTTGCTGACACAGATGA
Source organism: Carex cristatella (assembly GCA_024447775.1). Taxonomy (NCBI): domain Eukaryota; kingdom Viridiplantae; phylum Streptophyta; class Magnoliopsida; order Poales; family Cyperaceae; genus Carex; species Carex cristatella. Next base: position 4,841,538 of record JAJHPF010000001.1, on the reverse strand, counting down.
ACTACAAAAGACACATTTAATTGTACTACAGCACATGGCAGACGTTGCTCCCTATGTGGATGAGCACATGACAATCCTTCGACAACAGAATTACACGAGAAGTCAGAAGTGGTTGAATAACGAGCATAATCGTTTTTTTACAGGATGGCTCAAAGAAAGAGTGAAGGAACACGCCGAAAGGTGGCCTGTAGATGAAATTGTCAGGCTACTGGGCGAAGGACCCCAAGTTGTTGTTAGAACATTCCAAGGATATGAGATTAATGGATATATATTTTACACTAAATTACAAAGTGATAAGAGTGCGACGCAAAATAGTGGGGTGACGTTGGTGGCGGCCTCCGAAGAATTCAGTAGATCCGGGGATGCCCCGGCTGTAATAGCATCAAAGTCATATTACGGTGTTATTGAAGAAATTTGGGAGCTCATTTACAGTCCTCGCCTCAACATTCCCTTGTTTCGGTGTCAATTGGTCGAAGACCGGGGTGTGAAGGTTGATAATAACGGGTTAACACTCGTTGATTTGAACAAAGTCGGGTATATCGATGATCCGTTCATATTAGCCAAGCAAGCCGCACAGGTCTTTTATGTCACTGACCCGAGTGATGCTAGGTGGAGCATCGTCCTATCAGGAAAAAAAAGGATTCTAGGGGTTGAAAATGTCGTGGACGAAGAAGAGTACGACCAGTTTGACGAGATACCTCCATTTTGCACCGACGTGCCAATCGAGGTACCAGTAAGTGAAGAAGAAGCGAACTACATGAGATCTGATTACAACGAAGGATTATGGACCGATGTACAAAAAGTGCCAAAAAAGAGAAAAAGAAAGAAAAAGGGCACTGTGTAATATTTTGATTATGTAATATTTTTTAATCATGTAACAATGTTATTTTGCATTTTTCATGTCATTTTGTTTTTTTAATTATGATTTTTATGTAATATTTTGTATTTAACTATTCAGAATTGTTGGGATGTGGCACAATTTCTAAATTAGCAAATTTGCTTTAAAAGAAAACCATTGTTTAATGACACGTGGCTAATTAATTGGCTGAAATTAATTACAGCACTCTCCATCTCTTCACAAAATTAATTGTTGGGATGGAGTGATTTAGAAATTATGAATATCTAATTGCTAAATTCAGTGACGTGGCAAAATTACAATTTTTAAACTTTTTGTGAGATGGAGATGCTCTTATATAGGCCGGGTTTAAGGCGACTCTTCGTTTTTCTGTATTTATTTTGTAATTCACAGTAATGAATTAATGAAATTAGCTGGCGGGCATCTCCCGCTAAAAATTTCGTCTTCGCCGACGGATATTTAAATAAAAACCCGTGGATGAAAGTTTTTAGAGTTACACGGATATATTATATAATGTCCGTGTGCAAAGGGTATCCTACACGGATATTTAATTAAAAATCCGTGTCACTCTTACCTTTCCTACACGGATTTTTAATTAATTATTCGTGTATGATAACCTTACATGTAATTAGATATCCGTGTGCAAAGGGTATCGTACACGGATATTTAATTAAAAATCCGTGTCACTCTTACCTTTACTACACGGATTTGTAATTAATTATCCGTGTAGGATACCTTTTGTACACGGACATTTAATTAGATATCCGTGTGGAAAGTTCCCATCTTGCTATAGGTATAAATATTTGGAAAATAAGAAATAAATGTAACATTCCAAAAATTTTGAATCATTAATATTTATACTGATAAAACTTTTTCATAATACAATTAAGGACAAAACTATCCATCAATTAAAAATTTTTAATCGGGGTTGTGTCAGTAGTATATATTGTTGTTTTAATATCAGCTCCCCAATTGCAGGAAAGTGGTTCAAAATTATTGCAAAAGGACAATTATTGGTGTTACCACAGATACCGATTTTTTTTTATTATCCTAAAAAAAAAAAAAACATATCTACTCTCGATTTTCAAAAAAAATTGAAAATTACACTACTACAAAAAAATAGTTTGTACACGGCCTTTAACTGGAGAGCTACACGGATTTGGAATCGTGTGGGATACTGGAGTGTAGGAAAGTCCACCATTTACACACGGATAATTTATACGTGTACGATTACACTAATCCTACACGGATTTTCTACTCAAGATCCGTGTAGCTAGGGTATGGAGCTACACGGTTTTTTACCAAAAAACCGTGTATGAAATATATTCCTACACGGTTTTTTTAGTACAAATCCGTGTAGGAAGATCCTAAATCAATTTTTATTTTTAACACATCCTACACGGATTTTTTCAAATATCCGTGTACAATTTTTTTTTTTTTTTTTGTATTTTTTTCTGTTTTTGGCTAGCCTCCACTTTTGCTAGCCATTATATATAATATCATAATGTTTTTTTAACCCAAAACAGATAGAAATTGCCAAAACAACATAACAATTCAAATTTAATAATTACACAAATTAATTTATACGAATCCATATTGTGGAGTACAAAATTGGGAAATAAACCACCTTGCCCACATCCCTCTCACTTCGTCGACTTGCTCGGGTGAGTAAGCAGCTTGTCTCCGGTTATACTACAATTATAATTTGAGTTAGTAACAAGAGAGGTTCCTTAGAGGCAGTTGGATTCTATGTAAATTACCAAAAGTCTTCAAACAAAATTAGAGGAAGAAGTGAACTGACAAAAGAAAGAGAGAGAGGCAGCAATGGAGGCGCACACATCACCTAAACCCTGACAAAAAAGAGAGAGAGAGAGAGACAAAGAGAAGAGGAAGAATTTTGAACTCAGAGGAAGAATTTTAAAATCAGAGGAAGAAGAAGTGAACTGGGGACTTACAAAATTTGGGGACTTACAAAATTTCGGAAGATATAATCTAGTGGGTAAGGATTCGTGTGCAAGGTTTCCTACACGGATTTTTATTACAAATCCGTGTGCAATAGGTATCCTACACGAATATTTAAGTACATATCCGTGTAGCTCTCCTCTTATCCTACACGGTTTTTATTAAATATCCGTGTAGGAATAGTCTTTCAACACGGATATTTACGTAACTATCCGTGTAGGAAAAGATCGGTACAACTTCTTGCCAGGGACAAGCATATTTATTTCAAAACATGCGCGCCTTATGTAATTAATTACAAATTTAATATTGAATATACCGAAAATAAACACAGAAAAACGAAGAGTCACCTTAATCCCAATATATCTTTCGAATTGGTTCCTCTTAAACCTATCTTAATTTCTCTGAGTGAAAAAATGTCAAATGTCGATGAAAAACATCCTGTTGAGGCACTACCACCAATTCCAGAGGACTTCAAGCCAGTGCCTTAGATCCCACCCGGTTACGAACGACCACCACCAGGTTATCCCAGAAGTTGGCCATGGCCACCATGGCCAACTCGCCCACGTCGCAGCCCCAGGGGCCATCCGCCACCAAAGCCCTACATTCGTCGCACCAAGAAAAAATCTGTTGTTTAGAGTTTCTTTTTTTTGTTTTATTATATCAATTTTTGGGTAACTTTTGTAATATTTATATCAGTAGTAATATATGAAAGTTTACTTGTTTCCATTTTTGTTCTTCTGCATTTATTTTCTGTATTAATTGTACAATTTTAAATTTGTTAATATTTAATATTTCTAACACAGTGATGAATATTTTTATTTGTAAAATAGTGTACAAGAATGAATACATAAATTATAAAGAAATTAATATTTACAAAGTTCATATCTAAATGAATAAATTTCTTAATTTATAAGAATGAATATTTAAAGAGCTTGACAGCAATGAAAACATGTTCATTTTTATATTTAAATAATAACAAAATATGAAATTGAAAGTATATTATATTTAAAAAAATAAAAAAAAGGAAATCCTACACGGATATTTAACTACATATCCGTGTAGGAATATGAAATAATATAATAAAATATTTGGGTAACATTTAATAAAATTTCACATCCGTGGGCTATCCTACACGGATATTTAGTTGAATATCCGTGTAGGAAGATGAAGAATCACCCTTCCTACACGGATTTGTAACTGAAAATCCGTGTAGCTCTCTCACTATTCCTACACGGATATTTAATGAAATATCCGTGTATAAAAGATTAATTTCCACACGGACACTGGTTTTTAAGTTAATATTCGTGTAGGATTCCTAGAACACTGGAAAAATCTTGTTTTATACACGTTTTTTTATAAAATTGAGAAAATCCGTGTATAAGTTGCAGTGTAGGAAGACGTTTTTTGTAGTAGTGTTAACTTATAGGGCAGTTTGTTATTTTTTTTAGAGCTCAACACCCGAATTTAGTTTCTCTCGAAGGTTGTAACGACCCCGCTGCCGGGTCGGGAGTTGCGACAAGAGAAGCACCCTCGCATCTATCATTCGTTCTGTCAACCTACGTTGCAAGCAAATATAAACATAAACAATACGGAGTCAGCTACAAAGCCGAGTAACTAGTTATTTAATGACGCAACTTTTCAATTCATTGGTTAGGCAGTCGTCAACACTTGTCAATTCATTAATTGTCAAAGCAGCAACACTAATTAATTTCATAGATATACCATATAAAAAACAGCACCAATGCATATTGAAAAATACAAAATGTATCTTTAGATTCTTTACATATTAGCAACTTCTTAAAAGAATTAAAAAAAAACTCTTTCTAAGTAGACAAAGTATTCCATGTATCATCAAATATCATTTTATTCCCTTTGCAAAGCACGACCACTTGTATAAAAAAAAAATTATAGTCCGTAACGTTCGGAATACAATAAATAGTGAACCAGAGGCGGTGACCTTTACCTTCGGTCAACAGACTCTCACAACTCTACCCGCCCTGAGGCCGCCGTGCCAAAAACGATGGCTGGAAGCGGGAACAGTGATGAGCTAGATGCTGTTAGGGCAGTGGTGCTTAAACCCTCCGAAACCCTAGACGAACAGCCCTTTGTTAAGATCAACGGGTACGATTTCAATCATGGCCTCGATCTTACAGGTCTTCTCAATTCCATGGCATAGACTGGGTTCCAGGCTTCCAACCTTGGGGATGCCATTACCGTAGTTAATCAAATGGTAACTGGTTTTCCTTTCTTTTAAAAATAGTAAAGGTGGCAGTTTTTGCCCAGTTTGGTAGTTGCTTCTTCTTCTGGTAAATGAGACTTTTGAGTGTGTTTTTCTTTGAGGAAAAATAAGGATCAAAGTCCTTTTTGTAATTTTATTGATATTTGAAAGAAAGAAAAAAGTTATAGGTTTCAATTTGAAACCAATTACATGAGTAAAAAAGAAAAGATACTCAACATTGTTGAGTGATTTTAGTTTCCTTATAAATCAGAAAATAAAACAAACTTGTGAGTATGTTTGTGTGCTTTAATTTTGTATTTACTAAATCGGTTGAGTTTAGTTCTTGTAGACCACCATTGTGATTACTAATGCAAGGATTTCTATGTTATAATATCCTAGATTATAACAAAATTAAATTATTTTCTGTAGTGAAATTTGTGTCTTCCTTATGTTTTATTGTTAAATTTTTACTCACATCTTTTAAAGCTAGATTGGAGGTTGTCTCATGAGAAGCCAGTTGATGATTCTGATTGTTCAGTGCTCGATCCAGCCTATAGAGAATCTGTCAAATGCAAGATTTTTTTGGGGTTCACTTCAAATCTTGTTTCTTCTGGGATTCGGGATGTGATCAGGTTTCTGACCCAGCACAGGATGGTTAGTAACTTCACCTAGATTCCAATTTAGTTTAGACAGATTATACAAAAGGATTCATGCTGCTTGGTGCTATGAGAACCTAAATAAAAGTGTAACTTGCTAGATTTTGTGGTCTCCATTGGAAAAAATAATGTTAATGTACCCCATTTAGTATCAGTTGGTTGGCTGAATTTGTATGATTAATTTCAAATTTATGTGACAACAGATAAAAAATATATTTAATTTAGCTCAAGTAAGCTAAAATTAAACCCTTTATATGCACCTGAATTAACCCTTGAGATACTTCTTTGATAAACTCTTTGGTCTAAATTTGATCTTATCAGATCATTTAACCATGGAGCTTGGCAAAAGGAAAACAGTGCTTTCATGTGTCCTAGCATAATGTTGAAATGTCATGCATCCCGAAAGAAAGAAATGTCACAAATACCCTTCAGACTTTTAAAATTGTGTATGATATTTCTGGGGTATTCATGAAATGTACTCAATTTCTCAAGTGTTAGGGGTGTACACGAAGGGGATTATGGAGTGGGAGTTTGTGCTCCATCTTCAAGCTCCCCTTCACTGCTCCTCCGAGAGAATGAACAACAATTGCGAAATTTGAAATTTTCCTGAAAAGGAGTGGGCCCAGGAACTGAAGTTTCAGGCCATTTAGATAAATTTGAGAAATAAAGAAAGAGCGGGTCCTCTATAGATTTATTTTGGACCTGAAGCATTCTTAGAGCCATTTCAGCAGCCATCTAGTCCTTATAAAATACAGGAAGAACGTCTTTGATACATATAAAAATATAAATTGCCGAATTTATTTTGTATTGATCCAGGCAGAAATTAATAATTTTAGCCGGAGTGTCCGAAATCAAGCCTGCTTGCAGCGCTAGGTCAAACTAGTGCTGCTATATTGAAATACGTACTTATAATTCTATTTCTCTTTGAATATATTTTCGACTTGATACAGGTTGATGTGATAGTGACAACCGCTGGTGGCATAGAAGAGGATCTGATAAAATGCCTGGCACCAACATACCGAGGAGAATTCTCTCTGCCTGGTGCACAACTTCGTTCCAAGGGCTTGAACCGCATCGGCAATCTGTTGGTGCCAAATGATAACTATTGCAAATTTGAGAATTGGATTATGCCTCTTCTTGATTGCATGCTTATTGAACAATCCAATCAGGTATGGTAGTAGCTATCGTAGTTGGTTATCAAGTTGGCCAAATTTGCATTCTATTAACTTGTCCAATAACAAGATCAATATGGTTTCAATTTTATATGCAAGTAACGTCCAAATTAACACCCTATTATTGTTCTCCAAATTTAACCCAAGTACCGTCAACGGATTGTTGCAAATAAAGAATCAGGTCTTGCCTTTAGAACCATTGGAGGCGGCATTTTCACTTATTTTTGGTTGTTAATCAGGCACCCTGAATTAACATTAAATTAGACGCGCATTGAAGCCTTCAGTTAAAACCTTATTCACCATTCAATTTGCAGTTGAGGTCTATATAGTTTGAGTTATTCTCTATTTAACTCGATTTTTAACTCATGAACTCTACACAGAAAATTTGTTGATCCAATAACCTTTAATAATGCATTTGCTGCTGAATTTACCTTTCATAAATCAAGTGAAAAGACAAACAAAGTATTAGTTATACTGGTACAAGTTCCATGCCTCAGATGTGGTACTTATATCCCAGATTATGATCATTAAAATAATGGTAATGCCATGTAGCTAAAGGAATTCGGTTTCCTTGACATTCTATAACATTTCATTATTCTTATTTGAAAAATGTATATGCTTTGATTTGTATGAAGAACTTGGTCTGGACGCCATCAAAGGTGATTGCACGCCTCGGCAAAGAAATAAATGACGAAACCTCCTACCTTTACTGGGCTTACAAGGTACTTCTGTTTCTCAACTACCTATATGTGGTGATTGATAATGTCATGAATAATGTTCCAAAATCATAGAACATCAAGTCTGCCCGTGAGATAGTCTTTGGGCTTTAATAGGCACCGCTGGTACAGTTTTATTTTCTTATTAAGGGCCAGCTTTAGTTCTCTATTAGATTAAAAGGGTGTACAGAATGCCGTGCCTTTCTATTATTTTATTATTTCAAAGCAATGAAAGCACTGAAATTTGACAATTGAACTAGAATGGCATCCCTGTGTACTGCCCTGCATTGACGGATGGATCATTGGGCGACATGATATACTGCCATTCAGTGCGAAATCCGGGTCTAGTTATTGATATTGTTCAAGGTATTAAGTTATACGTCCTCCAAATGAAACCATCTTACTTTGAGCTGTTCTGGCCCTGTTCTTTTACAAATGAGGTAGATATGGATATAAAATCCTCAAATAAATTAATTAAAGATTAAAATATGAAAAATAGGTTTCATATGGATGGATACACACCGATAGTCATGCATCTAAATGTGCACAGTATTCTAGATTTTCTTATTTTTACTTTTCCGAAAAATAAGAAACATAAATTAATAATTTTCAATTCACAATTGTAAGAAGATGAAATATCCACCTTTTTGGGGACATATATCAAAATCACCATTCAACACCTTCCTCACAATCAGCACCTCTTTATGTGGCAGATATTAGGTCAATGAATGGGGAGGCAGTGCATACTGGTCCAAGAAAAACTGGGGTGATTATCTTAGGTGGAGGGCTACCGAAGCACCACATATGCAATGCCAATATGATGCGCAATGGTGCCGACTATGCTGTTTATATTAACACTGCTCAGGAGTTTGATGGCAGTGATTCGGGTGCATCACCTGACGAGGCAGTTTCTTGGGGAAAAATTAAAGGCTCTGCCAAACCTATTAAGGTATAATGTTGTTGTTGTTGGTTTTTTTTTTTTTTTTTTTTTTTTTTTTACAAATGGCTACTTAGAAAGCAGTTGAAATTGAGGATTTATGTATTACCTGGGACTTGATACCTCTGCTGGTATGAATCTGGACTTGTCTAAGCTAAATGGTCAATGCAAAACAAAGGGTATGTACTGAATGCAAAACAAGCTGTGACAAAAAAATTACGATTAGGCTGTTTTGTGATGTTCCCCTAATTTTCTATAGTTTTGGTGCTTGATTTTACCTTCAATTAATGTTGGTGCTAATTTTGTAATTCTTTGGATCGTTATATTTTCCAAACTAGGTGCATTGTGATGCAACGATAGCATTTCCCCTGCTGGTAGCTGCAACATTTGCCAAAAGATTTCACGATGGGCAAACAAAGAACATTCCCTGATTTATTTTCTTCATGATTTAGTTGAGGCAGTTAATGAGAAAAGATGGCTTTTGTGCTCAAATAAACTTGTTTTGGTTATGTTTCTGCTTCAGTTTTGATCCACAACGATTGTGCGGGATTAGATTTTACGGGTTCGGAAACTCATTATTTAATTTGCGGAAACCTATATTCATGGGTACGTACGAGATTTATTTAAGAATGTACTAAATTTAGTATTTGATTGTACTGTCAGATTAGCTGTTGGGAATCTTAGTTTATTTTTAAATATGTATTTCTATGTAAATTTCTTAATCAAATAATATTTTTTAGTGACAATAATAATAATATTTATAAATTCTAAGTAAAAAATTTAGCTCAATGAATCAAATCATTTAGCTAAAACGCGGATGAGCGTTGAAAGTGTTCCCCGGTGATTTATTGAAAAATGGTGGATGTAGCTAGCTGAGCCAATTTTGTTTTTTCTTCAATTAATCGCCTGTTCTGTACTTCCTGATCGGATCTTTTATCTCAGGTATAATACATAATGCGCAATTGTATGATTCTTTGGCAATATTTTATCGCAGGTATTAAAATGTGGACCTGCAATTGCTACGAAGCCTCAACCAAACTACTTGCAAAACAATGTCGATGAACTTTTGAAATTGAACCCCTGAAAATTTTAATGAAAGAAAAGCCGAGGGAATTCTGATACCAAAAATGAACTATTTGGTGCATCCAGCTTTTATAAAAAAAAATTCAGCCACTTGAGAACTACGTATTTAATGTAGTGGCACGAATTTCGGTCTCTCTATATAATACATAATGCGCAATTGTCTGATTCTTAGACAATATTTTATCTCAGGTATAATTATCTTTGATTAAAAATGTGGAGCTGCAATTGCTACAAAGCCTCAACCAAACCGCTTAGAAAACAAAGCCGATGAACTTTTGAAATTGAACCCCTGAACATTTTAATGAAAGAAAAGCCGAGGGAATTCTGATACCAAAAATGAATTATTTGGTGTATCCAGCTTTTACAAAAAAAAAAAATTCAGCCAGTTGTGCAGATTTAACGTAGTGACACGAGTTTTGGTCTCTCTATGAGGTTTAATTCTCGAAAATAACTTCTAAAAATATTGGGAGTGTACTATGGTAATTTAATCAAAATAAAAAACTTCAACCACTTAATTTTATATGCATTTGTAAAATAAAGGGTTTTCTTGAGAATTATGTTTCGAGATTTGTGCATAAAAAATAATTGTTTTTGAGATTAATGTATTAAAAAAAAAGGAATGAATTTGAAGTAGCAGGGTACACAGCAGATTTATTTCCTTTCTCACTTCCCTATCTTTTTCTCTGTTGCGTGCAACTGGAGCAGCTCCGATCCCTTTGAGAGGTTTATTGTACAGAGCACGAGAGAGAGGACAGAGAAACGTGAACAAATTAAGCTGGAATTGGAAATTTAATTTTAGCAAGCCCTATATTATGTCTTTACAGTCCGTTTTCTCATCATGATATATAGGGATGAAGAATGGATTGGAATGGAAACCGGCGGCCTAAATTTTTCTCTCTTATATGGTTTTTTTTCTTCTTTTTTGTCTTTTCCCCTCGAACGTAAAATCGGTCTTAATTCAACTTTGTGTATAGCTTACCGCAGCACGTCCATTCAATTTGTGAAAGTAAAAACAAACTAATCAGAGCTGAGCCAAAAGTCATTTTTCAATACATGATACAACAAAATATTTGCAATTAACAATGCTTTGTCCGGACTTAATTCGCCGGATATTATTATATTTAAACTCGTAACTGAAAGTGTTTGAGTCTGAATTTCAATCTATATACTTATTAGTTTTAAATCGGATCGGGTTCGAATCAGAATACCACATCCAATAGTAGATATTTCGAATTCAGTATTGTAGTTCCTAATATATAGGTACACATAACTTGTTTGTGAATTATCGAGTCTGGATTTTTGAACAGAAAATGAAAACCGATTCTTACATGGAGAATGGAAGGAGGGAGGGGCAACAAGCATGGACCGCGTGGCATGTATGCCACGTTGGATTTTTTTTTTTTTATGTTTTACAATTTTATAATTAAAACCTTTCAATTTCTAATATTATAAATAAGTCCAAAAAAATTGAAAGAGTGTCTATTACTGGGGTGTTACAAAGGTATTGCAAATATGGATCGGATCAGTTGCTAATCCATTCTTACATGGAGAATGGAAGCCTTGACTATTGGTTGCATGAGAAATCTGACGGTGGGCCCCACCTCAAATGACCACTTAGACTCAAAATTGCACAGGGTTCAGCTAGAGGGTTATCCTATTTGCATAAATCTTGTGATCCGAATATAGTGCACTGTGATGTTAAATCTAGTAACATTTTATTAGATGAAAAATTCGAGGCACATTTAGCGGATTTCGGGTAGTCTAGGTTTATGAACCCTTATGCCACTCATGTGACAACCGATTTGGTTGGTACTTTGGGTTATATACCACCTGAGTATAGTTAAGCATTAATGGCAACCCTAAAAGGAGACATGTTTAGTTTTGGGGTTGTGTTATTGGAGCTGTTAACGGGTCGTCGACCCGTTGATATTTGCCGGGCAAAAGGAAGTAGGGATTTGGTATCTTGGGTTCGTCAAATGAGAAAGGAGAAAAATGAAGAGGTTCTTTTTGATAGATTGATTTGGGGAAAGTTGTATGAGAAAGAACTTATGAGTGTACCTGAAATTGCATGTAGGTGTATAAACTCAGACCCGAGATCGAGTCCCGGTATCGAGCAGGTTGTTACTTGGCTTGATGCAGTTGGAGTAGATGAATAGTTTTGTTAATTTTTAATCATTTAGGTGCTGTATTAGTATTAATGAATAATGAATAGTTGAAAAGTGCAATTTTGGGTTCTGACAAAATGCAGCAATCTGTTTTGTAAATAATTTTCTGGTATCTGATATAATCGAGGTTATATGGTGGGTTCTGTTTAGTAATATGGCTAAGCAATGTTTAGATTAGCATGAATTGATCTTGTTTGAGAATTATATCCTTCTCTTTTCTTTGTTGGAGAATTAATTAAAGTTATTATATTGCTAAGCAATACATGGTGGGTTTAATTATATCCTTCTCTTTTCTTTGTTTGAGAATTAATTAAAGTTATTATATGGTGGGTTCTGTTTAGTAATACGGCTAAGCAATGTTTAGACTAGCATGAATTGATCTTGTTTGAGAATTATATCCTTCTCTTTTCTTTGTTTGAGAATTAATTAAAGTTATTATATTGCTCAACTGTTAACCAAGGCCCAAAAGAACCAGGCCTAATTAAACCCAAAACAAAATAAAAGGAGAAGAAGGAACAAAATAGCATCCCAAAAAGGCAAAGCCCCTCTCCTGATCAGCTAATCTGTAAATTTTAACCTAGACAGTCTCTGGCAAGAATAAAAAAAAAACAATTCAAGCATTTTGATCTTCACACAATCTCCCACCACTGGTCTCTCGGTTCAGGTATAACATCTCTTAGTGGTACATTAAATTTACCTAATAAGTATACTGATGAAATTTGGTTAATACATGGTGCTGTATATCAGTACCAAGTTGAGTTTTCTGATTCTATATTGGTCAAATTGAAATTTGAGGCAAGTTCAATATGCTACGGTGCTACGCGTAGCATAGAGATCTCTGTGCAACGGCTCAAAATTTGAATTTTCAAAATCCTAACGGTCGATCCAAACCATTAGATGTGTTCTACATATTGAAATGTGGTTGGAGCCCAAATTTTACATTTATTTGAATTTGTTTACTATTTATTAAGCCACTTTGAAAATCATTGACACCCCTATATTCAATACGCAATACTTGACAAGTCTTCCGTGGAATTTACGGTCCCATTTCAAAATCAGTTGAATTATTCTATCCCATTTCAAAATCAATTCTGTCCCTATTAATTCAGTCCGCATTTTTTCTTTACAATTAAAATCACTCTACATTGATTTTTCTATCTCTTCTTTCTTATAAGGTCATTACTACATTCCCTATTCTACTTGAAGATTAAAACAAATGAAAATAAATTTAAATTTCTAAGTGAATCTGTATGCATTAGTTGATTGCAATTCATGCTGGTGTATTTATATGTACATTATTTCTCCTAAAGAAGAAAAAATGTGGAAGAAATTAAGAACAATATTTTTTTTACGAGAAAAAAATAAAAACTGACACAAATAACGAAAGTTTTGATGGATACCTGTGCAATTATCGTCCTACATATTAACAGCTTCAATTTTCACTGAACAGATAGAGTAGCTATTACTTTAAATATTTTTTTGCTCAAATTTAGTCAACAATATTTATCACTTTATATACCCAAGATTTATCACTTGATGTACAGAAGATTTGATCAAGCAATTTTTAACTCGCATGTTGTTGATCATTAATAACTTATTCTACTATTAATGAAAAATATATTTCTGAGTTATATGTTTGACCAAACATAAAATGACATCAAATTTGACAAAAAGTAATATTAACTGTTGCTTCTGAAAAGTAGTCAATACTACTTGCTTGACTTGGTACGTCTTCCCTGTGCACAACTAACAGTCACATTTAAAATGGTAATTCATACATCAATTCAATTATTGCATCATGCTGATCAGTTTTTCCATATTTCGTTTCTCTTTAACAATAAAATATTGACCCTTCAATTATTCTATATATTCAAATATTCTTCTATATGCAGAAATTAAATTGCCGGCTGTTCAATTATTGTATCTATTCAAATATTCATCAATTAAACCACAAATTTTTCCCTGCGTGTTTGTTTCTTTTCTATTTTTTCCTATGCTACTTTTAAGACAAAATATGCAAATAAATTTAAATTTAAAAATGAATCTCCATGCTTTTGTTGATATCAATTCAGGCAGATTCACATCTGCTGCGATCCTTGCAATGTGAATAGTACTTTAAAATCTCTACATTTCCAAATCCAGCCGTCCAATATTTTATGTGCATATATCTCGAAACAACTGACTTTTATGTGCACAAATCTCAAAATAATTCAACAGTTGGATTTGGAAAAACATGAATTTTACGGTACTGTTCACATTGCAAAGGATAGCAGCAGATGTGAATCCAATTCAGGCTGCACATGGATTTATACTTTTCAAAAGAAGGGAGATAGGTAAAAAGAAGGGATGACCAAACAAAAGAACTAACACGAACAGAGTAGTTCTTTCTTTTTTTCATGGTAACAGAGCATTGTATGATCCTAAAATTTAAATAAAACCCTAATGAATGTTTTATCAGAAATATTGAACAAGCTTATTAAATAAACATACAATTGGGATTTAAATATTAGAATATGTAAATTATTTTGTTATACTTAATTGTTATAAATATTGATCATAATATATATTATTTTGATATTGGTATAATTATGAGAAAGATTGATGAGACATAATGATCAGGAAGAACAGACTTAGTGACCTCATCTATTACCGTACGATATTAGGTGCGAGGTTATTGAATTAGTCTGAAATTCATGACTAGGAATTAAATCATAATTCGCTGAGCATTTTGAATATTTGATTGACTGCATTGATTGAACTGTTGCATCATATGCATAACCCATTAAATTTGAAATAAAATTTGTATAGAGTCAAGTACTCAAAAGGCTTCCAAAAAATAAATGCATTAAAATTAATTTATAAACTTTCTAATTTTGACCACTTGACTTATACAAAATTAATTCAAAATTTTAAAATTTTCACATGTAGATGCATCACTCGTAAGGTAGAAGGATTTCAACTGTTTGGAATCGTCGTTTGAAGTCAGTCCAATAGGTTTTAGAGTTGAGTTCACACATGGACTTGGTTAACTTAAGAGCACTCAATAAAGTTGAGTTTGTTATGAATATATTATAATATGTGAATGTCATTAATTTTGTAACTCTCAATATTAATTCTCATTCACTTCTCCACTACTTCACTACCATTGGAATTCATGTCTACCACTATTTGGAATTCATTCTCTTATTTATTATTGTAATGGTTTTTCATGTACAATTTGTAGCCTATAAATAGAGGCATTATAATCTTGTATTGTACACATGAGAAATATATGAATAAAGAGATTATCATCTTTTACTTTCTCTGTTCTTATTTATGTTTGTTTATCTTTATTTTGTAACACGTGATCAGCACGAGAGCTCTACTAGTTGAAGATTCGAGGTAAGCTTGATATATTTATTTCAATTCTATTTATACATATAATATTTCTAAGAGTAATTGCTAAATGGAATCAATTATCAATTTATATATATTTATTTTAAGATGTGCAATATGGTTCATATTAATTTTTTTTATGATGTATATTTTTTTTTTCAAATTTAATCTTCCTGAAGAAGATTTAAAAAAAAAAAAACTTAAACTATTTCAAGAAATCTTCCTGAAGAAGATTATATGATATACAAAATTAATATAAGAAGATTTCAAGATATCTTCCTGAAGAAGGTTTATATGATGTACAAATTTTATATTGAGAAAATTTCAATAAATCTTTTTGAAAAAGATTTCAACAAGGTTTATATGATCTGCAATTTTTTTACAATGATTTAATCTTCCTCATGAAGATTTAAAAAATATATATATATTATGATCTTTCCGAAGAGGATTAATTTCAAGAAATATTAAGAAGAATCTTCCTCAAGAAGATTTCAATAAAATTTTAAGATCATTTTATGTGTTACAATTACATTATATTAATCAAATGGCTCAAAGCCCCATGAATATAAATTATGTCGATAAAATGTTATATTATGTTAATATCAAAGTTAAATGTTATGTCGATAAAAGTCATATGAATAATGTATATCAAAGTTAAATGTTATATTATGTTAATATCAAATGGCCCGAAGCCATATGTTAATGTTAAAATTGTTTTTCTTCATAATGTGTAATTTTAGATTTGACTTTTATTTTTATTTTTTTCCAATATGACCATAAATTTTTGTATTATATATCGTGTTAATTTTATATATATTTCTTTAATTAAGCTATAAAAAGGCCTCTTGTTATGACATACCTGAGAAATTAAAATTGTGTTATCAAAGGAAATTGGCCCGAAGCCATAGTATTGACATTCACGAATATATATTCAATTGGCCTGAAGCCATGGAATTAAATTATTAAAAAGAAAACATTATGTCATAGTGTTCAATTTTAACATATTCATGTTAAGAAAATATATATAATTTAATCTTTCCGAAGAAGATTTAAACAAATATTAAGAAGATCTTAAGAAATTTTTCTGAAGAAAATTAAATAGTGCAAAAAAAAAATATGGGATGCCCATATATTTTTCTTTTCTAATTATTAATCTTCCTGAAGAAGATTTCTAAAAATATTTTGAGTAAATTTATTCTCTTATTATGGTTGAACAACATAATAATTTCACTAGAAGTGAAAAATAATATGATGGACAAATTCTTAGATGTGAACATGATAATGAAGAAAAGACACTTCTTTTCACTGGAAGTGGAGAAATAATGAATTTTTTTTTGACAAAATAGAAAACAAGAAAAATTTTGTTATCATTGTGGTGATAAATGTTATTTGCCACATACTTGTCATACGCCGTAATATTTTGTTGAGTTACTCATAATAAGGAGACAAAATATCGAGAAAATTTTTGTTTGTGAATGTGATTTTCATCTTATTGAAATTGAAGTTATTCATTTGGATTTTTTTTATTTTTTAAAACGAAAAAAGAAATAATCACTTAAATGATGATAGCAATAAATAAATGAATGAAAAAAACAAATTCGTAATTGTTGAAGACATATTTATTTTGAGTTTTCTTAGTCTATTGGTTTTGATTGATCCAGTCTTAGGTTTAGTTTGAGATCAAATTGTACAATTAGAGTGTCATAGAGATCAAATTTATTTAGCTAATCAGGTGAAATTATGTTTTATTGACCATTTGACAAAACTAGTATGATACCAAACCAGCCAAGTTAAAAAAAATAATAATAACTAGTCCTAACATAAACTCATATAAGTGCAACTGGTCTCCTGCCTTGGATTTGCTTGGTTATAAAAAATAAAAAAATAAAAAAATCATCATTGTACAAACCTACACCGTACAATATTCATATTAATTGATACATTACCATAATATTGCAATTGTTGTTATGATTTCGTTCTCATGGTGGTATTTTTTATTTCTTACTTTTTGTTAATTGCAATTTTTGTTAATAAAAAAATATATATATTGAAGGCTCCGGAAGAGCTATATTATTGTTACATGGAAGAACATAAATTTATATTGATGATGCATATATTATGCTAAGTCTCAAAGGAATTTGTTTAATTTTAAAGATATCCGCCGAAATGGGTATCATGTTGAGACAACCAATAAAAAATGCACATTAGAGAAATTGTTTATGTTTCCTCCGGCTTGTACTATTCATATATTAGTACAATTGAAGTACATGTTATTGTAAACCAGAAGTTTAGATATAAAAATATGTTTATAGTTTGCCATGATCGGTTGGACCATTCCGGATCAATACTGATGCGAAAAAAATAATAATAGAGAATTCATAAGGACATTCATTCAAGAACCAGAAGATTCTTCAATCTAATGAATTGTCATGTGCAACATATTCTCAAGGAAAGTTGATTATTCAACCATCATCAGCGAAAATACGAAAATGAATCTCTTACATTTCTAGAACATATACAGGGTGACATTTGTGAACCATTTAGATATTTTATGGTTATAATTGATGCATCAACTAAATGGTCACATGTATGTTTATTATGAATTCGCAACCTAGTGTTTGCGAGATTTCTTACTCAATTTATTTGATAAAGAGCATAATTTTATAATTATCCAATTAAGAATATACCTCTGGACAATGCTGGTGAATTTGTTTCTTAGATAATGTATGTTTATTGGAATTGATACTGAACATCCTGTAGTTTATGTTCATACATAAAATGAAAACATGTTATTTTGCATGCAGCAAAACTAATTCTCATCAGGCCAACTAGCTACAATAAAACCTCCCCTTTGATATTAGCTTTTGGTCACATATCTAATATTTTCCATATAATAATTTTTGAATGTGCAATATATGTTCTAATTGCTCCATCATACCTCACTAAAATAAAAACTCAAAGAAGGTTGGAAATTCATGTTGGATTTGAATCTCCATAAAGTATATAGAACTAATGACAAGAGATTTATTGATGGCTATGTTTGCCGATTGTCATTTTGATGAGTGAATATTTCCAACCTTAGGGAGAGAGAAAATAAAATCATCTGAAAAAATATATTAGTATGAATTATTAGTGTCTCATTTTGATCCTCAAAAGATAATTCATTTGTAAATATTTACTAATCAATTGCCAAACGCATTTACTGATTCAAAGAAAGTGACCAGATTACATGTACCAGCTGCTAATGCTCCAATTAAAGTCGATGTCCATGTAGGATAGACTAATGAAATTATAGCACACATGAAGCGTGGATGACCAATCGGTTTCAAAGATAAAAATTCTCGAAAAAAAGGATGAAAGAATGAAAATGGTCAAGTCGAGGATATGATAATTTCAGATAAAACTCCAGAAGATAATCAAATTAGAAGTAATGTTGGAGTTTCAGCAGAAACTCAAGTATCTAAAATTCATGAAAATAAAGAGATCTCAATAAATTATATCATGAATGAAATAAGATAGAACCGAGATGAAATTGATATCAATGCATATAATATAGCGCTAAATATAATAAATAGTGAGGATCATGACCCGAAGATTATTAAAGAAGGTCGACAAAGAAATGATTGGCCAAAATAGAAAGGTGCAATTGAGGCAGAGTTAAACTCTCTTGAAAAACGAAAAGTATTTGGACCTGTAGTTCCAATACCTGAAGGTGTAAAATTATAAGATATAAAGCGCGGCTTGTAGCCCAAGGTTTTTCACAAAGATCTGGAATTGATTATAAACAAACATACTCATTTGTGGTGGATACAACAACTTTTCGGTACATAATTAGTATGGCAATCCATGAAGGACTTGATTTGCAACTAATGAATATTGTTACATCATATTTATATAGCTCTCTTGTGAATGATATTTATATGAAAATTCCTGAAGCATGTAATTTAGGTTCTCGAGAACATTATTCAATTAAATTGAATAAATTTTTATATTGATTAAAGCAATATGGATCTAAAAATGATATATTTTGTATTTTTGTGAAAATGTATAAAAATAATTTTGTTATGATTGCAATCTATGTTGAAAGATAAAACTCTTAAAGAGCTTCTAAAATAAATAATTTATTTAAATGAAGAATTTGAGATAGATCTTGG
This sequence comes from Carex cristatella, assembly GCA_024447775.1. Lineage (NCBI taxonomy): Eukaryota > Viridiplantae > Streptophyta > Magnoliopsida > Poales > Cyperaceae > Carex > Carex cristatella. Next base: position 4,822,244 of record JAJHPF010000001.1, on the reverse strand, counting down.
GAGAACAAATTTTTATCCTTGGATTGTAAATTGAAAATATGAGAAGTAATATTTTTATACATCGAGAAAAAGTATATTACAAGTGTGTTGAAAGAACAATTGATGAAGAATTATTTCGTACTGAAGTACCATATCTTAGTGTAATATGAGCACTTATATTTTTTTGTTGGATATACAAGACCTGATATATTTATTATTCTAGCAACACACAAAGCTGAGAATGTGTTTGGATAAGATCTGTGATTCAACACATTCGTCAGACATATGGCTTGTCTTATGAAAAAATGATCCTGACGATCATATATGAAGATAATATTGCATGTATTATTCAAATAAAGTAAGGATAATGTTATTAATGTTCAACAAACCCGTTCAAGTGAGAATCTGGCAGATTTATTCACTGAGGCCCTCCTTATGATAATATTTGAAAAGTTAGTTCGTAATATTGGAGTTTGCCGACTTAAAGGTCTTGATTGATGCTGTAATGAGGGGGAGTTAATATGCACTATATTTTTTTGAAATGTGAAGTAATTATATTTATTTTAGAATATGTTATATTTTATTTTAAAATTCGAATTTATTTTTAATAGGTTAAAAAAAATAGGTTATATTTGTTTTTTGAAATATGAAGTAATTAGATTTATTTTAGAAAATGTTATATTTTATTTTGAAATTTGGATTTATTTTTAATAGGTTAAAAAAATATGTTAGATTTGTTTTTTTGAAATGTGAAGTAATTAGATTTATTTGTTTTGAATATAAATTTCGGATTTTATTTTTTTGAATAGATTTAAAAAATACAACTCATCGCGAATCGGTGGAAGAACAAATCGAAAGATTATCGACGGATCTTTTTGGCCCTGTTATCAATCCATCCAATTATCAACCCAATTATCAACCCAGTTTCTCCCAAATGCCACCATCTAATTATCCAACTAATTATCAAATAAGGAACCAAATGCTAGATTTAAATTGTCAACAACCCCCTCAAATGACCACACCGTATTATACTTCAAATGATCCAAACATGTTTATTCCACAAGAAGCACATGAACCGATACCACCGTATGCATATGGAGGCACTTCTTCTGTAGCATCGAGTCAATTCACGGACACTGCCTTGTAGGAGGTACTCCTTCGACAAGTGTCATTGAAATTCAAGAAGAAGATATCCCTCCGTCGACAGAAAAAGTGCCCCCGCAACAACCAGCAGGAAAGAAGGCTAAAAAATGGCCCGAATACAATAAACCGTGGTTGAAATACTATGATTGGACAACAAATGCGGAGAGCACTATGCAATATCTACAATGTAAGGTAAACAAATGTACCATGACTGCTGTGTATAAAAAAGCCCACGGTATGAATAGCTTTAAGAGACATGCTGAAATGCACGAAAAAAATGATGAACAACCAAGTGAAAATGTTGGATCGAGACAAATCCAAACCCTAATGAACGCGGATGGTACCAGAACCAACCCAAAATTCGATGAATAAAAAATGCTTAGTGAATTGGCTCGGTACATTACCCACAAAGAACAACCAATAAGTATGGGTGGTTGCTTGAGTTTTGCCCGGTTAGTCATTCAGGGGTGTGCTCAACCAATGTACAAGAGGATTCATCATAACAAAATGAGTGGTGAAATAAAAAACCAGTTTACCAGCAGACAAAATGATCTGAAAGCTATATTTGCATACCAAAACAATAAGGTCTCAATTACCTCCGATATATGGACTGCTGGTAAACATGGACTCGGGTACTCTTGTATTACCGGGCATTGGATGGATGATAATTGGGTATTACAAAAGAGGATATTAAGTTTTCGAGTGTTGGAATCCCCGCACACTGCAAATGTAATTTTTAAATCAATTATTGGCGTTTTAGAAGAGTATAAAAGAGGAATATGGATAATAAGGTTTTTTCTATCTCATTCCATAATGCTAGCAACAACATAGCTTCCATTGAGATTTTTAAACGGTCACTAAACCGGATTATGAACGGTGAAATGTTTCACCAAAAGTGTGCTTGCCACATACTTAACCTCGTCGTGAAGGCGGTTCTTAAAACAGAAGCCGTAAAGCTATTGATAATTAAATTTAAAGATGCTCTCAACCCCATTGTTTCGAAGCAAGAAAGAAAACAACGGTTTGCGAGATTATGTGTCCACTATAATATGAGCAAGTTGAAAGTACCTTGGGATATAGATATCCGTTGGAACTCTACCTATAGGATGTTACACCGATGTCTTCCTTACAAAGCTGTCATAGGGGAGGCTTTGAGAGGCTCAATCCTCGAGGGATTGGCATTGGAACTCACCAACGGAGAATGGGAGCAACTAGAAAGGGTTAAAGAGTTCCTAAACACCTTTTTTACAGCAACCGTTCAACTATCCTGCTCGTACTCACGAACGTCGTTTAAGTTGCTCGAACATCTCTATTACATCTCCAAGGTATATAATGAATTTGAACAAGCTGAAATGAATGATAAATCTCTCACACCGATCGTAGATGTCATGAAACAAAAATTCTTAAAATATTGGGAAGATGTACCCCTCCTGGCCGTTATCGCAAACTGCCTCAACCCAACATACAAGAAGTATTACACGATCAAATTTATTGAAAGGTACAAAGATTATCTACATTTAGACAGCACCGGGGTGGAAGCATACGTGAATTCGAAGTTCGATGAGATGTTTAACATATACAGCTCAAGAATGAGTGGCAATCAGAACCTGTCTTCGTCCCATGCGGATCCTAGGTATAAATAAAAATATACATGTATTTTTAATATTTATTATTTATAATATCTACATTATTTGTCCGCTAATTTTTATTTTTATTTTTTAATAGTTCCACTTCTAGGAGCACTAGCAGTGGTGGATTGTTAGCAGATTTTCAGTCGGAGAGCTAACTGCACACATCCACAAACGAGATATTGAGCTATATGGCGATGCTCAATGAACCTGAAAATATTGACGTCGTTGGGTGGTGGAGGAGGCATGCAAGGATCTATCCAATCCTGGCGATGATGGCCCGTGATATTTGCTGTGCCGATGTCAACCGTCCCTTCCGAATGTTGTTTTAGTTCGGCGAACAGGATCCTCTCCGATAAACGCAGTAAGTTGGGTCCACATGTCTTTGAGAGACTTGTGTGCTTAAAAGACTGGATTGATGCTGAAGAGCGCACGCAACATCTGCCTTAACAACAATCATCACCCGAAGCTAACACTGAAGAGAGCGGTACTGGCGAGCCTAATTCGAATTCAGATGGTGCGGAAGAGAGCGAACAATAGTATAGAAATGCGAACTTCTAGATAAATAATGTCGGTATATATTTCTAATATCTTTAATCTTTATGGTTATTTTTTAAATTATAAAATTCTAAACATTTCAATTAGTTTTTAAATTATTCATTTTAACGAAAAATTACTAACAAAAAAAAAGTTAGAACTCTGCCTATGTTATTTTACATAGCCGGTCCCAAGCCCGGAATAAAAGAGGAGCGTAACTTTTATTTTTTAATTTATTATTTTAAAATAAGAGCTTAATTATTTTTAAGTAATTGATTTAAGAAATTTTTAATTTATATTTTATTATAACAAAAATTATCGAGTTACAACCATGTCAAATAAATTTAAATTGGTATGAATTTGGATTTATAATTTATTGGTATGAATTTGGATTTAAATTTGGATTTATAATTTATTGGTATGAATTTGGATTTATAATTATTTAGAATTTGGATTTATAAAAAAAAAACAGAAAAAAAAACAGAAAAAAAACCGAAAAAAAAAAGAAAAAAAGAAAATAGAAAAAAAAAGCACTGCCCGTCCTGCCCTCGGTGCCCGGCCCGTGCTGCCCCGCGCCCGTGACGGGCACGGGCATTAAACGGGCAGGGCATAATTTTTCAAAAAATTGCCCGTGATAGCCCGGCCCGTTGTGCCCGTGTGCCCGTGACGCCCGTGCCTTGCCCGTCCTGCCCTGCTTGTTTTTATAACTCTAGCGAGGATCATGTCAAGTCCAACTATCAATTTGTGATCTACAGTTACAAAATGAAGTAACTAAAAGTTATATGAAACGAATTTGGATCATTTCTCTTGGAAGAAATTAAAAGTTTCACTAATTAATATTATTAAAATTTCACACTTAACTTTTTCATATAAAAGAAATACTTATTCGGATGGGACATACCTAGTGAATATTAAATCTGTTGGGTGACTTTACACCAAAATTACTAGTTAAATCTTTCAAAAAAAATAAAAATAAATAAATAACATGACAAACCATTAATATTTTCCAAAATTCAATTACTTAGTCAATAATGTCAACTCGAGCAATGATGCATCCAGCCAAGAAACCATTAAACAACACACTTGGTCCCCCTAGCTATCACATCATTTCCTTTGAAATCATTCATTTTAATTGAGCACCATGTTTAGCATGTTTTAATTCAAAACCATGCTAGAATATTCACGCACTTGGTCTGAGGGTGGTTGTGCAGGCGCTGTTATGTGCTTATTAATACTTAAGGAGTCAAAGGAGTCAAACGAGGAGTAAACCCCTTACTCCACACTTAAGGAGCCAAATGAGAAGTAAAATAGAAAGAGTAAGATGGAGTAAGAAGTGAACTAATACGGATTAAGTTACTTCACCTAGAGAGGTGGATTAATTTACTTCACACTTAACCCACCTGCAGGGCCTACTATCATAGACTTGTGTTCATTTTCCAATATCTTACTTCTTCATATGAATTAATTTAATCCATGACATAAGCTACCAAACAAGGTATAAAATATGAGGAGTAAAGTGGAGTAAGCAATTTAATCCTCATTAACTTTACTCCACAACCAAACATGACCCAAAGGAATAAATGATTGATTCTGACCTTTCTATATTTTTTTAATTCTTATGCTTGGTGTTATATATCTATATATCAATATTCCTCGAGCTTATATCAATCAAAGCACTGCATCAAATTCTCTTGCTACACTCTTTCTCTCCTTTCTCACCTGAATTGACAATTTTGCATTTGTTTTTATCTCACTTGTTCTCTTCTCCTCCATATCAAACCGACCACTTCAACACGAGCCTTCCCCTCAATGCATTAAATATGAACTAATTTTATAATTTGATTCAAAAAATTTCCAAGAAAAATACAAAATTCAATTTATGAAGTTAAAAGTGCCTTTATTTTACGAATTTGATTTTTGTCATGCATCCACAATACAAAATTTTATAAAATTAATCAATCTCATGAACCAACCATATCAAATAAATACAAGTCTTAAGAGTTTAAGAAAATTGGACTAGTATTGTGTAATAATAATAACATAAAAATCTGATTAAGGAATTTATTTTTTGGTCTTCTAAATGGGATGTGGAACAAAACGTATCAGTTGAAGCAAAAAAATAAAAATAAAGTAATTTAAGAAGTGAAAACAAAACATATATTAATGGCCCCTTGATCGGCACCTCTCACATGCGGACCCCACCTTCTCTTTAACCCAATTAATAAAATCAACACCGATATCTGCCTCTCCACTTGCTTGTCCTCCTCTACGATTGTCTCCTTGATAATCTTTACGTCTTTAACAGAGCTATTTTTCAAAGCACTATTTTCCTATGCTTAATTAGAATGGCAAATTGACCTCATTTAATCTGTTATTATCCTTGCTTTGCTGATTGGATTATTGAATTAAGGGAAGAAGGAGAGAACAGCTGAATTTATCATTTTGATTATTACTAACGAAATGTTTGTAATGTTTTTTTTTTAAAGTTAAATTAGTAGTATGTTTTTTTTAATTTATTGTATTTTTGTAATTTTCTATAATTTTCTGAAAGTTATTTTCTAATTTTCTTAAAACCGTAAATATTTATCATTTTCTCCGTCTACTCTGTTTTTTTTTTTTCTTGCAAGTAATGTCTTTCCTCCGTTCAATTTATTTTCTCCTCTCTCCGTGTCACTTCTCTGTCAGTCAAAGTTGACGTTACCATTCCATTAATTTTATGCTTCTTTAATTCTCATACTCAACTTTCAGTTTATTTATATAGATACACCGATACTCTAATTTTGTTCAATCAAGCACCACTACAAATTGTCTTGCTTGCTCTTTTTCTTTCCAGCAATGACACTTGCTGCACTTACTTCCATATTAATTGTTCTCTTCTCCTTGTTCATCAAAACCACCACTCTAACACAAGCTCAATGCCTTCCTGACCAACGTCATGCGTTGATTGAACTCAAGCAAGGTTTCAAAACCACTGAACTCCAATCATGGAATGCAAATACCGACTGTTGCATATGGGAGGGCATCACTTGCGATGAGAAAACCGGCATGGTCACTGCGCTCAACCTTGCTGCCCGGTCCATCTTGGGTGACCTCAGCCCGGCTTTGTTCAATCTCAGCTCTCTTCAGTACCTTAACCTAGCTGAGAATGTGTTCGACAATCTTATCCTTCCACAAACCGGGTTTGAGCGATTTACTAATTTAACCCATCTGGATTTATCTCATTCTGGCTTTTCCGGTCAAGTTCCGATTAGCCTTTCTACCCTCACAAACCTTATCTCACTGAACTTATCATACTACTCGTTAGACCATCCGAAGAACTACTCCAATATCAATACCTTGTATCTTCAAGGCTCTGGCCTAAAAACCATACTCAGCAACCTCACCAAGCTCCAAGTTCTTCGCTTGGATGGGGTTAACATTTCACTCAACGTATCTGAGTGGGGCAACACAATTTTTCAAGCAGGTCCAACTCTTGCAGTGCTATCCATGTCAGATTGTGGATTAAGCGGAAATTTGCCAGATGAAATATTCCACCTTACAAATCTAACAGAACTTCACTTATCATACAACTCAATGTTGTCAGATCAACTTCCATATTCAATTAGAAATCTGCAATATTTATCGATATTGCGTCTTTATAATTGTAGCATCTATGGAGAAGTTCCTCCATCCATAACAAACCTTACAAGACTGGAATATTTGAACTTTGGTTCAAATAAATTGTCTGGGACGATACCCATGTCTTTGTTTTCTCACCCTTCTTTGAAATCATTAGATCTATCAGATAACCAATTTTCAGGATATCTAACTGAGTTCTCAAATGGATCATCAAATTTGGAACACATTAACCTTGGTTACAACAATATTCAAGGACAGTTGCCAATTTCCATATTCAAATTCCCCAACCTCCATTGGATAGATCTTTCATCAAATAAATTCAATGGTACTTTGAGTTTAGATGTCATCAAGCACAGTAAGAAGCTTCGATCTTTGAATCTCTCCAACAACAGGTTGTCAATTATAGAAGGAAAAAACCATAACGAGTCATTCTATGCTTCATTTCCACAACTTGAATATCTAGGGCTGGAATTGTGTAATTTAACAAAGTTTCCTCATTTTCTGAGTTACAAAACAAATATTTTTGCTCTAGACCTCTCAAGTAATAGTCTCACGGGAGAGATTCCCCTTTCCATTTGTAATTTGACATTGCTATCTCTTGATCTTTCGTATAATAGTTTAACCGGTAAAATACCACCTTGCCTACTAGAATATAAATCTCGTGAAGTGCTTTACGTAAAAAGTAACAAATTAAGTGGGCCATTGCCACGAAATATTAGTCAAGGATGCAAATTTAGAACAATAGATTTGAGTAAAAATAGAATAAATGGAAGTCTGCCCCGGTCACTATTGAATTGTAAATCTTTAGCGGTCTTAGATCTCGGAAATAATCAAATAGTGAATAGATTTCCATTTTGGCTCGGAGATCTCAAAAACTTGAGGGTACTTGTCCTAAGATCAAATCAACTTTATGGTGAAATTTTTAATATGGAAGGTCGCACAACAATAAATTTCCCCACACTACAGGTTTTTGATATTTCTTCAAATCGTTTCAAAGGCATTATCCCCAAAAGTTTGTTTGAAAACCTGAAGACTATGATAACTAATTCTGGTTCTAATACATTTATGTATGAGGATTCATATTATTATAATCAGGATTCAGTTATAGTCATATCGAAAGGACAAGAAATGGAGATAGAAAATTCACTCAACATATTCAGTTCCCTTGATCTATCACAAAATGAATTTTTGGGGGAAATACCCGAAGAGATTGGGTTACTCAAGTCAGTAGATGTGCTTAACTTGTCACATAATGCGCTGACTGGTCAAATTACATCGGAATTTGCAAACTTACACCAACTTCAATCGTTGGATCTCTCTTTTAACCAACTCTACGGACACATTCCTCAGGAGCTCACTTCTCTCACTTTTCTATCTGCACTAAACCTATCGTATAACAATATGGATGGGGAAATACCACAGGGCCACCAATTTTCAACCTTTTCAAATGATTCTTACTTGGGTAACCCTGGATTGTGTGGTAGTCCTTTATCAATGCAATGTGCAACTACTCCTGCAAATAATGGGTCTAAAAAAGGTTTGGCTTCAAAGTCTTCTAGTGATATAGTTGGACTCTCGGTTTCTATTGGATTGGGTTTAGGTGTGGGGTTTGTCACTGTAATTTGGGCTTTGGTATCATGGGGGTATGGGAGGGAGCGGTTTAATTTCATTTTAGATAGGTTTTATTTTAGACATATTCCGTGGATAATTCTCCATTTCCGCTTGACTATTGGTAGGGAATAATAATTTTGTTCCTTTTTTTTTCATAAATGTTAGGTTCTCATGCCAACACATGATTATGTACTTTCAGTTTCTTTTTCTTTAAACTATTTTGTATTTTGTGATTTCAAATATTTGAGGGTTATTGTTGAAGTGAACAAAGTTGTCAGCACTAATTACTAATATGTTTTAACTGCTTTCTACGGTGCTTCAGTTATTTGTAAAATCAGGAATTGAAGTTATCTTGAATCAAGATACCGAAATTGTTTCCCCAAATGTTGTATTTTCAGCTGTCTTACAACAATTATATGTACAGTTTGGTGTGTATATATATATTTTTAGGAAGTATGTATGAAACATTATGTAACTATTTTTCACTAATAAAATATTATTTGATTATTTGATTGAGCAATTTAAATAAAAATAAATATTTTAAAAATGAATCAAGATTTATCACAACTAATCTAACGATACAATTGAACCATCAATTCAGCATATTTCCATAATCAATCATGTTCGTACTCATGAGTGTGGATTCTACAAAATTGAATAGTGGGTTTCTGAACCTATAAAATATCCTCCCATGCAATCCTGTAACGAACGAACTGGCCCTAAATTATCAATCAGAAAAAGATACATTCTTCAGTACCAAATTTGCCGTACTTTATCTCTCACAATAAAATTTTAAATTGGAACAATGGCCAACGATTGTTCAATTTCAAAGAGTACGATACTACACAATTAATATGGGGTTAATTAAGCCTTGCGAACTTCACATAAGGCCTATCTTGGGCAATTGTCCTTGGTAAAGAAATAGTGAGCTAGCTGATATATGAGATAAATTATTTTGCAACTTTGTCATACTTTTATTTTAAATGAAATTTTGTTCTTCTTAATGAGTAATATTTATTTTGCTTCTTTCGAACCGGGCCACTGCACAGTATGTTAGTATGGAGTGACACAATGAGATTTGGGGCAGTGAAATATTACTTGGGCTGAATTCGTTGGGCTTCATATGGGGTAGTTGACTACTAGACTTAATTAAGTCATTGATGAAATTTACTCTACTAAATTCACACCTGCCTTTAGCCCTTTAACACACCCTATCTGTTCAATGAAATGTCCCACCTTCATCCAGATAATGTTATAAAAGCTGAACTTATCAGCCAATATTAAATCTGTATGGAGAGCCAGCCGAACACCAATAATTAATTGTCCCTTGCAATAATGTTGAACTACTTTCCTGTTGGGAGGTTAACTCTTCAAGTATTCTTGTTTCTATGTCAAGCAAAGACTTCCAGTACTCTCAATTATTGTTGATAATAAGGACAAGATTTATAACTTGATTAAAAACAAAAGGATTCTGTAAACCTACTTTTTTTTATGATAACTTATGGTGTTTTTTTTTTTTTTCAATTTAATATCATTTGAGAATACATTAAAGACTGTCAATTTCAAATCATTGAAAATTTATGTCACTTGATGTATGTTCATGTACGTCATTATTTATAGACATGATATGTGAATATCATAAATTATGCTTATATTATTAGATTTTAAATTTAACCTTTAGATTCAAAAGTTATCAAAACTGTTATAATAAAAAAAACATTTGTTAAATAATCCACCTCTTCTATAAATCCTCCATCTGGTGGCTTTAGCATATCTTTTACTTTACCTTTCACTTTCAGTATCAGTATGGCTGCTATTTGAAATATTAATAATAACAAATAATGACTGCTATTGAAGCGATGGACCTTTTGAAGGCTACAATGAACACATAATAACTCCTTAATGGGCGGGTCGATTATTGGATCTATTGGAGGCCCATATTTTTTGTATTGGAGGCCATATTTTATATAATTATTATAAAAAATACTAGAGGCCTATATTGGATATATTGGAGGCATATAAATATAGACCTACATTTTTTATATTTTATAAGGTTTTCAACTAAAGAGGCCATCAGGATGTTGTTTGACATTAGAGATTCAGATATTATTATCAGGATAATAAATTAAAATGAATGATTTCTTATATTATTATTAGAAAACATATGTTTTATCATTCTATCTCGAAAAGAATTGACTGTATGTAAAGATATCCTGATTTGGGCTAGTTCCGTCCTCGCACAGGCTGAGATTGGAAAAGTGGGAAGGTAAGGAGGTATTCAGATATTTTCCAATAGATCCAATAGATTGGAAAATAATTGACTGCTTAGGTACACCCTTTCTAATTTAGTTTATGCTCTCCTACAAGGGATATTTTCCAATAAAACCTACTTTTTTTTTTAAATTATCTTCCCATGCTCTCCAAAAAGAAAAATAAAATAAACAATGATATCATTGATTTACATAGTTCAATCAATTTTCATAAAGGTAATGCATTTTTAGGGCGTGTTGGAAAGCATAAGAATTGGATTTTAGACTCATTGAGAAAATTAATATGTGGGAAAACAAATTAGATCAAACGATTTTTTTTTGGGCACCATTTCTTGCTTCATCTCTGTCCTACAATTTTTCTAAAATAAAGAATGTGGAATGCATTAGTAATCAATGTTGAAAAAAAAATGCTATGATATATTTGAAGATCTACTGTGATATTGTCTATGAGCCTGCTTACACTTTCATTTTGCTGAAGCAACGCGAGACTTATCTCGACCTAGTTATATCTATTCTGACAAATATTTATCATGGATTGTATAATCATCTCCCGATATTTCAACTTGAAGTTTTAGTCCTTTATCATAAATTATTGTCACACCCCGGATTTCGGAGGTGCGACGGACCTACCGCGTCCATTTTTTCATAACAATTAACATAACACAAGACATGGATCTTTTTATGCATTGCCAATAGCATCCATTAATTTTTACCCCATCCCAAAAAATTTACAATAATTATCTGACTATTTATAGTGGATGATGCTAGATGAATTTTCTGCACCATGTCAGATAAAATAATTTCAAATCCCACACCTTCAGATGGCCCTGCTGTCAATTACAATCCCAAAAACGTTTCTCAATCTTCGTTTAATAAACCTGTAACCCACAAGGGGAAACGATTGAGAAATAATAAATTATTTCTCAGTGCTGATTGCCACTCAGATTATTGGATTCAAATGAAATCCATATTCAGAATGAAATCACCGCACGAGAAATTAACAGTTCATTTTAAAATGACGAATGCAGATGCTCAATATCAGTATCCAATCGAACAACAACAATTACATAGATAAATCAGAAATCAATGAATCTTATCAGAATAAATGGTTTGAGTCTAAATCTTTTAAACCATAAAGTCTGGTAACGTTTGGTTTCTTACCTTTACAGTTTCTAGTCTAGTAACACTGACAGATACCCTAACAAGTATCGATCGTGTTAGGGCTTATACTGTTCTATCCTTCCTAACAATTTATTAATTAAAATAATATAGAATCAATATCTCAATGCCTTCAGAATCAGAAAGAAAATCGATGATAAAATAGTTCTAACTATCCTGACAATCGGTTAGCAGAAACAATACGAAATCAATATCACAATACTGTCATTATCGGAAAGAAAATCATTGATAAGATAGTTACCACAGTTCATTAATCTTACAGTCACAGTTTATATTTATTCAATATCTCCTACCCAACCGGTACTGGGTTCAGTTGGGGCCATTCACCATATGCGCATAAGGGTCCTAGAGTAAACTCTAGTAGCTAGCTAGACTTTACAATATATTAATCGTTTTTCTCTACTATATGGAGATTCAAGGATTACAATATTTAATATTCAATCAATTCAGTCACTGTGGTCTTAATCAATCATTTGAAATAAGAATCAATCAATTGATAAACAATATCAACATGACAGTCAACATACTTACCTGTAATTCAGTTTCAATTGTATTGGGTATGCATATGATGCAACAGTTCAATCAATACAGTCAATCAATTATTCAAAATGCATAGCGAGTTACGATTTAATTCCTAGTATGAATCTAAGACTAATCCAATAACCTCGCACCTGATATCGAAGGGCTATAGGTCAGTCACTAGTGATCTGTTCTTCTTGAACATTCCATCTCATCAATCTCTTTTGTAATTATGCCTACTTTAAACAATATATTATAATCAATATTTGTAATATTTTACATAATGCAGAATAATTAATGTATTTCAATATATAAAGTCCCATGTGTATTCCCAGTATTTATTTAGTAACTTTCAACAGAGTTATACAAGTACTTGTACAATTTTATTTAGAACTATCATCTTTCAAGGTTAACTACTTATATTCCATTTGTAGGTCATACAATGCTCATTAATATCATCCAAATCCTCACACACACAATTTAGCATATTTCTAATCATCCCCGTCTGTGGTTAATTAATAAAAGTACCCATTTCAATTAATAGCAGCTTTTAATTAATAATTTTACCATTTCATTAATACTTTCCAATTCATTTCAATTTCAATCTAATTAGTCCAACAGTCCAGTCCATATGTCAAAACTATTAAGATCCATTGAAATTAAACCTTCTCATTTATTTTCCAATTTCACTTTTCTGTACTAAGTCCGAATGTCAAGTCTAATAATTATAATATTTACTTCTTTTCATATGTTATTTCCCTTTTCTAGTCAAAGGCCCAAAGCCCACAATTAAACAAATTTTTTTTTATTCTTTTAAAACTTGGTAGTGGCTACCAAGATTAAATTATAGTTTTGTTTACAACATCATTCCTTAGATTATTACAGAAATTATAAAGCAAATGCACTCCCTATACCAGTATTTGAATTACAACCACCATGTGCCAATACCGCCCCTGCATCCAGTTTGTATCTCTGCCCACAGTATCGCTGCCAAAGTAAAGCTTCCTCCCTTGCTCGGTTTGCCACTAGTCATGGTGGACTTTTTTTATTTCTGAAAATTACATCATTGCGCTGTCTCCATAGAAACCACAGGACCGACAAGAAACTGGAGAGCCAAACCTGTTTTCGTGTAGCAGAATCACCACAACAGATGGTTCTTGAAGCAGCCCATGTTTCTTCCACTGTACTACCATGGACCATTAAGTTGGAGAATTGATTTCAAACCGACAAAGCATACTGACAGTGAAAAAATAAATGATTTGCTGTTTCAACAGCATCCTCATCACACATTACACAGTGAATCAAGATATTCATACCCCTTCTACTCAACATCTCCCGAGTGAGCAATCTATCCTCGAGTAATAATAATGAGAAAATTTTAACCTTCGAAGGGGCTGCCGCTTTCCAATTCTCAACAAATCTCCATTTAATCTTCCCGGCAGCAATCAATGTTTTGTAAACCGACCCGGCAGAGTAAGAGCCATTGGTAGACCAACGCCATTCAAGACAATCTTCTAATTCACCCAAAACCGGTACCGTACCAGAAAAAAATGAGATAACTGGAGAATTTGCCGCAAATGCTTCCTGTAAAGAAATATGCTGAGCAATCGGCCTAGGCCCCCCATCCTTCATTCTTCTGAGTGGAATTGCGCCCCAGCAATCGTACCAGAAGGAGATCTTCGCCCCATTTCCAATAAACCATTGGGTACACCATTGAAACAACCCATGTATCTTAATTAGGTGATTCCAGAAGAATGATCCATTTACCAACCATGTTTTTGGGTCAGATTGAAATGGCCTATGTTTCCGGAGAATTTGTATGATCGAATACCAAAGACCATCAGTTTGAACCGATGCCTTCCACCACCATCTAAGCAACAGACATCTATTTCGAACCTCTAAATTCGGTATTCCAAGCCCTCCAAATTTTGTATCCTCTGAATTCAAGCCGAGTTTTGGAATTTTTGCCTTTTTGCAATTTAACCCCTCTGAAAAGAGAGTATTATCCAAACATAGGAATTGTACTAATTTTTCCCTTCATTCTATACTTTCTTACAAACAAACCCCTGATAAACTAACACAGTATTAACGAAAATACTGGTACAGTGACTCATAAAACCGGTATCAAGTAATATGTTGGAGTTTTCTTGGATTTTAACCAAAACAAAGATTAAATCTTTATAACCACCTCTAAGAAAATTTAAGTCCCAACTCAATACAAGTAAACAGTGGAGCATGAGCTATTAATGGCAGTTCAAATTTAAACCCAATAGGAATTCAATATGAGAAAAACGAAATACCAATTATTCATGAATTTCAACTTCCAAGCAAGTACGATTCACAGTAAAATAGGCTTGCTTACTCAATTTTCATGGATTAACAAGCCCTAGACGGATGAGAGATAAAATAGAATCAAAAGGGTAGAGAGTGATAACCAATAATATCACTAGAGGCACTGAAAGAGCACACAATCAGCGGTTTAATCGCATCAACAATCAAGAGAGAAAAATCCTTTTTCACTTTCTTTGTTCTTTTTATTTTCTTTTGCGCAAGCAACAGGGGAAGAGGTGGAGAAGGTCCCAGAAGGGACTCCATGCATTGATCAAAGAGAGAACAAAAGGGATAAAGGATGGGAAAATAGAGGCGTGGGTCCCACATGCCAAATTTCATATTCAACCTCCAATTTTTAAATTTTATAAATCAATCCAAACCAATTAAAAGAAAATTATAAATATTACTAAGTATTCCCTTATTGTTAACATATCTCATATAAATTTTTACCTTTTTAATATCCATTTTATAATATATATATCAAAACTTCCAAACTAACATTATATGAACTTTATTTCAATTGAATAGATTGAACCAAAGTTATTTGTACGTTCTTAATTTTTTTTATAATTAACTTAATAATCTTATTTATTTGTGCAGAAACATGATACTTGTGTTTTGAACGTAACATATTTAACTAAAAAATATGTTCAGACATTTCGTATTTTATTTCCACTAATTAATTTTACACATATATTTTTCATAGTGTTACAATTATTATCTCCCGATCTTCCCACTTGAAGTTTTTATTAATGGCATTTTCTACTAATTTTATTTGGGCACACATTTAATTTAAATTTTCTGTTTCTGATTAGGACTACATGGGAAATGCCAAGCCCATTAAAAACTTTTTTTTTTTAATTTCCAGCCGAACCCGAAGGCCCAGCAAGGATAAATTACTGCACTTTATACTTTAGACCCTCTGAGAAGGATGTAATCTCTCAGAGCAAGGACCAACTACTGCTAGAATATCAGTTTTGCACTCTATCACACAAGGATTTTCAATTCAAATCCGAATAGTTTTCAAGATAACGAGAATTGGTTCACTCAAATTTTCGGAAACCTTTGCTTTGCATAGAAATAAGCTTCCAATGAGAAAAGCACATGATTGTTAGATATGATACCAATAATTGTAATTGTTTAATCAAATATGGTGGAACACGAAATGATGTTAATATTGCATCAAAATTTGTACAAAACCAATCAATAACGAAAATAAGAATTCAATGTGGCACAGCTTCTAATTTCCCCTAGAAATTATTAGAAGTCGCACAACAGTGTCATCTGTGTAGAAAGTTGCAGGTTCCAAACCCGGATGGGAGATCTCTTTTGGTTGTGGATATTAAAAAGTTTGATAGTTTGACCTCTAATCTTTACTATAAAAAATAGTACCTAAATATTTCATGAAACCAAAAAATTTCATCACAACTTTTGATGAACTCAAAATTTTTTTTTTATGAGATTGATGAAATCAAAAGTTAATTAAAAAAAATGTGTAACATGCATGGATCCAATTCACAAAATGTTCATGAAGAATATTAATTTCATAAAAATCTACGATATCCTTGAATTTAATAAAACAGGTTATATTGACACCGAATAAAACAAAGTTGATGAATGCGACTTGGGAGCCTGAAGTCAAGTCTCCTATTCGAAGTCAAGTCTGGGGAGCTAGGGCATCAACAATTTACAATTCTCGGACCAGGGCATCAATAATTCTCCATTACTTGTTATTAATGAAGTCAAGTATCCTATGCAAATACTTCTTTTTTTATAACAACTTGTATAATAAATGAAGATGAGTAGAGCTAATTAAGGAGGTGGATAATTAATTGTAACTTCGAGGCTTTGAGCAATTTTAGTGTTTCAGGCTCATTGTTTCTGTACATATCTACAAACAAATTTTGAATAGATAAATTGAGTAGAATAATCACATTTTTCCAAAATTGGCTCTTCAAATCATGATTATTTTGAAAATGCTATTGTATTTCTCGTGATTTTAAGTTGTTGATTCTTTTTAGTGAGATGACTAATCAGCACTTCAAATTTGTCTTTATTTGAAATTGATGTTATTATAAAATTTTGCATGTTTAGTGAGTGAGAGAGAGGAGTTTAATATGATCTATCATGCAAATTTATTTGATTTTCTATTCAAATATTTGTTCAATGTTGTGTGTGAAACTACTTATGATTAATTATATATTTGACAAAAAGTATAAAAATATATCTTAGAAAATATTTCTATTTTTTCTATTTTTTCTATTTTACTATAAAATGGAGAAAAAAAGATGTATGTAATTATAATATTTTGTAAATTTTTTGAATCTTTTATTAAGAAACGAAAAAAATATCAATGAACCCATGTGTTGTAAACATTAATTATATTTTCAAACATATTGTTCCCAACACGGTTCCTTATGTGCCATACACTACTACAAAAAAACAGTTTGTACACGGACTTTAACTGGACAGCTACACGGATTTAGAATCGTGTGCGATACTGGAGTGTAGGAAAGTCCACCATTTACACACGGATAATTTATACGTGTACGATTACACTAATCCTACACAGATTTTACTCAAGATCTGTGTAGCTAGGGTATGGAGCTACATGGGTTTTTTAACAAAAAATCGTGTATGAAATATATTGCTACACGGTTTTTTTTTTAAAAACCGTGTAGCTCCATACCCTAGCTACACAGATTTTTAGTACAAATCCGTGTGGGAAGATCCAAAATTAATTTTTATTTTAAACACATCCTACACAGATTTTTTTCAAATATCCGTGTACGATTTTCTTTTTTTTTTTGTATTTTTTTCTATTTTTGGCTAGCCTCCACTTTTGCTAGCCATTATATATAATATCAGAATGTTTTTTAACCCAAAACAGAACTCCAAAACAGATAGAAATTGCCAAAACAACATAACAATTCAAATTTAATAATTACACAAATTAATTTATACGAATCCATATTGTGGAGTAAAAAATTGGGAAATAAACCACATTGCCCACATCTCTCTCACTTCGTCGACTTGCTCGGGTGAGTAAGCGACTTGTCTCTGGCTATACTACAATTATAATTTGAGTTAGTAACAAGAGAGGTACCTTAGAGGCAGTTGGATTCTATGTAAATTACCAAAAATCTACAAACAAAATTAGAGGAGGAAGAAGTGAACTGACAAAAGAAAGAGAGAGAGGCAGCAATGGAGGCGCAAACACCACCTAAACCCTGACAAAAGAAAGAGAGAGAGAGACAAAGAGAAGAGAGAAGAGAAAGCGCGACGGACCAGAGGAAGAAGAAGTGAACTGGGGACTTAGAAAATTTTGGAAGGCATAATCTAGTTTTGAACTGCTACAAAGATTCCTACACGGATTTTTGTTACAAATCTGTGTGCACTAGGTATCCTACACGGATATTTAAGTACATATCCGTGTAGCTCTCCTCTTTTCCTACACGGTTATTGAATTATATATCCGTGTAGGAAGATAAATAGCTACACGGATATTTAATTTATTATCCGTGTATGATTTACTTTTCTACACGGATTTATGCTCAAAATCCGTGTAGAATCTGAAGGGTTTAGGGTTTAGGGTTTAGTTAGGGCAGTTCAAACGTCGCGCGGGAGTTCAAACGCTCTTCTCCCTTAATTCTATTTAATCACTGCTGATTTTAGTGAAAAATCGCACTGCACAGAATTTGCCTCCTAGCGTTAACTAGAATTTTACAAATTAGAAAAAAAAAATGAAATGGAGAGTCCTCCTAGCGTTAACTAGAATTTGCCCACAGTGCAAAATCCTCCATCTGAAAATCCTGCAGAAAATCCTACGGCCGAAGACCCCCAAGATGATCCCAACTGGGCTCTCATAATTCCTTCACCGCTTCCTATTCCCGCTGGTTACCCTCCTCTCGTTGGTCCATCTGAAACCTTCCAGTTCTCTGATCCACATCCAGACATAGTTGAGTGGAGTCATTTAGGCCCCCCCCGTAATTGAATTAACATCATCCCCCGATGAATCTGATCACTATGGATGAGCCTTACGGTCCAGAAGGTCCTATGGATGATGAGGATGTTTGGTTATCTTTGAGAAGAAGCAAGAGAATTTGGGACAATGTAAACAATGATGGAGGCAAGAGAATCAACTACTTCCCTAAGAAAAAAAAGGCGCGGCAATTAGTTGGAAATGTTTTGTATTTTGTTGGTTTTATATTTTGTATTTTCATTTTAGTTATATATCTAGATAGTTTTTTTTCTTCTGTGATATCTAGCTAGTTTTTTTTTTTTATTTCTGTGATGTATGGTGTATGTTATTTTAATGTTTTCTATTTCTGTGATTTATGGTTTTATATTTAAATTTCTGTTTATATTTATATTTTTGAATAATCTAACTAGCTAATGTTATCTTTAAATATAAAAATAATAACAAAATATGAAATTGAAAAAAATAATTTGAACTGCTACAAGGATTCCTACACGGATTTTTATTACAAATCCGTGTGCAATAGGTATCCTACACGGATATTTAAGTACATATCCGTGTAGCTCTCCTCTTTTCCTACACGGATTTTTATTAAAAATCCGTATGCAATAGGTATCCTACACAGATATTTAAGTACATACCCGTGTAGCTCTCCTCTTTTCATACACGGTTTTTATTAAATATCCGTGTAGGAATACTCTTTCAACACAGATATTTACGTAACTATCCGTGTAGGAAAAGATCGGTACAACTTCTTAGGAGGGACAGGCATATTTATTTCAAAGCATGCGCACCCTATGTAATTAATTACAAATTTAATATTGAATATACCGAAAATAAACACAGAAAAACGAAGAGTCACCTTAACCCCTATATATCTTTGGAATCGGTTCCTCTTAAACCTATTTTAATTTCTCTAAGTGAAAAAATGTCACGTGTCGAGGAAGAACAACCTGTTGAGGCACTACCACTAGGTTATCCCAGAAGTTGGCCATGGCCACCATGGCCAACTCGCCCACATCGCAGCCCCAGGGGCCATCCGCCACCGAAGCCCTACATTCGTCGGACAAAGAAAAAATATGTTGTTTAGAGTTTCTTTTTTTTTTGTTATTGTAGGAGTTTCTTTTTTTTGTTTTAGTATATCAATTTTTGGGTAGCTTTTGTAATATATATATCAGTAGTAATATATGAAAATTTACTTGTTTCCATTTTTGTTCTTCTGTATTTATTTTCTGTATTAATTGTACAATTTTAAATTTGTTAATATTTAATATTTCTAACACAGTGATGAATATTTTTATTTGTAAAATAGTGTACAAGAATGAATACATAAATTATAAAGAAATTAATATTTACAAAGTTCATATCTAAATGAATAAATTTCTTAATTTATAATAATGAATATTTAAAGAGCTTGACAGCAATGAAAACATGTTCATTTTTATATTTAAATAATGACAAAATATGAAATTGAAAGTATATTATATTTAAAAAAAATAAAAATAGGGAATCCTACACGGATATTTAACTACATATCCGTGTAGGAATATGAAATAATATAATAAAATATTTGGGTAACATTTAATAAAATTTCACATCCGTGGGCTATCCTACACGGATATTTAATTGAATAGCCGTGTAGGAAGATGAAGAATCACTCTTCCTACACAGATTTGTAACCGCAAATCCGTGTAGCTCTCTCACTATTCCTACATGAATATTTAATGAAATATCCGTGTATAAAAGCTTAATTTCCACACGGACACTGATTTTTAAGTTAATATTCGTGTAGGATTCCTAGAACACTGGAAAAATCTTATTTCATACATGTTTTTTTATAAAATTGAGAAAATCCGTGTATAAGGTACAGTGTATGAAGACGTTTTTTGTAGTAGTGATATTTCGTCTTCAATCCATTCAACTTGTACATGTTCTATCAAAATAAACAAATAACAAGTAATGTTTTTTTTTTTTCCATTCCCTGCAATAAAGTGCTTATAATTAAGCAAAAAAAAATACATGGCAAAATCCTTTTAATTTTTATTTCCATCAAAGATTTCGTAGCCACTAATTTCCTGTCATACTTCTGCATATTGAAATCACTCTTAATTATTGCATAGATGATTATTCAAAATGGCAATAAATACATCAGTTTAATTATTGCATTCCACTGATTAGTCGTCTTTTCTCAATTTTGTCATTATATATTTTGTTTCCAGTTGTAATCACTATTAATCAGTTCTCTTATCTCTTTGATCTTCTCTATGATGGTCATTACTGAATTCCTTTTCATTTATTTTTCACAATAGATTATTGACCAGTAATTTATTCTGTATATTGAAATAAACTTATATCTATATATACATATCTTCTGGGTATATATTTTTTTGCCTATGAACATGTTTCTTTTCATTTTTTTTATCTTGTTGTACTTATAATTAAAAATAAAAATAACAATAAATTTATTTCTTAATCTTCATGCTTTTGTTGATTGTTAGTCTAGCAATTGGATTTGGACTTTACTTTTCCAATAAAAAGGTAAAAAGAAATAACAACAAATTTTTTTATTTTTACCAACTCCAAGAAATGTAAATATTCCTAATTTTCTCCTGAAAAATTAATATATCCGTACAGCTTTCTATCAGCAAAAACATGAAGATTAAGAATTTGCTTAACCTGAGAAAGTTCTGTAAACTTAGTGCCTAATCAATCGTGGCCTGATTGATTAACGCTGTTTCATTAATTTTACAAGTACCGACTGATTAACAATTGATTGGGTGCAGCCATGCACTCAACAAAAGTTATTTTTATTTAATTTTTAATTACACAATCAGCCTAATTGATTAACATTGTTTCATAAAAATTTTGCTCTTTGTAACTTGAGACAGCCTTTTCCCATTGCCCTCACTTACAGGTTGTATTAAGTGAGTGAGCCTGTGAGGGCAATGGGAAAAGGCTGTCTCAAGTTACAAAGAAATGAAGGCATATTAGCGGTTAAGAAATGAAGGCATTCCTGATCTCAAGGCAGCCCCAACAGCTATCCCCACTACTGACCCATCACAGTTCCTCTCCTCCTCGTACTGCTGTTTCTCCGATGGTTCCTGGACGACAGAATGGCAAGGGGGAAAGGGGAGCTACTGGTTTACGTATCAGCTGGGAGGAAGGTCTGCTGTCCAACTCAAGCTGAAGCTCTAGCTCTCAAGGAAGCCCTGATCTGTGTCATCCAACAAGGGGTGCCGAGTTGTAATTTCTTTACTGACAATTTGGTGCTAGCTCAAGCATGCAACAGTGCCTCCCCACCGAACTTTGTTGATTGGAGGGCCTTTTTCGAAATCATTGAAGTCTGGAAGATATTCCGAAAATACCCCTTGTTCTCTTGCTATCATGTGCAGCGCAGCCAAAACGACATGGCTGATGTGCTGGCAAAAAGGGGTAGGATGCAGGGCTGGGATTATAGGGGTCACACCTTTCCTTGGTTTGGCCCTGATCTGTGAGGTCTAGGCTGGGTAAGGAGGTGAGAATTTTGCTTACAGACAAGACTGGGACGCAACTGGGACGCATATGGGAATTCTGTTAATTTTAGGCCTGTGGTGTTGTTCTTGTTTTGTTCCTGGGACAATGTTTGTGCCCCTCTTTCTTTTCGTTAGCAAAGGGTCCCCCTTTTTTACACAAACTCTCGGACTAGCTGATGAACTCTTGTAATCTGAATTTGGAATGAATGCAAGCCTACGGGCATTTTAATGATAAAAAAAAAAAATTGGAATGTACAGGTTGGTCTTTGAATGAATGCAAGCCTATGTGCCAGGAGCTGTTGGCTGGCACATGTTCTTTGCTTGCTGATATCCAGACCAATCTCTGGACTGATATGGCCAGGTCAAATTTGGAAGACTTGCTGATTTGTTTAAGGTAAAACCTATGTATTTACTAGTTATACATTCACATGCATTACACATATATTTACATAAAATGATGTATCATTCAGTTTACTTAACCTAAGTAGTATAGTAAGCAAGGCATAAGAATAAGTTTAATTTTGACCTACATGTATAAAATAAACAGTAGTATTGTCCTGGCAGCAAAATAAAATAATAAAGGGAATTTATGTAAAATAAGTAAATAAAAGGGGACTACTAATAAAGAATATAAAATGAAAGCATGAAAATATAAATGAATATATCAAGGTCACTTATCTTATGTTACTGTACCTATACAGCACTAAACATCAAAACAGAAAATAAGGCAATTAGTATTAGGGGTACAAAGACAAAAATTGAATAGAATCCTGAATTTCTGATTTCTTTTGTTATGATATGTAAAACATAATCAAATCGTTGCAAGGGTGCTAGTTCCTTTTGCACAAGAGTAAGCAATAGATTGGAACATCACATAATTCAATTACACAAAAATTAGTTAGTTAACCTTGCTGTTAGGAATATAGTTAAACATTAAATGATGTAGTTAAGAGATTAATCAAGCCACTGCTTGGGCTATAAAAGAGAGATATAATACTACTTTGTACAATTACAAAAGAATGAAATAAAGATTCATACTTTTCTTTCTTGCTCTTAATTAAATATTGGTTTCTGTTGTGATATATTTTTATTCAAAATTCAAAGAAGATCTTAAATATACACAAATATTATTGTCTCTAGGAATTAAGCTTTTCCAACAGTAGTCTCATGAAAAAAATTTGTCTAACTATAAAATAATATAACTGAATTAATAAAATATTTTTAAGGGCATTGTATTTAGTATTTCCATGAATCTCCCTATAAAATAATATAAACAGATATACCGAAACATTTCCAAGGACAATGTAAGCTCCACCATTTCCATGAGCCTCACAATAAAAAATATATAAACATACCTAACACAACATTTCCAACGGTAGTCTCATGAAAATAATATGTCTCACTGCTTTCATATTATTTCCATGCACTAGGGGTTAGCTATATCCATGGGATCTCAATAAAATATAGTATTCGGTCTGCAAAAGTATTTCCAAGGGCGGATAAGAACCATTTCCAAGGGCAGACGTTGGGCATTTCCATGTGCTGCTATTTCTATGAGACTACTGTTGCAAATAGTTAAATGTGTCAGCAAACCCGATTTTATTTCTAAGGGCCCCTCTTCCTCTTGAAAATAGGGTATGCTCTCCACGGAAAAAGTGAGAATTCTAGTAGTGTATGTGAAATGAATTAAAAAAATATTGGTAAAATGTCAATGAAAATATAACATGGATAGAAGAATCATTTAATAAGAGATTAGAGAAAATCAATGAAAACATTTAACAAGATAATAAAAAAAAATACAAAAAAAATCAATTTTTTGATAAAGTTATTAACTTGGGGATAAGATAAATATATATTTTTGTTTCCATTTAGAATATTAATAAACAATTCTTGCAATGTTTTATTAACAATTTCCAAAACGCCTTTCTCGTAATACTCAAATGTGGAAAAATTAGTATTGCATAAAAATTTGTTAAAATCAAAATATTTAAAAATAAATCAAGTTTAAAAAAACTCACAAGTCAATTTTATCTTAATTATTTATCGTTGTATTCTAAAAAGTTGGGATTTAATTATTTGGAAAAAAAATGCCATTTAATTCACAAAATTAGTCAATTAATATGTCAACCATATATAAATTTGGTACTATACCATAAAATAGGAGATGAATTTGATATACCATGCAAATTTATATAATTTTTTACTTAAATATTTGTTAAATGTTGTGTGTAAAACTAATTATGATTCAATTATATATATATGAAAAAAATTCAAAAATATATATTCAGCAATAATGTCTTTTTTTATTTAATAATATAAATTTGTCAATTTATCTGATAATAGTATTTTGTATAAGTTTGTGAATATTTTTATTTAATAATATAAATTCAAAAAATATCAATGAACTCATGTTGTAAAGAGTAATACTATTTTCAAACATATTGTTATCAACATGCGTCCTTATATGTGCCATATTTCTTCTTTAATCCTTTTAAAATATCATTTTTATTATGTTAGACTGTAGTATTAGAAAACTAGCAAGTAATACTTTTTTCCATGAATGCAATAAAGAGATTATAATTAAACAAAGAAATAATGAAAAAATGTTTTTAATATTGTTTCCTTCAAAATCTGGAACAATAAATGAGGACGTTGATCGATCAAGGAGCAAAAAAATATATGGCACGCACTTGTTTTTTTCTGATTTCAGTGAACAACCAATTTTCAGAGTTGTTATAAGGGTAACAAATTAAATATAAACCAAAAAAATAAAAAACTAAAATACAACATTTCCCAAAATGTGATTCTTTTATATTTGACAAACAACACTATAAAAACATTAGCAAAGCATGTTCCACATGTTCCGTTCAATTAATTTTTTGGCTGTTGACCTGAGAAGATTATTCTGCACTAATATAATTTCATACAAGTCCCTGACTTGACGACTGGGCTCAAAAGTTGTGCACGCACATTTTACTTTCCATGCATACCAAACATTCAATATATGGCTAAAGAACTTATTAAGACATAAAAAACGTGCAATCAAAAACATGAAGGGGCATCTCACAAATGTTGTATAATCAGATCTACATTACGTTCATTACATTTTCATTGCACTGAAAATATAATTTCAATTGCAATAGTCAATGGCATTCACAGAAATTAGTCAATGAAAGAACGGTAGTGTCAAATTTTATGTTTGTCATTTGAATATTTTGGAGGTGTGGATGCATTATTTTAAAAGATGGTAATTTTTAACAAATATTTCTTTATTAAACCATAAAGTAAAATGTAACTAATTAAACCTTTATTTAAGTATCATCCATGCAAATGACTTAAAATGATGAAATTAATTACAATTTACAATTTATCTAATGACTTAAATTAAATTACAGTTGACATTTAGTATAATTTGATGAAACATGGAATGATATTCGAATTGCACGAGAGAGGGGCCCAAGAATCAATAACTTGATCAAACATGTGTATTCAGTCGGCGGAAACTCGCTCATAGAATAGGGATGGCAAATCTATTAAATCATGTATAATGTATGTAAGTTAAGAATCATAGATCTAGTATTGAATATCTTTGTATCAATTGAATATTTTGGAGGTGTGTGAACGCATTAGTTTTAAAGAAGGGATTTTTTAACATTTTTTTAGTTTTTTTATAGCCATAAAATAATAACTCATAATATCGAAATATAGCATCCATGCCATGCCATTGAAAAATGATGAAATTAATTACAAATTTACCATTCATTGAAGGACTTAAATTTTATAACAGCCTATATTTGACAACATTTGATGAAACATGGAATGATATACAATTGCTCGATTGGACCCCAAAATCAATAACTAGATCAAACACGTGCATGCAGTCGGTGGAAACTCGCATACACAATCTGAAGAAACATAGCAGAGTTCTGATGACTGCATCAAATCATGTTATTATTAGCTAAATTATGTTTTGTTACATGGAAAAATAAAGTTATTTTTTATTAGATATTCTGATTTTTTGTTTGGATAAAAATGGTGAAACGGATGGTGAAACGGAGACTGAACAAAAAACACATCCCCGAGTGTATTTTTTTTGTTTTTTAGCCTGTCACTTAAATTAGTTAATTGTCTAGGAGAAAAAATGGTTGGCAATCAAAGCAGGCACGCAATAGTAACGGTAATCATCAATATGTTGAAAGTAATCCAAGTCATCAGGTGTCCCCACACGGCTCGCATGACTAGGGACACGGCCCGCATGGCTAGGGACACGGCCCGCATGGATAGGGACACGGCCCACGTACTGGCGCTAAATTTGTCCTCTGTTATAACTGTCTGTAAACACGTTTTTTCTATTTTTGGTAAGTCCCTGTAATAGAGTTAGTGGGTGTAGCTGTAAGCCAATTATAGCACCAGAATTTTAGGGTAGTGGATGCTAAATTGGGATTAGTTTCTAGTATTTATACCATGTCTCTTGTATTTGTAATTTGTCTAAGTTGAGTAATAAGAAATTATTGTGAGTTTTTCTGTTATCTCAATTTATTTCCAACAAATTTGGTATCAGAGCCAAAGGTGAGAGATCAAGGCAGATCCGACCATGGCAGATAACATGAATGTTTCGAATCCCTCGATTCCGCTGTTCAAGGGAGACAACTATGAGTTCTGGAGCATCAAGATACGAACTTTGCTCAAGTCGCAAGGTCTATGGGAATTGGTGGAGAAGGGAGCACCGGCCCCGGATCCTACACCAACAGAAACAGTGAAGCGCGATGCGAAGGCGTTGTTTTTCATTCAAGAAGCCGTTGCTGACACGGTGTTCACAAAGATCGCAGCAGTGACATCGGCAAAGGAGGCATGGACAACCCTGCAAACCGCCTTCCGAGGAAATACGAAAGTTCTCGAGATAAGGCTACAAGGATTGAGAAGAGAGTTCGAGACGTTGAACATGAATCAAGGCGAATATGTTCAAGCGTTTCTCACAAGAGTCACATCCACCGTCAACCAAATCAAGAGTTGTGGCGAGGATCTTACAGAAAAGATCGTAGTTATGAAGGTGCTCCGCAGCCTTACAGCGAAATTCGACCATGTCGTGGCAGCAATCGAAGAGTCCAAGGATCTGTCCACATACTCTTTCGACGAGTTGATGGGTTCGCTGCAAGCCCATGAAGTTCGACTTCTCAAATCTGAAGAGAAGGATGACTCTAAGGCATTCCTCACCAAAGGCAACTCAAGTAGAGGAGGAGGTTGCAGCGGTAGAGGTCGTGGAAGAGGCACGAGCAGTGGCGACAACCGTCAACAACAAGCAACAAAGAAGGATATCGAGTGCTATTATTGCCACAAGTTGGGTCATGTCAAGGTAGATTGCTACAAGAAGAAGAGGGAAGACGGACAAGGCAAGCAAGGCGTTGAATGCCATTATTGTCACAAATTCAGCCATGTGCAGGCTGATTGTTACAAGAAGAAACGTGAGGAAGAGCAAGCCAATGTTGCAGAGGAGAAAGGCAACAAAGAAGACACCGAAACCAGGCTCTTCATGACGAAAACTGCTGATGCGACCCGTACCATGCCTGACACGGCCCGTGTCCAAAGCACACGGACCGTACGGGATACTGATGCAAGTCAAGTTTGGTTCCTAGACAGTGGGTGTTCTAATCACATGACCAGTTACAAGTATCTCTTCGAAGAATTGGACGAGTCATACAAGAAGCCTGTGAGACTTGGCAACGACAAACAAATTCAAGTTGAAGGAATCGGCAAGGTGGCTGTCAAAACCACAAGCAACACAAGGTATCTACACAATGTATACTTCATCCCACAACTTGCACAAAACCTCCTGAGCATTGGCCAAATGATGGAGAGCGGGTATGCGATCAAATTCGAAGGCTGCACTTGCAAAATCAAGGATTCATCAACAAAGCATGTGATGGCAACCATCCAGAAGACTCAAAACAACCTATTTCCACTAGAAACAACCTCTGTTGATGATACTACACTTGCAATGGTGGAAACTAATCAAAGCAGATTATGGCATCTAAGATATGGGCACTTAAATATGAATGGTTTGAAGTTACTAAACCAGAAAAGTATGGTAATAGGTCTACCAGAGATAGATGAAGTTGGGTTATGCTAAGGGTGTGTACTTGGCAAACAATTAAAATTGCCATTTCCGAAGGACCAATCTCTTCGTGCAACTCGAATACTTGAGCTAGTGCATAGCGACTTATGTGGACCCATGGAGACGAGTTCAATGGGAGGAAGTAAATACTTCATGCTATTCATCGACGACTACAGTAGATTGACATGGGTATTCTTCCTTACCTATAAGAGCGAAGCATTCAAGATGTTCAAGAAGTACAAAGCCATGACAGAAACTCAAATCGGCATGAAGCTGAAGGTGTTGAGATCGGATCGGGGTGGTGAGTATCAATCAAACGAATTCAAGAAATTCTGTGAACAAGAAGGCATTTTGCAGCAACTAACCACCCCCTACACCCCCGAGCAAAACGGTGTAGCTGAGCGAAAGAATCGAACTGTTGTTGAGTTGACAAGAAGCATGCTGAGATCAAAAGGGATCCCAAACTCTTTTTGGGCAGAAGCCATAGCCACTGCAGTATACATCCTCAACCTTTCTCCGACAAAGGCAGTCATGAACAAAACTCCGTATGAGGCGTGGTTTCGAAGAAAACCAAATGTGAGTCACTTGCGAGTCTTTGGATGCATTGCGTACACCCTAATCAGCTCACACAACCGAAAGAAGTTGGATGCAAAATCAGAAAAGTGCATATTCATAGGGTACTGTATTCAATCGAAGGGATACAGACTCTACAACCCTGAAACAAAGAAGACAATAGTCAGCCGCAACGTGACATTCGATGAAGATGCTAACTGGAGTTGGTCTATGGCAGAAAACAACATACCAGTAGCTGACAGAGAAGATGTAGAACCTGATGCGACCCGGATCATCATTCGATACGGCCCGCATGAAGGCGATACGGTCCGTGTGGACTCCGATACGGCCCGTGTACCATTCAATTCAGACAGCAGTAACACCGAGCAGCCTCAATTCGAAACAAATAGTGAGGAGCCTCAGCAAAATGAAGACATACCAACACCACTGCGAGTTTATACAAGAAGAATCAACCCACAGTCACAGCAAAAGACCAAAACCTTGCAAGAATTATACTCATCAACACAAGTGCTGATGGTGGAAGATCCCGAGTGCTTTGAAGAAGCCGCAGGCAAGAAAGAATGGGTCACAGCTATGAAAGAAGAAATTTGGGCAATTGAGGAGAACAACACGTGGGAGTTAGTAGAGCTGCCAAAGGATCACAAGGAAATTGGGGTCAAATGGGTCTACAAGACCAAGCTCGGTCCTGATGGTAAGGTGCTCAAATACAAGGCGAGATTAGTTGTGAAGGGTTATGCACAAAGGCAAGGAATTGACTACAATGAAACATTCTCCCCTGTTGCGAGGTTTGAAACCGTTCGACTCGTGTTAGCACTAGCTGTCCAATTGAAGCAACCAGTCTTTCAACTCGATGTCAAGTCCGCATTCTTGAATGGAGAACTAATGGAAGAGGTGTATGTCAAACAACCAGAAGGATTCAAAATCAAAGGCAAAGAAGATTGGGTGTATAAGCTCTACAAGGCACTGTACGGCTTGAAGCAAGCCCCACGGACATGGTACAGCAAGGTAGATGCATGCTTTCAAACCTTGGGGTTCATGAGAAACAAGAACGAGCCGAATCTCTACATCAAACGGGACATAGGTCTGCTGGTCGTGAGTTTGTATTTAGATGATATGATCTACTTCGGTACAAATCAAGGGATGGTTCAAGCATTTAAAGAACAGATGATGAATATGTTCAAGATGACGGATTTGGGTGAGATGCACTACTTTCTAGGGCTAGAGATTGAGCAAGAAGAAGGTAACATGTTCATTTCTCAAAGGAAGTATGCGAAAGATCTAGTTGAGAAGTTTGGAATGAAAGGATGCAATCCCGTGCAAACACCATCGAATATCAACGAAAAGCTCACAGCAGAGGATGGCACCGAACACATTGATGCGACTCAATTCCGAAGTTTGGTTGGAGGCTTGATGTACCTGACACATACACGTCCCGACATTTCACACTCAGTTGGAGTCATCTCAAGGTTCATGCAAACACCAACCAAACAACACATGGGTGCAGCAAGAAGGATATTAAGATATGTAGCAGGAACAACGAGTTATGGCCTGTGGTACAAATCGGTGGAGAATCCAAGTCTATTTGGATATAGTGATAGCGATTGGGCAGGAAGTCTTGATGATAGAAGAAGCACATCCGGGCAAGTGTTCTTCTATGGAGATAATGCAATTTCTTTGGAATTCAAAGAAGCAGTCATCTGTAGCACTTTCCACAGTGAAGCCGAGTACAATGCCGTGACTTCAGCCGCTTGTCAAGGGGTTTGGCTCAGACGCATTTTAGAAGAGTTAAACTACAAGCAAACAGGAGCAACAAAGATACTATGCGACAACCAGTCAACAATAGCAATGAGCAAAAATCCGGTGTTTCATAGTCGTACTAAGCATATTGAAACAAAGCATCACTTCATTAGAGAGTTGGTTGAGCAAAACGAAATCGAATTGGAGTATGTGAATACGAATGAACAAGTTGCTGATATCATGACCAAGGCTCTTGCAAGAGAGAAGTTTGTTTGGTGTCGAAGAATGATGGATGTAGATGACTTTGGATTAAGGGGGAGTGTTGAAAGTAATCCAAGTCATCAGGTGTCCCCACACGGCCCGCATGACTAGGGACACGGCCCGCATGGCTAGGGACACGGCCCGCATGGATAGGGACACGGCCCGCGTACTGGCGCTAAATTTGTCCTCTGTTATAACTGTCTGTAAACACGTTTTTTTCTATTTTTGGTAAGTCTCTGTAATAGAGTTAATGGGTGTAGCTGTAAGCCAATTATAGCACCAGAATTTTAGGGTAGTGGATGCTAAATTGGGATTAGTTTCTAGTATTTATGCCATATCTCTTGTATTTGTAATTTGTCTAAGTTGAGTAATAAGAAATTATTGTGAGTTTTTCTGTTATCTCAATTTATTTCCAACACAATATGCATGTTTCAAAAAACTCCCCTTTGGAGCGAATATAAGAGATTTGAAGAAATCCCTGACCAAGAAAAGTACTCCTAAAGGGCAGCGAGAAGGTCAATAGAGATCCACATCATGTTCTCAAAAGCAATACTACAAATGTTTTCCTTCAGTTCCATTTCATTGTAAGTTAGACTTTAGACTTTGAGTTCAATCTTGCATGCAAGTAAATATTTAATTTGTTTCTTTCAGCTCATTTTTCCATTGGTTCTTTTCATTTAGCTTCACTTTACATTATGGTCATATATATGTATATAGAAATCATTCGAGATAAGTTGATGAATTTCTGCAGGTTTAATTTAGTTCAAATTTCAATTTCATCTGCAATGAGATATCTGTTACATCGTTTAATGCTGGATGGCTTCTAATTTAATTTTTTTACATGCATGCGGTCACCTTCAGTCAAGCAAAACAAACTTTGTAAGGTCATCTTTTCTAATCCTGTTCTCCACAAATTGGTGCCTTCTGGAGATGTAAATTTTTTATTTTTTATTTCCCTTTATGAGGTATTTACTAGGTGATTAGGTCATTAAATAGTGTCAGTCAAATGTGTTGGCCATGATGAATGCCACTGTTCAATTTGTAAAAGTTTATGGTAAATTAAATTAGTAATTTATTTCCCACATTGTTGTAGTTAGGTTACTGCTAAGTACTTCATACTTAGTTTATGTAGATAATTGTATCTGTCATATTTGGCAACTTTCGGAATTAATGTATAACAGATCAGCTTAATTGGAATTTTCAAATGGATGAGAACGAAGTTCAGAAGTTGATATAATACTTTTATCTATTTTATGGGATAATTGTTAGTAATATATTTTCTGTTATGTTTAATTTCCATAAGTAAACATGTTGTTATGCTTATATTATTGTTGTAATAACAGTACTCGGAGTGAAATGTAAAAACCCTTTTTAGGAGTAGAAATAATGAATTTCACTCAATATACCACTGTACCAAGTAGATAGCCGATTTATGCTTATTTTCTTCCTCTATACCATGTCATTACTTCAATTTGCATTATATATATATTGGGTCCTTTATTAGGGTATACCAAGTTTTGTACTGAGGCAGTGTATATTTCCTAGTGCAGGTGGGTCCCACTTCCAGGTGGGTCCCACTTCTCGTGGTCTACCCATTTTATAACTTCATTATCTCTCTTTGTTCTTTGTTGAAGTGTAATCCGGTAGGTCAGGAACAGTGAACTGTGTATTGTTCCTAAATTATTTATTTGGGAATTGCCGGTTGTGAAAATTAGCAAGTAATTGTTCTGAAGGAAATGCCAATTATCTCTGATTGTCGATATTTTAGGAATTGTGTTAATTTGATCCAGTTATTTTTTCATTTACCCAATTTTGCATCTTGTTTTTGTCAAAATTGATTATTATTTCGACAGAATTTGCAAAATTGTAAATTTTATAGAACAATTGGGAAGTAGAACAATTACTTGATAAGTGTAGTGTTACATTGTTTAGATTGAAGGGTTTGATTCACGATTTTGTAAAATTTCTTATAGGACTCAATTGTAAAGATGTACTTAATTCTAGTTGGAATGTACATTTCATTAATAAGCATTGATCAACAATTTCTGCAAATTTGCATCAAGTTTTTGTTTTGTTTCAAAATAATGCTCTTTTTGACAAAATTGATCATCATTTTGTTATAATTTCTTCTTTTGCCAATTCAATTTACTTTTAACTAGATGTGGTCTTCATTTGTAAAATTATAAATTTTACTGAACAATTGGCAAGTAGAACTTGGTAATTGTACTGTTGTATTGGTTTAGATTGAAGGGTTTGATCCCAAATTTTATGAAATTTCTTATAAGACTCAATGCCCTTTCCTAATTGTACTTAATTCTAGTTGGAATGTAAATTTGATGTCATCAAAACAGTTGCATGGCTATGATGAATGAGTTGTGTTTTGTCTGAATTAGACACAAGTTGGGCCCCTGTTAGGGATTTCCTTTGTAGGGTTTCTAATTTAACACCTTTTCGTACTATTATCATGTTCTCAAAAAGGGTATATTGTTTAATTATGCCTAGTTGGCAAAATTGACCTTTGTTTTCTGAAAATCAGTTTTTTTAGATAGTTCAACATTTCCAGATCAAGTGACTTTGTATTTATCTAAGAAAATACTAATTTTTTTTTCTAAAAACGTATAAAATTTGTTATGTTTTCATCTGGAGATCATGTTGATCGAATGGTTCAGATTGACCGTGAGAAATTACAAAATGAAGATGTGAGCCCATAGCATGGGCCAATATGCGCTATGCATAGTGCTATAGCATCACTCAATATATATTAATCATCGTATTTTGCGATGGTAATGCATTTCATTAATAATTCAGTAAATGTGAAATTTATTCATCTGATGGATAAACCAAAATTTATTTAAACTGTGATTTATTTTGATAGTGACGAATCTAATTACTAATTATCAAATACTATTTACCATCTCTTTTACTTTTTGTAAAATTTGTGAAAATACTTAATACCATTATTTCAATTCAAAGACTAGCATTAAGTTGTTGAACACATGGCATATATTAATGAATAAACCTAATATTGGTACGAATAAATGTGGTAACAAGATGTGATGGCCAACCTCACTTATCACATGTCAAAGTGGTCCTTCTATATTAATTTGTACAATTTTAAGATTGCTGATTTGTGCTTTGGTGCCTTTTATTTCCTATTTCAGCTGAATTATCATCAAAATCAGAACACAGCAATAAATGGACAAAGTGGGTCTAAAGAAAACGGCATAGTTATCAAGGTATTGTTTCTATCTGATAGCTCCTGTTTAAATTTTGAAATGGGTTATTGTGCTTTGCAAATTAAAGGATTTGTTTTAATTTGTTCTCTTGTTTTTCAATTTCAAAGTTCAAATAGTCAATCCGAACTATTCAACAGGATCTCCTTATGAAAATGTACTTCAAGAGTGGCTTAGTTATCAGATTAATTTGGTGGCAACTTATAGTTAGTAGGCTATGTCTGTTTTTCATTACTTTGTTGATTTGTGGTGGTGCTCAACTAATATACAGTTGATGTTTTGTGTTTTGTTAGGGTCTGTTATTTTGATGTTCTATGATGGTAAACTCAGTATGCAGGTTCACTAGATCATTAATGATTAATTAATCACTAACGTTTCTGTGTTAATTTTAGTTGTTTTTAATGTGTTAATATGTATTAGCGGTGGTACTTGTTCCCTGTCTCGTAGTATTTTCTGTAATCGTCTCTCTTTCATTGATGTATCTGATCCATTGTTTATACCAAATTGCAATGAAACTACCCAGCAATGATGCCCTATCGAAAGTTCGAAACTGATTATCAGCCCATTATCGATCCCACTATATAGAAAATAACAGGCCTTGGTCCTAATATTATCGGATTACACTTTATACCCAAATTATGGGCCCAACAAGTACTAATATGTTCATGCGATATATACATATATATATATATATATATATATTTTATATAAATCCATGTAGCAGTAATTTTTAAAGAGAGGCAAGAAGACTTATAATTAAAAAATCATTTATTTTGACAAAGTACTTTTTTTCTTTTGATATTTTTTTTCCTATAGTACAGGTGTTTTATCACTAATCAAATCTCCACTTCTTATTATTATTTTAGTACCTAATGACATTTATGTATATGTTGTGCGTGTCACCCAAATTGGTGCTACAAATTTACCTAATGACATCAACTGAAATTTTTTTGTGTCATAATACCAGCACTGAACATTTAATAACTTCGTCTTTATGCTATATTATGTTTTTATTTTATTTTATTGGATTCAGAAGGTAAAAATAGAAGAATGACAAAGCGACAATGAAATAAGCACATAACATTATTTCTGTGAGACAAAATAAGTTGGAAATAAATATGTTCCAACTTGAAATCTCTACAATAGCGTATATAGATTGAAAGAGTTTCAAAATATTTTTCTGCAATAATACAACATAAAACAGGATGGAATATGCTCAATAAAATAAACTTGGAGGGCTTGTAATCAAATTTTCTTGATTGACCTTTTTATTTGTGATGGAATACATAATAAAACATCTTTAACACACAATATTTCCAAACACCTGATGCGGATCAAATGATTGTAGGAATCCAGAATCAGTTTAGTGTTTTTATCCATGCATACAAATAAATATTAAATGCCTGAAGATTCCTTATATTAAAGAGATAAATTCATTGAAATTAATAAAACATTTTTCTCTAAAATAGACTCTTCACAAATTGATTATTGTTAAAGTGATTTTTTATTTTGTAATAATTTTCAATTAAATATTTCATTAAGTGAGTCGATCTAACACACGTATAGTTAAAATTTGACATCAATTTGAGTTGAAGACAATTTTTAGATGTGATCATTTCAAATTGATGTTATAAGAAATTTTCAATGTCAACTTAGAGAGAGAGATAAGTTTAATGTGACCTATCATGCAAATGTTATTTGCTTCATTATATATATATATATATATATATATATATATATATATATATATATATATTCAATTTCACTTGATGAAACTAATTTGAATTATTGTCTATGAGAAAAGAGTTAAAAAAAATATTGGCAAAAAATCAATGAAAATATAACATTTCACAGAAGAATCATTTGATGAGAGATTAGAGAAAATCAATGAACATATTTAACAAGATAATACTAAAAAATAAATATTTGAAGAAGTTATGCACTTAATTGGCATAAGAATATCAGATATTATTGTTTAATTTAAAATATATAAATAATTTTTGCAATTTTTATTAACAATTTCCAAAATGCCTTTCTCGTGATATTCAAATATAGAAAAATTAGACTTGAATAAAAATTTGTTAAAATCTCATTATTTCAAAATAATTCAGTTTATTTGATATTAATTTTTTTAACTATGCTATTGTTGTATCCTAAACATTTCGGATTTAATTATTTGAAAAATGATGAAACTGAATTAACAAAATTGGCAAATTAATATGTCAATTATATACAAATTTGGCACAATTTCACAAAATAGGAGATTAATTTGATTTACCATCCAAAATTTATTTAATTTTTTAATTAAATATTTTCCAATGCCATGTGTGATACTAGTCATATTTCAATTATATATATGAAAAAAAATTAAAAATATATTCTGTAAGAATTTGTTGTTTTTTATATTACTATAAAATTTGACAAAAAAATATATCTGATTATAATATTATATATATTTTTCTCAATATATTAACAAGTGACAACTAAATATCAATGAACACATTCTGTAAAGAGTAAAAATATTTTCAGACATATTGTTATCAACATGTGTCTCTTATGTGTCAAATTTCTTCTTCAAAACTTAAAAAAAAAAAATATTTATTATGTCGGACTATTGTATTAAAAAATAACAAGTAATACCTTTTCCATGCCTGCAATAAAGTGATTATGATTCCGCAAAGAAATACGTAAAAAAATATTTATATTTTTTATTTCCTTCAAAATCTGAAACAATAAATGAGAATGTTGGTCAAGAAGCAAAAAAAATACACGGCATCCACTTTTTTCCCTCTACAAAACCACAACAAGAATTAAATATTTAGACATAGGAAATCACATTTAGTTTCTCGGATTTAATGTGAACAACGAATTTTCAGATTAGGATAGCATAAACTTTTATATTTGACAAACAACACTATAATTAGATTTCCTTGACATGACGACTGGGTTCAAAAGTTGTGCACGCACGTTCTATTTTCCATGCTTACTAAACATTCAAAGGCCAAAGAACTTATTAACACATACACTGACTACAATCAGAAAATATCAAGGGGCATCTCACAAATTAGTAGTTAAACAGTGATTGTCGCAATCGATTTGGAGTCAAGGAAAGAACGGTAGTTGTCTAATTTTATGTTTGTAATTTGGATATTTTGGAGATGTGTGGATACATTATTTTAAAACATGGGAATTTTTAACAAATATTTTTTTTATTTGATAACATAATTAAAGTAAAATGTAACTTAAAACATTATTATAAGTATCATCCATGCAAATGAAATATATATGATGAAATAATTACAAATTTACCGTTCATTGAATGACTTAAATTTTATAACTGTCTGTATTTAACAGAATTTGATGAGACCTGGAAATAATGATATTCAAATTGCACGTACGAGAGAGGTGCCCAAGAATCATTAACTTGATCAAACATGTCCATGCACATCGAAATGGGATGGCAAATATATTTAATAATATATATAAGAAGTTAAGAATCGTAGATTTAGTATTAGAATATCTTTGTCTGAATTGAATTTTTGGTGGTATTTGGATGCATTATTTTTAAAGAAGGGATTTTTAAACAATTTTTTATTTTTTTATAACCATAAAACCATAACAATTAAAATGTAACTTAAAACTTTATTATTAGTATCATCCATGCAAATGAAAAAGTATGAAATTAATTACAAAATTACCGTTCATTGTGAAGGATTTAAATTTCATAACAGTCTATATTTAACAACATTTGATGAAACATGAAATGATATTCAATTGCTCGCCAGAATTAAGGACCCAGAAATTAATAACTTGATCAAACATGAAACATGTGCATGTAGTCGGTGGAAACTCACGCTTTGAAATCGTATTATTAGTTAAAATATGTTTTGTTACATGGAAAAATAAAGTTATTTTATATTAGATATTCTGATTTTTTTTTAGATATTCTGATTTTTTTTTTGTGGATTAAAACTGTGAAACGGAGAATGAAAATGAACAAAGAGCCGCATCTCCTGGTGTCAGTGTGAGAAAGACTTCCTCCCTTAAAAAAAAAATCCTCTGGTCCATAATCGGATGTAATGTAAAATAAATCTATCTTATCCCCAAAATTATGGCCGTATAGAAAAACCACCAAAAAGGTGAGAGTAGTGCTGTCATTTTAATGGAAATGAATTGTTGGGGTTGCCATCTGGAATAGGGAATAATATGATACCTCAAAAATGGAAATAAGAAATTACTAATAATTTCTCTCTAAGGAGTATTCAATACGCAATACTTGACAAGTCTTCCGTGGAATTTACGGTCCCATTTTAAAATCAGTTGAACTATTCCATCCCATTTCAAAATCAATTCTGTCCATATTAATTCAGTCCGCATTTTTTCTTTACAATTAAAATCACTCTACATCGATTTCCCTATCTTTTCTTTCTTATAAGGTCATTACTACATTCCCTAATCTACTTGAAGATTAACAAAAGTGAAAATAAATTTAAATTTCTCAGTGAATCTCTATGCATTAGTTGATTGCAATTCAGGCAAGTGTATTTATATGTAATTATCCTCCTAAAGAAGAAAAAATGTGAAAGAAATTAAGAGCAATATTTTTTTTTACAAGGAAAAAATAAAAACTTACACAAATAACGAAAGCTTTGATGGATACATGTGCAATTATCCTCCTACCTCTCTGTTTCTCCATGTTAACAGCTTCAATTTTCACTGAACAGATCGAGTAGCTATGCTTCACAGTTTAAATATTTTTTTGCCCAAATTTAGTCAACAAGATTTATCACTTTATATACCCAAGATTTATCACTTGATGTACAGAAGATTTGATCAAGCAATTTTTAACTCTCATGTTGTTGATCAATAATCACTTATTCTACTATTCAAGAAAATTATGTTTCTGAGTAATATCTTTGGCCAAACCTAAAATGATATCAAATTTGACAAAAAAGTAATATTAACTGTTGCTTCTGAAGAGTAGTCAATACTACTTGCTTGACTTGGTAAGTCTTCCCTATGTGCAACTAACAGTCACATTTAAAAAGGTAATTCATACATCAATTCAATTATTGCATCATGCTGATCAGTTTTTCCATATTTCGTTTCTCTTTAACAATAAATTGTTGACCCTTCAATTATTCTATATATTCAAATATTCTTCAATGCACAGAAATATTAACTCAGATGATTATACACATTATATCTATGCAGATGACAAAAGATTTGCCACCTGAAAAGCAAATTTTATTTTTCAGAAACTCTAAATTAAAGAGGCTGAGGCAATCAATGTCTAAATATTAACTGCAGAATGGGAATTGAAATTTCTAACATTCGTTTCCAACTATTTTGCATTAATTTTGT
Source organism: Carex cristatella (assembly GCA_024447775.1). Classification (NCBI taxonomy): domain Eukaryota; kingdom Viridiplantae; phylum Streptophyta; class Magnoliopsida; order Poales; family Cyperaceae; genus Carex; species Carex cristatella. Next base: position 4,782,658 of record JAJHPF010000001.1, on the reverse strand, counting down.
CCTTATTGAGTCATTTTCTAGCCCTTCTTCCACGGTACATTGACATTGAATGCCTTACTCTCTCATGGTCTTATCACTTTCGTTTTTTTCTGGTATTTGTTCTTTTCTTTTTTCCTTTTCTTTTTTCTTCCCCTCGTTTTAAACCAAGCATCAATCCAAAATCTCTTAAAAAACGTTTTTTGTTTATAATCTATGGAAAATTTCGCTGATTTTTTTTTCCGATTAAAGTCAGTCATGGAACAACATCTACTTTTAATTACTGCAATGAAGGGTCCAAAATTTCAAATATTACTAAGAAGTTCTAAATAATCAATAAATTATGAACCTGGATTTTGGGATCTTACAATACTAATTATGAAAGGCGACTTCAATAAAGATTTGAAATTATTTATGATATATATATATGAAGCTTTTGGTAAGAAAAGATAAAAAAAAAAAAAAAAAACTCCTTCCCTGTACTATTTAAGGTTTTGAATCTTTTTCTTAAAATATATAGTGGATGCCCACTAATTTCATTTAAAATTTACATTCAAAAAATGATAACACAGGACAATATCAGTGGAAAACTTTTACAATAGACAACCTCAATTGTTTTTAACTAGATGACACAAAAAGACATCAACAAAATCAGGTGTCTGAACAGTTTTATACAAACCAACATCAGTAAAATAGCCAACTATTGAACTATTCATTTATCAATAAGAAGAATATATATGTCCATAAGATTATATCTGTCCATCTGCCTCTCTAACTAAATTATAAATTTGTTTATCTAAAAGAGGAATATATCTGTCCATTTGCCACAAATTCCCAAGAATCAATAACTTGATCAAACATGTGTATTCGGTCGGCGGAAAGTCGATCGCACATAGAACAGCGATGCAAAATATATTTAATCATGTATAATGTATATAAGAAGTTAAGAATCAGAGATCTAGTATTGAATATCTTTGTCTGCATTGAATATTTTGGAGGTGTGTGGATGCATTATTTTTAAAGAAGGGATTTTTTTAACAATTTTTTAGTTCTTTTTTCATAGCCATAAGATAATTACCGATAATATTGAAATATAACAATAATTAAAGTATAACTTAAAGCTTTATTATTAGTATCATCCATGCCAATTAGAAATGATGACATTAATAACAAATTTACCATTCACCGAAGAACTTAAATTTTATAACAACCTATATTTGACAACATTTGATGAAACATGCATGGAATGGCATACAATTGCTCGACAAGACCCCAGAATCATTAACTTGATCAAACACGTGCATGCAGTCGGTGGAAACTCACATAAATATTCTGAAGAAACAGACCAGGGTTCTAAGGACTGCATCAAATCGTGTTATTATTAGCTAAACTATGTTTTGTTACATGAAAAAAATAAAGTTATTTTTTCTTAACTGATTTCTTGTCTGGATAAAAATGGTGAAAGGGAGACTGAACAAAAAATCACATCCCTGGGTGTATTTTTTTTTGGGAAATTGTTTGGTAGTGGCTACCACACATCCCCAGATGTCAATGTGAGAAATAATGCTTCCCTACCAAAAATGCAAAATCAATCTTTCATGTCCCCAAAATTCTTACCATATGCAAAATATCAATATAAATGAGTGTTCAATACGCAATACTTGACTGGACAAGTCTTCTGTGGAATTTACAGTCCCATTTCAAAATCAGTTGAATTATTCCATCCCATTTTAAAATCAATTCTATCCATATTAATCCAGTCCACATATTTTGTTTACAATTGCAAACACTGTATGTCAATTTCCTATCTCTTCTTTCTAGTATGGTCATTACTATATTTCCTATTTTACTTGAAGAAAAAAAGATGCAAATAAATTTAATTAAATTTCTAGGTGAATCTCTATGCATTTGTTGATTGCAATTCAGGGCAGGTGTATTTATACATGACTTTTCCTAAAGAATAAAAAATGTGAAAGAAATTAAGAACAAATTTTTTTTTACAAGAAAAAATGAAAAAGAAAAACTGACACGAAATAACGAAAGCTTTGGGGTACATGTCCAATTATCCTCCTACCTCTCTGTTTCTCTATGTTAACAGCTTCAATTTTCACTAAACAGATCGAATAGCTATCCTTCTGGAGACTATTCAGTGCTAGTTGACTGGATAAGTCTTCTCTCCGTGGAACTAACAGTCACATTTAAAAACGCAATTAAGACATCAATTGAATGATTGCTTCCAGCTGATTTTCCAAGTCTCTCCACATGTCTCTCCACATATGTTTTAATTTCAATGACAATCACTCTACACCAGTTTCCATATTTCTTCTTCTCTAACAAGGTCAACATTCTCTTTCATTTCTATGTCACAATAAATTGTGGACCCTTCAATTATTTTATATATTAAAATATTCTTTAACATAGAGAGCTACATTCAAATTAAACTGTTGACCCTTCAAATATTGTATATATTTAAATAATCATCAATGCACAAATTTTTGTGGTACATTATTTAATTTTTTTCCAATGAAAATGTGCCTTTTCTATTTTTTCCTATGTTACATTTAAGAGAAGATATACAAATAAATTTAAATTGGAAAGTGAATCACCTTGCTTTTGTTGATAGCAATTCAGGTAAAAAGAAACAATGAGCAAAACAAAAGAAGAACTGGCACGAACAGAGTTGCAATCTGTTTTCTCCATGCTAACAGTTTCAATTTTCAATTTTATGCTGGAATTAGCATTCGTAATCTTTTTGTGAACCATGAACAGAGTTTCTTTAATTGAAAACCTTTCTTCAGAGTTTAATATTGTTTTACTCAAATTTGATTCAAGAGATATACCACTTTATACAAACAAAATGTTAAAAATTATGTGTTGTTTCATTCTAACAAGCTTTAACACACATCTTCATTCAATAATCGATTATTCAACAATTCAGAAAAATTATGTTTGTAAGAAGTTATGATTATATACATTAACAAGAATGATTTCTCTATACTGGTTTTGATCCATCCTGTCTATCAGTACCTGATTTTGCCGGATATCCATACATACAGATATCTATTTTTATTTCATTATGGAAGAAAACATGCACATTGGTTATGTGTACATATACTTTATATGCATTGAAAAGAAATGTCCGGATTTATTTATTGCATTTTAAAAAATGCCAGACATGTTAACTTAGTGGCCCGTAAGGTTTAAAGTGGATAGAACAAATTTAAATTTTGAAATCCAAATTTATGTGAGATATCTGCGCAGATGACATAATATTTGCCATCTTAAAGGCCAATTTTAATTTTTCAGAAACAAGCCCCTAACAGCAACTCTAATTTAGTAGGACCGAGGCCGGCAATTAGTGTCTAAATATTAAATGCACAATGTGAATTGAATTTTGTAACATTCATTTTCAATTAATTAATTTTGCATTATTTTTTCCTTTATTGAGTTAATTTCTACCGGTCAAGCACGTTCCTTCAGTTCAAACTTCAAACCATGCCCCTTTTCCACGCTAACTTGACATTGAAAGCCTTCCTCTCTCATGATCAATTAATCTCTTTGGATTCTTTTGGTACATTATTTTTGTTCCTTTTTGTTTATTTCTATGCATGGTTATGGTCTATATATTGACATTTATTCCATTATTTTCAAATCAAGCATCACTCCAAGTCCCAAAAAAATTGAAGGTATCACTGGGACAGAATCTCTTGGTGCATATGTGAACCGGAGCGGAGCTAGACTTTCGAACTATGGATGTCAAAAATATGTGGGGGTCGATGATATACAATTTTTATATGAAGAATGAGGTTCAATTTTACAATATCAAGACATTTCACTCTAAATTATAGAGAAAATCATATCTAATAAAAAAAATTAAAAAATAGTGGTCAATTGACCTCCATTTCCTCTTAATCCCTTCAGCTCTTCTGTGAACATCATTGACTGGACAAAATCAAGAACGTACGCTCTATGGAAGTAATTTTTTAATTTTATTATTTTTTCCAATAAAACTATTTCATGGAACATTATCTATTTTTTTTTTATTGCAAATAGATCATGTCTGTATTGATGGGTCTAAATTTCTATGATTACTAAAATGTTCAACTAATTAATAAATGATGACTCAAGTTTTTGAGATGTTACAAATCCACAATTGGACGTGTCTAAAGTTACCATTTACTCAATTTGCCATAATTGCTATAACGATTCACTCTTAGAATAACAGAAAAGCGCACCAAGAAAACAGAAAAACAGAATTATTTCCACCCGAATGAATTGAAGTGAAGTTAAATGGAAAATAACCAGAGCACACAAATAAGCTAGGCCTCTTATGTTCATATCACTACAAGTCAAGATACTCAGCTCTGACTGATGAAATCAAGGAAAGGAAAGGAAACGTATGTGGTCTTTAAAAGATAAGATAAACGAAAGGCCTTCTTTCTTACTACTTGTTTAACACAAGAAAGAGATAAGATACAGGAAAGAAACTTATGTGGTCATTAAAAGTATTTGAGTTGACGGCTACTTTCTAAGTCAATCAAAAAAATTGAGTCAGTCAACAGGTAATTCGAAAGAAAATTTATCTATGGGTAACAAAAAAAAATAATTCTGCTAGAGGTGAACAAATTAATATTTACAAATTTGATTTATATATTTTCTTAATCTGATTGAATACCTTGGTATTATGAGCTTTTTAAACATGGATGATATGATTATTGTTAAGCTCATTAGTATAATATGCATAGAACTAATATTTTGGTTTATTTAACTTTCCTTTTCAACTAATAAAACCGAATAAAAATGTACATACACATAGGAAACCCAAATAATAATTATTTCCACCAAAATGAATTGAATGCAAAATAATCAAAGCAGACCAACAATCTAGGGCACTGAAGTTCATATCATAAACTAGTCACTGTAAGAAGTATTTCATACATCATAGACTTGACCATTATGTACGTAGGGTTTTCCTAGTAACATTTGTTTGTACGAGTGAAGAATTAACGTTTGTAATATAAATAAGTACTGCATCCAATTTTCTTCTTCTTTTTATTCTCAAGATTTAAAAAACATGTATAAATTTTGCGTCGAGATAATTTTTTTCATTTTTTTAATGATGGAGAAGGCTCGCAAGCTTCTCCTCATATAAAAAATGTCAATTGTTTCTAATCTGCACAGAACTAAAAAAAAAAGGTTGTTAAACAAAAATCATAAGGGGAAAAAATATTACTTGCCAATATATTTTATTAATTTTTTATCTTATTTTGTGGAACTGCGCAAGCCCCAATTCCTGACCCACATTAAATTTTAAATAAAGTGAGACTGCAGATGAAAGATATATTATTAAATTATAATATTAAATTTGAACTTAGATCCTAAGCTGTCAATTGATATCAGAAAGTTATGTGAACTTCGATCCTAAGCTAACCTAGCAAGATCATTAATTGTGTAAGTACGACTGATTAGCAATTGGTAGAATTTTTAATTACACAATCAGCCTAATTGATAAACGTTGGTCTTATGAATTTTCTCCGCTCTCCATATCCTCTGTTTTTTTCTGTTAATTCTAGTCTTTCCTCTGTTCAATTAATTTTTATTAACTTTTTTCTTTTCTTTTTAAATCCTTATTCATGATCTTATATATATATGGATACTCAACATTTTTTCAATCCAGCATAACCCACAATTATCTTGCTTACTCTTTTTCTCTCCTGCAATGGCCTTTTTTGAACTTCTTTTCCTATCACTTGTTCTCTTCTCCTTATCCACCAAAACCACCACTCTAACACAAGCACAGTGCCTTCCTCACCAACGTGATGCCTTGATTAAACTCAAGCAAGGTTTCAACACCACTGAACAGCTCCATTCATGGAATGTAACTATCGACTGTTGCATATGGGATGGCATCACATGCGAGGAGCAAACCGGTTTGGTAACAGCGCTCAATCTTACTGACCGGTCTATCTCGGGTGAACTCAACCCGGCTTTGTTCAACCTCAGCTCTCTTCGGTACCTCGACCTTTCTTTAAACTACTTCGATGATACTCCCCTTCCACAAACAGGGTTTGAGCGACTGGCTAATTTAACCCATCTCGACTTATCCTATTCTGGCTTTGTCGGTCAAGTTCCGATTTGCATTTCTGCCCTCACAAACCTTATCTCACTCAACTTATCAATGGGTTACTTCATTACCAATTCCATGTATCTTGATGACACAGGCCTAAAAACCTTACTCGGCAACCTTAGCAAGCTCCAGGTTCTCCGCTTGGATGGGATTAACATTTCACTCAATGGAAATGAGTGGGGTAAATCAGTTTTTCAAGTAAGCTCAAATCTTAAGGTACTATCCATGGCAGATTGTGGATTAAGTGGAAATTTCCCGGAAGAAATATTCCACCTTACAAATCTAAAAGTACTTGATTTATCAGACAACCCAGTGTTGTCAGGCCAACTTCCAGAATTCACAAAGCAAAGCTTTTTGAAATATCTGTCTCTTGGATATACAAATTTCACTGGTCCATTACCAGATTCAATTGAAAATCTCCAATACTTATCGGAATTGGATCTTTCCAACTGCAACTTCTATGGAGAAATTCCGCCTACAGTAGCAAACCTTACAAGATTACAATATTTGGGCTTATGGTCAAACAGATTGACAGGTACAATACCTATGTCTTTGTTTTCCCACCCTTCATTGCGAGACCTTGACCTATCATATAACAAATTTGTCAGGATATCTACCTGAGTTCTCAAATGGATCATCAATTTTGGAATCAATTAGTCTTGGCAGCAACAATCTTCAGGGAGAGTTGCCAATTTCTATATTCAAATTACCCCAGCTTTATTTGTTATCTCTTGAATCAAATAACTTCAATGGTACATTGAATTTGGATGTCATCCAGCATAGTAAGAAGCTCGAGTATCTGTATCTCTCAAACAACAAGTTGTCAATCATAGAAGGCAAAAACCATAACGAGTCATTCTATGCTTCATTTCCCCAAATAAATTATCTAAAGCTGGCATCGTGCAATTTCACTAAGTTTCCTTCTTTTCTGAATTACCTAGCAAATATTTACTCATTAGACCTCTCAAATAATAGTCTCACGGGGGAGATTCCCCTTTCCATTTGTAATATGACATCTCTAGAATTGCTTGATCTTTCATACAACAATTTAATTGGCACAGTTCTACCTTGCCTTCTGGAAGATACTGAATTGGAAGTACTTAACCTGAAAAGTAACAAATTAAATGGGCCATTGCCACAAAATATTAGTAAAGCATGTGGACTTATGATGATAAATCTGAATGGAAATGTGATAAATGGAAGTTTGCCCAAATTACTAAAGTATTGTAATGCTCTCAAGGTCTTAGACATGGGAAACAATCAGATAGTGAACAGATTTCCCTATTGGCTGGCAAATCTTGAAAATCTGAGTGTTCTTATCTTAAAATCGAACATGTTTTACGGAGAAATTTCAGACATAGAACTCAAACCAAAAGGAAGTGATTATGTTTTTCCCATGCTAAAAGTTGTTGACCTTTCCACAAATCATTTCAGTGGTACATTGCCTGAAATTTTTTTTGTGAATTTGAAAGCTATGATGGGTGTATTAAATACAAGCTCCCTTATTTATTATTTGGAGATGAATGCAAGTTACATTCCGTATGTAGCTTCAGTCACATACAAAGGGCTCAGTTTTGATCTGCGAGCCTCACTTGGCATATTCAGTTACATTGATCTGTCAAATAATGAATTTTGGGGAAGAATACCCAAAGAGATCGGACAACTCCAGTCACTTGATGTGCTTAACCTATCACATAATGCCCTAACCGGTCCAATTCCATCGGAATTTGCTAATTTACATCAACTTCAATTACTGGATCTCTCCTCCAACCAGCTTTCCGGACACATCCCTCAAGAACTCGCCTCTCTCACTTTTCTTTCTGCACTAAATCTCTCATACAACAATTTAGTTGGAGAAATACCCGAAAGCCGTCAATTCTCAACCTTTTCAAATGCTTCCTACTTGGGTAATCCCAGATTGTGTGGTAGTCCTTTATCGCTGCAATGTCCAACACCTCCTTCAAATCATGGATTTAATAAAGGTTTGCCTTTAAAATCTTCTACTGATATGATTGGGCTCTCTTTTTCCATTGGATTGGGATTAGGTGTTAGTTTTGCCTTTGTAATTTGGGCTACAATGTCATGGGAGAATGGAAGAAAGTGGTTTAATTTCATTATAGATAGGTTTTACATTCAACATTTTCACTGATGGATATTTGTACGTAAGATATTTGTAATAATAAACATGTATAAATAACTATGTATTTTTAATAAGTGCGTATTTCTCTATTAAATATTTTTTTTATGAACAAAGGTCACAACAAATTATGATAGGACTTTTTTGTATGATTTGGTATAAAATTATGGTAGGAACATGAACTTTCTTGATATAATCTTGAGATTTGGACTGGTATGAATAAGTACGAAAATATTTATACTTTTAAAATATTAGTCTAGAATCTTTATGAGCAAAACAAGCCCAATGCCTTGTAGATTTTAAGGCCATGGCAACAATGTTTTTTATTTCTTTTTTGTTGAGTTCAATAAATAAAAAAATTATGGAAAATTGTTATAATGAACAAAGATTAATTTAATACTATCTACTACATATATTTTATTTTCGAAGTGAAGTCCCAAAAGAATTACAGTATTAAATGAAATCAGTATTAAAAAATACACGCATAATTGCAAGGCTGCATGTGTCCTTGATGAAAAACAAAAATGATTGGTGCTTGGATTTTTGTGTGTTTAGTTCTTGAGGGATTTTGTTTCCCTATATTTTCTTTATTTTAGAGAGCTCAATGTTCATCAACAACTTGATTAATTGGTGCTACATACTTGGTGAAAGTAAATTATTCAGATATTATTATTTAAAAGTACCAATGTATTCTTTTTAAATTAAGTAAATTATATTCTTTTTAAGTTAGACAAAATTTGCATTAATGAATTCTTCTTAAATATATTTATTGGTAGATAATTACCTAACCACATTAAAAAAAATTAAAAATTTATCAAACCTAGCTTAGCCATCCAAATAATATATCACTTGTTTCATCAAAATGTCAACGATATACAAAATACATCATTTTTAGAAAAAGAAATATAAATAAATAAAATATAAGCACGTTGTTTTCCTTAATTGGAGTATCAAAAGATTTATTTCATTTTTATTACTCTAATAATGAAAATTTAGCACAATTCAATTTGCTAGCAAGGTAAACCATTGAGAGGAAGTCGTTAGCATAGTTACAAAAAAGAAAAAAAAATGAATGATTTGGAAATAATTAATTCAGGTATAATTCGGAATTCAGTATCACAAGAAAGTGAAAAAAAAACCCCCCCCCAAATCGTGTTTTATTCGCGAATAAAACGTATTATATGTTTTTTTTTTTCATTTTATTCAGTGTTCGGTTCAGAAACGTTAAAAAGGAATAAAACGTAAATAATTCTCGAATTAAACGCGAATTCTGTAACTATGGTCATTAGGATGCAGCTGACCATCATTAACTGTCCGATTTACATCCAACATTATAAATAAGACGTCTTCATTCCGTCCATATTTTGCGTGACCTAATTGGAGAGATAGCGCACTTGGCAGTATCTGTTTTGCGTGACCGACCGATGTATCTGTTTCCAATTCAGAGAGAGCGCACTAGGCAGTATTACGTGTGCAGCTCAGAATGTACTTGAACGGTTGTGATTTTTCAAAAAGTCACGCAAAATATGAGATATCTCATAGGATGCGAATTGAGCAAGTGGTTCCAGACTATGAGGTCAAACTTTATTTATTTTATTTTTTTTGTCTGTTGCCAATTATATATCCTCTGGAATGTGTCACTAAATTAAAGTATCCCAAATTTTTAGTTTATATCATAACCGTCCAAATAGAATCGAGCCAATCCTTTCCGTTGTGAAATACACAATGTTCTTTTAATATTCGTGTTGATGTAGATCAAACGTTTTGGATCTAAACTTAAATTTTTAGATACTATACAACAATATTTAATATCCATACCAATTACACTGATATATGAGACACATATCCGACCCCACTTGTCAGTGAAATTGGTCTAATCAGTAAAGCGCTATGTTTTCTGAAGCACTCTTTCACTAATTCTCTCTCGCACGCTACATTCTCTCTTCCTGTAATACTCTTCTATGAACCTCTCGTCGCTCGCGCCGCCGTTGCATTCTCACCGGAGTCTCTAGCACAGGAGTGCCTACTTCTCCGCCACCCTGCCAGTCTGACATCACGTCAGCGAGAAGCCTTGCAGCTGCTCTGTCAAAAATACACCTTGCTTTTGACTTTCACTTCCAGGTAGGTCCCACTTCTCGAGATCTACCTTTATTAAGCTTCATTATAACTCCTTGGTCTTTGTTGAAGCGTAATCGAGTAGGTCACGGAATTGGGAATTGTTGGCTGTCAAAATTAGCACGTAATTGTTCTCAAGGGAATGTGCATTATCTCTAATTGTGTTAATTGGATCCAGCTAATCCTTCATTTGCTCAAATTTGCATCTTGTTTTGGTCAAAATTGATCATTATTTCGTCTGAATTTGCAAAATTGTAAATTTTAAACAACAATTGGCAAATAGAATTGATTGTAGTGTTATATAGTTTAGATTGAAGGGTTTGGTCCACAAATTTTATAAAATTTGTGGTAGAACTCAATGCCCTTTCTTGAAAAATGTACTTAATTCTAGATGGAATGTACATTTCATTAATAAGCATTGATCAACAATTTCTGCAAATTCTCATCTTGTTTTGGTTTAGTTTGAAAATAATGTGCTTTTTGACAAAATTGTTCAACAACCTTCCTACACGGATTTTTAAATAAAAATCCATGTAGGAAGGTTGTTGATCCCGGTTTATTTATTTAATATCCTGTTGGTAGAGCTACACGGATATTTAACTAAATATCCGTGTAGGAAAAGTATTCCTACACGGATATTTGGTTAAAATCCGTGTAGCTCGTGTTTAGCCAGAAGTACAGTGGGATGGATTTGTACACAGCTATTTGTAATATATCTGCGTAGGATTTGTTATAATTGCACACAGATAAATATCCGTGTGTAAAAAGTTCTCCTTTCCTACACCCTAACATTGCACACAGAAGAAAATCCGTGTAGCTCTGCTTTTTTTGTCCGTGTACAATCTGTTATTCTGTAGTAGTTCCTTCAAAGTCTTCTACTGACATAATTGGACTATCTATTTCTATTGTATTGGGGTTAGGTGTGGGGTTCACCTTTGTAATTTGGGCAACTATATTATGGGAGAATGAAAGAAAGTAGTTTCATTTTATTATAGATAGATTTTACCTTCGACATTTTCATTGAAGGAACTGTATAAGAGCATTGCATTATAAGTGGGTATGAATAACTATGTATTTTCTTGAGTGTATTTGCTTGTCTATGATTTTCTTAATCCACAAGGGCCCACATAAGGTATGGTAGGAACTCTTTGTATGAGTATATGTTAAAATTTGATTTTGTCCAAGGATACCATATATTGAACATAACATTGAAATAAAAAGTGAGTATTACGGTATATAATTCCTAATATTGAAATAAAATTACAGCAATTAATATTTGGTTGGATTGCCAGATTGGTGTAATATAGAGCATGTAACATCTAAAAAAATTGGAAACACAAAATCGTAAAAGGTCTAGTTCCAAATATGAAAGATATGAGGGGTCTAAGAGAAAAACTACTTAAATTAATCCATCCTAATTAATTCTAAAACATTCCTTGGCTGAAGTCGAGTTTACCTTAGTTGGGATCCATTTAATTAATATAATAATATGGTCAAAATTTAATTAATATAATAATATTTTCAAAACGAGGTTGGCTAATATACAATCGATTATTCCTGAGCTCCCGTGCAATCAAAACTTTTTTCGATTTTCAAAGTCCAAACAGTCGACCTAAACCACTAGATATGATGTCTATATTAAAATGTGCTTGAAGACCAAATTTTACATTTTTCGGAATTTTTTTACTATTTATTAATCCACTTTGAAAATCACTTATCTAACGGTGACTTAACCAAACAATAAAAACAAAAGTCACCGTTGGATCAATGATATTCAAAGTAGCTTAATAAATAGTAAAATAATTCAAAAAAAATGTAAAATTTGATCTCCAAGTACAATTTAATATAGAGATCACATCTAATGGTTTAGATCGACCGTTTCGATTTTGAAAATCAGAAAACGATTTAGTTGTACGAGAGCTCAAAAATAATCAATTGTGTATTAGTCAACCTCTAGTCAAAACACCGTAATTCTCTTTATAAGGAACGTAAGACAAAAAGAGTGTATATCCCCCATCTTATTCGGGGCGACGCATATAAAAAGTGAATAAGGAAGATGAATTAAATACTGAGTACTACGTACATTTTAATATTTTATATTTCGGGGCAACAATGTTTTTGATTTTTTTTGTTTAACACAATAATAAAAAAATTATGAAAATTTTGTATAACCCGGGAAGATTAATTCAATACTTACTACTAATATTTTTGTTTTCGAAGTGAAGTCACAAAAAAATTATAGTATAAAATGAAATTAATATTATATTAATGAGGAGACAAAATTCACCAAAAAAATGTGACGAACAAAATTTAGAGATTTATGAACATCCTTCATTTATTTACCACTAACACAAAAAAATACACGCCTAATTGCAAGGCAGCATGTCGCCTTGATGAAAAAAAAAATTGTTGGGGCTTGGGTTTTGTATGTTTAGCTTTTGTCTCTTTTGATGTTTTTGTTTTCCTATATTTTATTTATTTTAGTAAGCTCAATGATCAGCAATTAATAAATTCGTGCCACATACTTCATGAAAAAAAAATATTCCGATATTATTATTTTAAAGTACCAATTTTTATTAATGTTTTCTTTTGGGAGTTATACATTGAGTTCCAATTGGAGATCTTAGTCCCACTATAGAGAAAAAAAGTTTATACAAGGATGTTTTTTGGTTTAGAGAATAATTTCGAATTATTTTTGAATTATATTTAAATTATTTATAAATTACAAATTTTTACGTGCTAAATTTTTCCCGATCATTAAGTTGTCAGTATGATTTCACGTCAAACTTCCCTTTTCTTTTTTCCGAGTCCGGGGTCCAATTGCTGACCCCACATTAAATACTATATGGCAAAGTTAACATTTATAATTTTAACATTTCCGACAAAGTAATTAAATCATCTCCACATGGATTTTGTTGATTGCAATTAAAACATCTCCAGGTGGTTTTCACCATATATATTGTTTTGTTGATTGCAATGCAACCAGGTGGATTTATAATATAATTCACTTTCCAAAAGGAAAAAAAAAATGTAACAAGAAAGAACAAGATATATATATTATTATATTTTTCAAAGAACAAAGAACCGACAAGAAATAACAAAATTTATCATATGTACCTGAGCAAATATTCTATTATCTATCTGTGTTGTTCCATGTAAACATCTTAAAATTTCAGTTTTAAGCTCGAATATACATTCCAAAATCTTTTGTGAAAACTAAGCAGAGTAACCCTTACCGAAAAACCTTCGTTCACAGTTTAATGTTGTCCTACACCGCAGATATTTAACAGATATCCACCTATTGGATCTAACAAGTATTAACTCACATGTCATTAATCAAACTCATTTATTCTACAATTTGCCAAAATTATGTATCTGGGTTGTGAATAATGCATTATAATTAATTATATCTCTAAGCTGGTTGTTATGAAAAATTTTCCCTACCCAACTTCCTATTTGAAAATAAATTAGAAAAAAGGGTGCCAAATGGGTCTCTTTAGGTACTGATCCAACCTGTTTGTCCATAACTGATCTGGCGTGCTTATCCGTACAAGATCTGATGAAAACCACCTGGAGATGATTTGATTGCAATCAACAAAATTACCTGGACAAGTAATTTGCATTTTGCAAGACAAGTAATTGATTATGTAAGCATTAGTATTGATTTGACAACTAATTGCACGATATGGACATAATACGTTTAAGCACAGTGCTCCGCACGATCCGTTTAATTTTATTTCAATTGATTAATTTACTTATCCGAATTTCTAAAGATTTGTCCCAACATTATATTTGTCCATTTTAAGCATTTCAACCAATCCTTGATCAAGACATTTTTTTTTATTTAGTTTCCTATTGGGACAGACACTTTTACTCTCGAGTTTGCTCTCTTTGCTATTGACTCTTCGAATGCAAATTGTACCATCACTCTCACTCTTTCCAGTTGTGGTATAGAACTTTGGGTAATTTCTCTCTTCTTTCTCTTTCGTTTGATTTCTTTTACACCCGTTCAACGTTTTGGAAATCCTGGAATATTTCAAGTATGTGAGTGTGATTCGTACTGTGAATTCAAAAGGAAAAACTTGTTTAATAATGAGTATTGGTAGATTTTTTTTTTTAGTACCGCTCATTTATTTCTTTCTCTTATCGGATTTGAACATGATTAGCATTAACACTCATAGTTTATACTCACTCGGGTTGTGATTATTAAACTGTAGATGGGCTGTTCATTTGAGATTGATCTCAGTTTTGGGTTTAGAACATAGCACAAACAATACCACTTAGTATTTGTTCAAAATGAACTATACCAGTGCATTATTGCCTGTATGAAATTATTGGTACCGTCATGATTATGCCGTCATTTTTATTAATAACCAAAAAAACAAATAAAATAATATTAATAACCAGACTCTCAACAAAATTTCACCCATAACCAAACCGCCCCTCGGAGGGGAGGGGGGTTTACACCCCAACCAACCCGTCCCCTAGTGGGGCGGTTTACCCCCAGACCAAACCGCCCCCCAAGGGGGCGGTCTACTATTTTTTTTTTTTTTTTTGGAATCTGAATTTAAAAATGAGAAATATGTAGATAAATTCTAAATCTTGTTTTTTTAATTTATTTACTCTTATAAAATTAAAATTAAAAAGTAATAATCTAATATCTTCGCTAATCTAATCGGCCCAAATCCAAAGCTGCTGCAGACGACTATGCAAATCGAATTACATTCGATTACTGTTTTCAACAGAATTTAACAAGCATTGGATATAAACATATACAGAGATTGAAATTTAAACAAAACAAGCATATCTCTGATACTCAAATCAATACACGAACCTAATTATCTAAACATGCTTTACCTTTTTAAGACAAAATCAGGTGATATATTCCATATAATGTTCCTATCTAAACTACTACTAATTTGGAAAGAAACACCTACGCTTCTTAGGATCAACGGAACCAGTAAACTATATTATAATTACAGGAAATTAAATTCATAAATTTGGTTTGCTAGAGCATGTACCTTCCGTCCTTGAAATCAAACAAGAAGACAAAATGCTTATATGAGACTTCTCCTGTGGCAATTACACTTGCTGCTGGTGCATTTCTCAGTGCTGAAACGTATTTTTCAACAAAAGAAAATTCAGTTGAGACACTAAAAATCTTAAACTTAATTTTTGAGACACTAAACAACGTTTTTTGAGGATTCTAATTCGTCAGATACCTGGGTGACATCCCCGGGTAATGGTCACCACCGTCTCCTCCCCCCCCTTTCCGAATTGGGGTCATACGTGCCAATCCGACTTTTCTAGCAAAAGTTATGGCCGTTTAAAGTTTAAAAAAAAAAACGATGTTTCCGGCCCATTTTTTGTCACCACTGGGGGCTTGAATCCGCGTCCCTTGGGTGAATTTTAATACATGTGGTATAAAGTCAATTGATAAAAAAAATAAGAATTATAAGTTAATTTTAATACATTCATTTTTCATTATTTTTTTACCATTTGACCTTATACTAATTGAATGTAAAAATTTGTAAATTTTATATGTAAATACATCACTCGTGAAGTAGATCGGTTTCAACAGTTTGGATTTGTAGTTTGAAGTTTATTCAATAGGTTTTTGAAGAGGTAGCACGACACGTCATTATGCTACAGGTAGCACGCCAGCCTTATTCTATTTTAAATGATTTTTTAAATGATGTTTTTAAGTAATTAATGATATATTTTAATGCAATTCTGTTGACAACAGTAATCGAATGTAATTCGATTTGCATAGTCGTCTGCAGCAGCTTTGGATTTGAGCCGATTAGATTAGCGGAGATATTAGATTATTACTTTTTAATTTTATTTTTATAAGAGTAAATAAATTAAAAAAAACAAGGTTTAGAATTTATCTATATATTTCTCATTTTTAGATTCAGATTCCAAAAAATATATATATATATAGTAGACCACCCCCCAAGGGGGCCGGTTGGTTTGGGGGTAAACCGCCCCACTAGGGGGCAGGTTGGTAGGGGTGTAAACCGTCTCCCAGGGGGCGATTTGGTTATGGGTGAAATTTTGTTGAGAGTCTGGTTATTAATATTATTTTATTTATTTTTTGGTTATTAATAAAAATGACGGATGATTATGGTACCAGTGTTACCTGAGGGCTAACATTCAATTTATTTGTGATTGGTCACGATTACGGCTGAAATTTAAGAAATTGGGAATGGAACTTCAATTGGACCTGGGCCATTGGGCTCGTGAATTATAAATGAATTTAAAAATGGACCTCTGATCTGTGGCCTTTGGTTCTCTTAAATGTTTAAAACGAAAAAGGGAAACAGAAAAGAGCATTGGGCTGGTTCTTTTGGAGCGGTTAAGAATAAAACTAATAATAAATAAAAAAAGGCCTGTGGCCTAAGACGAGTTTTGGAATAGTGATCCAGATTTGTTGGACAATTTCATTAAGGCTGAAATTAAAAATAACAATGGAATAATGGAGCTCATAAAATTAAGCAATAATTAATAATAGGATGTCATTAATTAAAATGGATATCTTAACTAGTTAAACAAGGAATTCAGAGAATGATTATACATGCGCTCAAATTATGTAGATGACAATTTTTTTGATATTCTCAAACACCTTTATAATAGTCAAACTTCAAATCTAATTGTCACAGTCTGTGACAACCTACCACATATTTCTATATAACACGTGATCATACCACACACATAAAAAATAAAACAAACATACTGCAATAAACTTATATATATGACACATAATGTATTTCGATACAAAGTACATAAGTAGACATGGCTATTATATAAATATTAAATAGCCATGTTTCTTCTATATATTCAAACTAGCAGGATAAACAAAGTGGCAATATAATAATTATCCTCGCATAGTCTTCCTAGTTTTGCTACTCACCTGGAACCAATATAAATAAAGTGGTACAGATGAGATCTCGAACAAACTCTCCATGCGGGCTATTTTAGTTCCACACATTCAAGTTCAATTAATGAAATATATCAAGTCCGGATCTTTACTCTCCAGACATTTGTCCTACAAACAACGAACCTCGAGCAAATTGAGCATGAGTATCTCCATAATAGCGAAAACATCTAGCTTGTTAGGGTTAGACCGTGGCTGCGGAACACCTCAAGCAGTCTACCACGTTGACGAGGAATCTTATGACTCAATGTATACATCTCGATATGTAAAATATATAGTCCCCTTCTTCACTAATTGTATATTATACTTTTTTAATCACATATATTAGGTTTCTTTCCAAAATTCAATTCCATTAATATTCGTGGCATCTTTCTTTTGGAATTCTATATGTACAATTCATCGAACAAAATCATAAACATAAAATTACTCTAAAACAAATAGTACATGAGGTGCTTAGCCACCCTCGTGATAAAAAAAAAATTCAATTGTGTTTATGCAGTTATGCCCTCTTATAAATTATCAATTGTGTGCTAGTAGCCTAGTGCTTAGAGTTTATTTTGTAATTGTGGAAACTTGAGTTCAAGTTCCAGCCATGAATTATGCTTATTAAATTTCAGCAACCCTTATTTCAATTTTTCTAATTCCACCCTGAGAGAAGGGGAGGAATGGAGGAGGAAGCGGCCGTGGGTGAAGGAGAGTTTGCGATAGGAGTAGAGGGATGTTCGGGGGGAGGGCTTGAGATGAGGAGGAGGGGGAGGGAGGCGAAACAAATAGGAACTATGAATTAGGAATTTTCTAAAGAAGCGAGACGTACAATTTAATTTGTAAACCACACTTTTATTATTTGATCTTAACAGTGAATTTTCAGGAGCTTTTATGTAGGATAGCAAAGTATTAACAGAGTTATAAAAGAAACAAAAAAAATACCCAAACTGTGATTAATTTTTTTTTATTTTGTCGAACAAGACAATTACACATTTGCTAGAGTAACTAATTATATTTGCGATTTTTAAAAAAACTTGTACTTTGTCAAGCATGTCCCACTCCGTTCAATTAATTTTGCCGGTTGTTGATCTGAGAAGTCTTACTTGGCGACTGGGCTCAAATGTCGTATATGCCCCTTTCCCTACCTACCTAACATTCAAAGGCCAAACAACTAATTGTTTGATTTGGATTATTGACATATACAAGGTGCTCAATCGGAAATTTTTAGAGTATCATCCAAAAACAGTGCATTTGATTATTAAGCATCATTCAAAAACAATGATTTGGATTATTGAGCAGTTCGAATTGACTGTTTCGACTTTGAAAACATAAATAAAAATATATAAGCAAATATGAGGTATGGAAACAATTGGATATTTTAATCCTACTCATGAAGAATATTATTTTCACAAAATATTCATGAAGAATATTAATTTCTTAAAGGTGCAACATGATTGAACACAAATCTCTTACGCACAGGCCCTGTGGAGATTAGGGTGTTATTATGAGAAAATAGATTATTTTAAAGTTTATATGGAAACATATTATAATTTCTCACATTAAAACAAATAAATCCAAAAAATAAACGCAGTCAATATTCAATACTTGACTGGTTAAGTATTCCGTGCAACTTACGGTCACATTGAAAATAATAAATTAATTAAGAGTGAGACTTTGGTAATATATATATATATATATATTACACAATGGCCTAAGCTATGGACTGATATTTTAATTTATAAAGTCTAAACAGTTAATTTGGACCGTTCAATATAATCATATCAACATGTTCTTGCAAACCAAAGTTTACATTTCAAGAAAATTTTACTTTATTTTAGATAGATAGAAAATAATTTGATTCGAAAATTTTAGACCATCCGATAGGGCTGATTTTTTACTTTTCTAAAAAGATAGTAAAAATATTATCAAAATGTAAAATAATTGTATACAAGTAATATTTTTTATGGATATATATCACGTTGAAGAATTTAGATCGACCATTTTAATAGTAAAAATAGAGATATAGATCCATAACACAAATTGATGATTAATATGCATATTATCATAGATCACTCACAATTAATTAATACATGAGTTCAATTGCATCCCACTGATTAGTCAAGGCTCTCTTAAATTCTATCCACATTAATTAATGCATATTTTGTTTCCAATTGCAATCGCACTCCATCAATTTTCTAACAAAATCCTACATTCCTCTTTAACAATAAATTGGGGGCCGTTAATTTTTTCTATATATTAAAATATTCTTCTATTAACATAATTTTTTTTGGGATATTATTTATTTTTTCCTATAATAAAATATCTTATTACTTATTATAAGGACAAAGAAAAATGTAAATAAATAATTTTAAAAGTGCATCTTCCTCTTTTTGTTGATTGGAATTCAAGCAGGTGGACTTATACTTCACTTTTGCAAACAAAGAAAAAAAAATGTAAAATGAAAGAACAAGAAATATAGTTTCTTTACAAAAAAATAAATAAAAAGACCCACAAGACATAATGAAACCTTTGATTGGTAGGGTGTGCTTAGTAAAATAACGAACTAAAACGAACTATTTCGTATCACAAATTAGTCATAGTCAAATGTATTTAAAGCACCATAGACTTGACCATTATACAAGTAGGATATTGTGCTCATTAACGTTTGTAGTAAAAATAAGTTATCCATTCAATTGTCATCTGTTTTTTGAAAGATGCCAAAATTGTACAAATTAGGTGAGGAAATAATTTAAATTGTTTAATTTTTAATTTAGTGATGGAGAAGACTCACAAGTTTCAAAATTTGAACTGATGATGTAATTCAAAGAACTTCGATTATTTTTATGATGAATCAACATGATTTGAGAACAGTTTCCTTTTACGGATACTACTTTCTATGCTAGAGACTAATAGCTAATTGTTTGATTGCTATTGCTATTGCTGAGCAAAGATTGAGAATCCTTGCCGACTAGAACAGTGATACAAGTCCACCTTCACATTTCTGACTACAAGTCTTTTTTTTTTTTTTTCCTTTGAACGAATATAATAATGGAACAAGTCTCTCCACTTGTAGCCAAACATGCATATGTAGTTGTTCGTTGGTCATTCAATGCAAGGGCCCGCTATAATCATCATATATATGTAGTTGTTTGTTGGTCATTCAATGCATCATAGGCCTTCTTTCTTGCAACTTGCATGTTTCGTTCTAATCTACAATCAAAGTCGTGCTCCATTACTGTTGTGTTACCTTTTTTTTTTTTTAAATTATTATCCCTTGGTCATATATATGCATGGATACTCAAAACAAATTTCAATCAATCACCGCTCAAAATTGTCTCGCTTGCTCTTTCTCTCATGCAATGCCACTTCTTACACTTCTTTCCCTGTCACTTATTCTGTTCTCCTTGTCGAGCAGAAACACTACTCTAACACAAGCCCATTGCCTTCCGACCAACGTCATGCCTTGATGGAACTCAAGCAAGGTTTCAACACCACTAAACTCCATTCATGGAATGCAAGTATCGACTGTTGCATATGGGATGGCATCACATGTGATGAGCAAACTGGTATGGTGACTGCACTCAACCTTAATTTCAGATTAATCTCGGGCGAACTCAACCCGGCTTTGTTCAACCTCAGCTCTCTTCGGTACCTCAACCTTTCTTACAACAACTTCGTTAATATTTCTTTACCACAAACCGGATTTGAGCGACTTGCTAATTTAACCCATCTCGACTTATCCTATTCTGGCTTTGTCGGTCAAGTTCCGATTGGCATTTCTGCCCTCACAAACCTTATCTCACTTAACTTATCAATGGGTTACCTCATTACCAATTCGTTGTATCTTCATGACACAGGCCTAAAAACCTTACTCAACAACCTCACCAAGCTCCAAGCTCTTCACTTGAATGGGGTTGACCTTTCACTTAACGGATCTGAGTGGGCCAGTGCAGTTTTTCAAGTAGGCCCCTCTCTTCAGAAGCTAGCCATGGCAAATTGTGGATTAAGTGGAAATTTTCCAGAAGAAATTTTCCACCTTACAAATCTAACAGAACTTGATTTATCACACAACCCAATGTTGTCGGGCCAACTTCCAGAATTCACAAAGCAAAGCTTTTTGCAATATCTGTCTCTTGATTATACAAATTTCACTGGTCCATTACCAAAGTCAATTGGAAATCTTCAATACTTATCAAAATTGCTTCTTCACCATAGCAATTTCTATGGAGAAATTCCACCTTCAATAGCAAACCTTACAAGAATCGAATATTTGGACTTATGGTCAAACAGATTGACAGGTACAATACCTATGTCTTTGTTTTCTCACCCTTCATTGCGATACCTTGAACTACAAAATAACCAACTGTCAGGATATCTACCTGAGTTCTCAAATGGATCATCAATTTTGGAATCAATTAATCTTCGCAACAACAATCTTCAGGGAGAGTTGCCAATTTCTATATTCAAATTCCCCCAGCTTAATTGGTTACAACTTGGATCAAACAACTTCAATGGTACATTGAATTTAGATATCATACGACATAGTAAGAAGCTTGAGTATCTATTTCTCTCAAACAACAAGTTGTCAATCATAGAAGGCAAAAACCATAACGAGTCATTCTATGCTTCATTTCCTCAATTAAATAGTCTAGGTCTGGCATCGTGCAATTTATCAAAGTTTCCTTCTTTTCTGAATTACCTAACAAATGTTTACTCATTAGACCTCTCAAATAATAGTCTCACGAGGGAGATTCCCCTTTCCATTTGTAATATGACATCTCTACATTTGCTTGATATTTCATATAACAATTTTACTGGCACGGTTCCACCTTGCCTTCTGCAAAATACTGAATTGGAAGTACTTAACCTGAAAAGTAACAAATTGAATGGACCATTGCCACAAAATATTAGTAAAGCATGTGGACTTAACATGATAAATCTGAATGGAAATGTGATAAATGGAAGTTTGCCCAAATTACTGAAGTATTGTAATGCTCTCCAAGTCTTAGACCTCGGAAACAATCAGATAGTGAACAGATTTCCGTATTGGCTTGGAAATCTTGAAAATTTGGAAGTTCTTGTCTTAAGATCGAATATGTTCTATGGAAAAATTTCAGACGTGAAAATCAAAACAATAGGAAATGATTTCTTTTTTCCCATGCTAAAAGTTCTTGACCTTTCTTCAAATCATTTCAGTGGTACATTGCCTAAAAATATTTTCGTGAATCTAAAGGCTATGATGGGTGCATCAAATACAAGTTCCCTAAAATATTTGGGCATGAATGTAACTTCAGTTCCGTATGATGCAGCTACAGTCACATACAAAGGGATGAGTTTTGATCTTATGAACTTCATTGCCATATTCAGCTACATTAATGTGTCAAATAATGAATTTTGGGGAAAAATACCTGAAGAGATCGGACAACTAAAGTCACTTGATGTGCTTAATCTATCACATAATGTCTTGATTGGTCCAATTCCACAAAAAAATTGCTAATTTACAGTAACTTCAATTATTGGATCTCTCTTGCAACCAGCTTTCAGGACACATCCCTCAAGAACTCACCTCTCTCACTTTTCTTTCTGAACTAAATCTCTCATACAACAATTTAGTTGGAGAAATACCCGAAGCTCATCAGTTCTCGACCTTCACGAATGATTCTTTCTTGGGTAATCCCAGATTGTGTGGTCGTCCTTTATCGCAGCAATGTGCAACAACTCCTTCAAACCATGGTTTTTATGAAGGTTTGCCTTCAAAGTCTTCTCCTAATATAATTGGACTCTTTGTTTCTATTGGATTGGGGTTAGGTGTGGGGTCTGCCTTTGCTATTTGAGCTATGATATCATGGGAGAATGGAAGAAAGTGGTTTAATTTCATTATAGATAGGTTTTACATTCGATTTTTTCACTGATGCATATTTGTAAGATCTTTATAATAATAAACATGTGTAAATAACTATGTATTTTTAATAAGTGTGTGTTTCTCTGTTAAATATCATTTTTTATACACAGGTCACAAAAAATTATGGTAGGACTTTTTTGTATGATTTGGTATAAAATTATGGTTGGAACATGAATGTTCTTGAAATATTCTTGAGATTTGGATTGGTATGAATAAGTACAAAAATATTTGTACTTCTAAAATATTAGTCTAGCATCTTTACAAGAAAAACAAGCCCAATTCCTTGTATATTTTGTGGTCATAACAACAATTTTTTTTATTTCTTTTTTGTTGAACCCAATAAATAAATAAATTTGGAAAATTGTTATAATGAAGGAAAATTAATTATTTAATACTGGCTACTACATGTATTTTGTTTTCAAAGTGAACCTAGTCTGAAAAAAATTCTAGTATTAAATAAAATGAATATTAAAAAATACATACCTAGTTGCAAGGCTATATGTGTCCTTGATGGAAAACAAAACAGATTGGTAGATAATTGTTTAACCACTGTAAAAAAAAAAATTAAAAGTTATCAAACCCAGTCATCCAAATAATATCTCGCTTGTTTGATCAAAATGGCAACTATATGCAAAAGACATCATTTTTAGAAAAACGAAATAGAAATATAAGAAATATAAGCACGTTGTTTTCCTAAACTGGAGCATAGAACGGTTTATTTCATTTTTATTACTATAATAGTGAAAATTTAGCACAATCCAATTTACAAGCAAGGTAAACCATTGAGAGAAAGTTAGCATAGTTACAAACGAATAGTTTGAGTTCGGTTTAGCAGAGTAAAAAAATTGTAATTCAGGAATGATTCCGTACCACAAGAAAACAAAAAATAAAAGACCCAAAGCACCCCAACTCCAAAAATAAAAAATTCGCATTTTATTCGTGAATAAAACGTATTATACATTTTTTTGCAATGTATTCGGTGTTCGGTTCGGAAATGTTAAAAAAAATAACCTGAGATATCTCATTTTTTGTGCTACCGATGTGTCCGGTGCCTATTCGGAAATAGCGCACTTGGCAGTATTACGTGTCCGTGCAGAACGTATTTGAACGGTTGTGATTTTTCAAAAAGTAACGCAAAATATGAGATATCTCATAGGATACGAATTGACCAAGTGGTTCCAGACTTTGAGATCAAACTTTCCTTTTTTTTTTTTGTTTTATGTTGCCAATTATATATTCTTGGGATATGTGTCACTAAAGTATCTCAAATTTTGAGTTTATATCACAACCGTCGGAGTAGAATCCAAACAATCCTATCTGTTGTGAAATATCGTGCTGCAGTAAATTGAATGGTCTGGATCAAACGTAAATTTTTAGATACTCTACACCCATATTTAATGTCCGATCCCACTTGTCAGTGAAATTGGTCTCATCAATACTGTGTTTTCTGAATTACTCTTTCACAAATTATCTCTCTCGACAAAAGCCAAACAAATCGCGCCACACTATCTCTTCCCAAATACCCCTTCTCGCTCGCGCCGTCGTCGTCGGAGCAGCTCTCACCGCCGCATTTCCACCGGAGGCTCCAGCGTAGATGTATGGATCGCCTCCTTCTCCACTTTCATTGCAGTCTAACACCATGTCAGCAAGAAGCCTTCTGACTTTGAGGTCAAACTTTACTTTTTTTTGTTGCCAATTATATACACTCAAGAAATGTGTCATTAAAGTATCTCAAAATTTGAGTTTATATCACAACCATCCGAATAGAATCCAAACAATGCTATCCAGTGTGAAATACACAGTGTTCTTTTAATATCTGCTAAAGTAGATCGAACGTTTTGGATCTAAACTTAAATTTTTAAATACTCTAGAACAATATTTAATGTCCATATCAGTTACACTAACATATGGGACACATATCCGACCCAACTTGTCAATGAAATTGGTCTAATTAACGCTGTGTTTTGTGAAGCACTCTTACTAATTCTCTCTCTCTCTCTCTCCACAAATCGTGCCACACCATCTCTTCCCATAATACCCCTCTCTTTGCTCGCGCCGCCATTGCCGGACCAACTCTTGCCGCTGCATTTCCACCAAAGACTCCAACACAGTGGGAGCGTCTCTTTGTCCACCTCCACGCCAGTCCGATACCACGTCAGCAAGAAGCCTTGCAGCTGCTCTATGAAAAATTCACCTTGCTTCCCACTTTCACTTGTAGGTAGGTCCCACTTCAAAGTATATTTGATATATATTTAAAGTATATTGGATAAATATCTGAGTTGTTATAATTTAGAATGATAAATATATAATTATTTTTAGAAAAAGAAAATATAAATAAATAAAATGTAAGCCCTTAGTTTTCCTAAACTGGAGCATATATAGAACAATTTATTTCATTCTTATCCCAATTCAATATACAAGCAAGGTAAATAATTGAGAGGAAGTAGTTAGGATGCAACTGGCCATCATTCAACCGTCCGATTTATATCCAACATTCAAAATATGATGTCTTGATTCTGTCCGTCCCAAGCTTGTATTCCTCCAATTGGAGAGTATCACAAGTCACACATTCCTCTTTTCATCTCTTGCCATTTATTACCTCACGATGCTTAATCTACACACCAATGGGACACATATACACGACCCCACTTGTCATGGCCTTGTTAGCGCTAGGCGCTGGCTCTTTGAACAATCACTCTTTCACGAATTATCTCTCTCGAGAGAGAGAGACAAATGCCAAACAAATAGCGCCACACTATAACTTCCCATAATACCCCTCTAACAATGAACCCCTCTCTTCGCTGGCGCCGCCGTCGACGGAGCAGCTCTGCAACAAACTTAAATCTCAATAACAAAATTCAATCAAAGAAACGAGCTGAGAACAATTCAAGCACTAATTTGAATGAAAAGCGTGGTTTTGATAAGAAACCATCGCTGCGAATGCAAACAGCAATTCGTCTATTTTATTGATCAAAAACTGAATACATCTCCAAATTGGAATAATCCTTATATAGGCGATGCAATTCTGAAAGAAAAAGACAAAGTTTTAATATAAATGTTTATTCTCCGTTCTAGCTGTCAGCGGCAAACTCTGAAAATGCGCAACCAACACTAACAAACTCAGGAAGCTGTTGAGAACGGTTCTCCCTTTTTTATCCTCTCCGTTTCCTCTCCTGTTCTGACTGACTGGGGTCCAACGATCAGTTTTGTGTCCGACTTCACTCTTTCCCTTTCCTTGTCCCCTTGGGCCCCCTTGTCAGTGAGAGTTCTTTTAATGAATTCTTGACCGTTCTTGCTGACCCAACTGCCCCTTATTATCTCTTCTTCCTTTGAACTATCCGTCTCAACGGTCACCCCCAAATCAGCTCTATCTCGTTGCATTCCCTCCCCCATCAGTCCATTCGTGACCTCACGAATAAAATCAGGAAACCTCTCTTTTAGGGATTCAAAATCTTCCCAAGTGGCATCCTCCGTTGTTTGATCTTTCCACTGAACTAGCCACTGAGCGACAGCTGAATTCCGCTTATTCACCACACGCCAATCCAGCAGTAATTGAGGTAAGGGGTTTGAATTGAAGTTAGGCCCAAGTACCGGCAGTGTAGGTGATGGTACCTGAGTATTTCCCAACTTGGCCTTGAGCTGAGACACATGAAAAACTGGGTGAATTAAGGATGTTGTAGGCAATTGGAGTTTATAGGCAACAGTACCCACACGCTTAATGATCTCAAAAGGCCCGTAGTACTTAGAACTTAGCTTCTGATTGCGCATTCCTCCAACAGTAATTTGCCTATATGGTTGTAATTTCAGATACACCCAATCTCCTTTCTCAAAATGCCTTTCACTTCTATGCTTGTCTTCATTCCTTTTCATTCGTTCTTGAGCTTTCTGCAAGTTAGTCTTCAACTGAGCTATGGCCAGTTGCCTATCTCTCAAGAAAACATTGACAGTTTCTACATTACTCTTGGGAACACTCCCTAATCCTAGCTGTGGTGGTGGATACCCATAAAGAGCTTCAAAAGGGGACACTTTAATGGCACTGTGCCAATTAGTGTTGTACCACCATTCAGCTAAGGGTAGATAATGGGCCCATTTGCTTTGTCTGTCATACACCATACTCCTTAAGTACTGCTCTAAGCACTAGTTAACCTTTTCAGTCTGTCCATCAGTTTGAGGATGGTAAGCAGTACCCATATTCAGATGTACCTCCAGTTTAGACATGAGTTCTTGCCAGAATCTGCTTGTAAATACGGGGTCCCTGTTAGAGATAATAGAGAGGGGTAGGCCATGTAATTTGTATACTTGGTCCATGAAAGCTTGGGCAACAGATGCTGCTGTGAAAGGGTGTACTAGTCCAATGAAGTGGGCATATTTAGTCAACCTATCCACCACTACCAAAATAACTTCAAACCCTTTAGATCTGGGTAAACCAGTTATAAAATCCATTCTCACACTACTCCAAGCTTCTTCAGGAATTGGTAGGGGTTGTAATAGACCAGGTGATGCCACATGCTCAGTTTTATTCAGATGGCAATTTACACATTCTTGAATGAACTGGTGTATTGCCACTCTCATCTGGGGCCAATAAAAATGTCTCTTCAGCCTTTGATATGTTCCAGTTATGCCTGCATGACCCCCCAAACTAGACCCATGTATATCTTGTAATAACCTTTGCCTTCATTCCCCCTTACTGCCTACACAGATCTTTCCTTTATATCGGATGATGCCTTGGTATTCAGTCAGTTGGTGGGGAATAAGCTGTATGGTTTTGTCCCTCAGCTTCTCTTTTAGACTTTTAATCCAAACATCTCCCTCATAACTATCTTTGACCTCTTGTATCCATTGTGGAACCAACTCACTTACCACCTTAAGTTCAGCCCCTTCAGATTCACTCTTCTCCAACTGTCTCTTTTTTCTGACATTGTCATGATTACTCTCATCTTCTGTCAATTTACCCTGTTGAATAGGACCACTTTGCCCCTCTTGTCTAGAAAGAGCATCAGCAACCTTATTGAGGGCTCCCTTTTTGTACTCAATTTTGTAATTCAAACCCAACAGTTTACTGAGTCCTCTGTGTTGCATAGGAGTGTTGACCCTTTGTTCTAGCAAGTATTTCAGACTGATCTGATTAGTCCTAATAATGAATTCCCCTCCCAAAAGATAGTGTTTCCATTTACTGACAGCAGTAAATAGGGCCAGCAGCTCCTTTTCATAGGTGGATAGAGCCTGGTTCTTAACCCCCAGCTTCTTGCTCATAAATGCAACTGGCCGCCTGCCTTGGATTAACACAGCACCAATGCCTATCTGGCTAGCATCAGTTTCTATAATGAAAACTTGCTGAAAATCTGGGAGCTTCAAAACTGGTGCTGATACCATTGCCTTCTTCAATTGTTCAAAGGCCTCCTGTGCTGCAGGGTTCCAACTGAAAGAATTCTTTTTCAATAAATCAGTAAGTGCTTTTGAAACAACACCATACCCTCTAATGAATTTTCTATAATAACTTGTCAGTCCCAAGAAACCCCTTAACCCTTTTACTGTCTGTGGAATTGGCCAGTTAACCATGGCTACAATTTTCTTGGGGTCTGTGGCTACTCCCTCTTTTGATATTATATGGCCCAGGTATTCAAGTTTGTTAGACCCAAACTCACATTTACTCCTCTTACAGAATAACTGGTTATCTTGCAAAGTTTGTAACACAATTCTCAGATGCTTGAGATGTGATTCCCAATCTCTACTATAAACCAGTATATCATCAAAAAAAACCAACACAAATTTTCTCAAAAAAATCTTGAAAGTACTGTTCATCAAAGCTTGAAAGGTGGCAGGAGCATTAGTCAACCCAAATGGCATGACTTTGAATTCATAGAGTCCCTCATGAGTTTGAAAGGCCGTTTTGCGGATATCCTGTTCAGCCATTCTGATCTGGTGATAGCCTGCCCTCAGGTCCAGTTTAGTAAAGAACTGGGCACTACTCAATTCATCCAACAAATCATCAATTAGAGGAATGGGAAACTTGTTCTTTATGGTCTCTTCATTCAATTTTCTATAATCTACACACATTCTCCAAGTGGAATCTTTCTTCTTCACTAGCAACACTGGGGCAGAATAGGGACTGGTGCTAGGTTGTATGAATCCTTGTTGCAATAGGTCTCTTATGATCTTCTCAATTTCTGTCTTCTGAAAATAAGAGAACCTATAGGGCCTTAGGCTAATGGGTTTGGAGTTGGCATTTAGGACAATTTGATGATCAATGGTTCTGTGTGGAGGTAAGGTAGTTGGTTCTGCAAATACATTAGGGAATTGGTCTAATAGTGCAGTTATGTTTGGGTGAGGCGAACCAAGATTATCCTTCCCTTCTTCATGGACTTTGGCAATGTGTGCATAAAAGACTTGACTTCCCTCTTTTATCTCTTGCATGACATTAACCACACCTTCTAGCACTTGAACCTCAGCTTCTGTTATTTGAGTGACCAAGTTGACCTTTCTGCCCTTGTTCTCAACTGTCACCAGTCCTTGTTTCAACAGCAACTCAATTTTGTCTTGTTCCGCAATCCAGTCAATACCCAGTATTATATCATACCCTTTAACCTCTAGTACCCACAGATCAGCCTCAAAAGGGAATCCTTGAACACTGAATTTTACATCTTTACAGTTGGTCTTGGAAATCAGCTCTTCACCACCAGCACTTCTGACCTTTAAGGTCTTGGTAGGTTTTGCAGGTAGGTTCAAACATTTGGCCAAGTAAGGGTTGATAAAAGAGTGTGAAGCCCCAGTATCAATTAGCAAACAAATCGGAATATCCCCAATTTTGGCCATGTATTGTAGGGTTCTTTTCTTCCCTGCTTTACTGGTACCACTCAAGGTACCCAGAATCACCTCTTCTTCCTCACTTTCTACTACTGTATCCTCCTTAAGCATAGCAGTCATTTCCAACTGGTACTAGGCATGTAAATCCACTTCTTCTTCTCCTTCCAGAGTATGTAAACTTTTATGACATTTATGCCCCGGGGTCCACTTATCCTCACACCTAAAACAAAGACCCATTGCTCTTTTTTGGTCTATAGTTAAATTGGATGTGTTCTTGTTGGAATGGAAAGGCTTTTTGGGAAAAAATGGTTCTACAACCTTTTTTGGGCCTGAGTCAACTGGTTTGATCAGTGGTTGTTTGTATGTGGTTGTGGGTTGGGGTCTTGCACCTGAGATTGACTGATTTCTGAGGAAGGTGGGTCTTTTATCCCCTGAACCCATGGAAACCTCTAATTCTAATGCTAAATTGAAAGCATCATTGAGTGTTTGAGGTTTGAATAAGTGGATAGAGTTTTGAATTTCATCTTTCAATCCACATATAAAACTCCAAACAAAGAAATACTCTTGCTTAATACCAGTCTCAGCCAACAACCGGGCCTTTGCCCTTTGAAATTCTCTAATATATTCATCAACATCTCCCTCCTGTTTAACCTTCTTAAATTGAATCACTGGGTTGATATTATTGTGCAATTCAAACCTTTCAAAAACAGCATCAACTAGAATCGGCCAAGTTAGATTCGGGTATTCTACCCGATAACATTCCCACCACTCAGCAGCATCCCCAGTAAAACTCAAAGTCACCAATCTAGTTTTATAATGTTCGGGAGTTTGATTAACTTCAAAGTAAAGCTTACAGTGTTCTAGCCAACTAGCTGCTTTGTTACCATCAAACACCGGTATGTCAATTCTGGGTATAAAGATTTTATGATCCTGATACTCAGAACCGTGGGGTGGAGGACGGGGACCATCACCTCCTCCCGACTGATTGCTCCTTTGATTAAACTGATAACCATTCGAGTTGCCTCCCTGCTTCTCCTGCAGCCGTAATGACATCTCCTTTAGCAGTTCGTGAATGCCACTGACAGACACCTTCAAATCAGTGATACTCGCCTCAGCACCCTGGAACCGGTGCTCCAATGCGATGACATGATCATCCCTAGTCTGAGAAGCAGCCTGGGACTCCCTGGATAACTAATCTAGTCTCTCCCGAATGGCCGATAGATCCAAAGCTCCGTCCTCCGGATGCTCAGTAACTCTCTTAGGTGGCATGGTACTCGTTTCGAAATCTCCCAGATGTGAATCGGGAGCTCTGATACCACTTGCAACAAACTTAAATCTCAATAACAAAATTCAATCAAAGAAACGAGCTGAGAACAATTTAAGCACTAATTTGAATGAAAAGCGTGGTTCTGATAAGAAACCATCGCTGCGAATGCAAACAGCAATTCGTCTATTTTATTGATAAAAAACTGAATACATCTCCAAATTGGAATAATCCTTATATAGGCGATGCAATTCTGAAAGAAAAAGACAAAGTTTTAATATAAATGTTTATTCTCCGTTCTAGCTGTCAGCGGCAAACTCTGAAAATGCGCAACCAACACTAACAAACTCAGGAAGCTATTGAGAACGGTTCTCCCTTTTTTATCCTCTACGTTTCCTCTCCTGTTCTGACTGACTGGGGTCCAACGATCAGTTTTGTGTCCGACTTCACTCTTTCCCTTTCCTTGTCCCCTTGGGCCCCCTTGTCAGTGAGAGTTCTTTTAATGAATTCTTGACCGTTCTTGCTGACCCAACTGCCCCTTATTATCTCTTCTTCCTTTGAACTATCCGTCTCAACGGTCACCCCCAAATCAGCTCTATCTCGTTGCATTCCCTCCCCCATCAGTCCATTCGTGACCTCACGAATAAAATCAGGAAACCTCTCTTTTAGGGATTCAAAATCTTCCCAAGTGGCATCCTCCGTTGTTTGATCTTTCCACTGAACTAGCCACTGAGCGACAGCTGAATTCCGCTTATTCACCACATGCCAATCCAGCAGTAATTGAGGTAAGGGGTTTGAATTGAAGTTAGGCCCAAGTACCGGCAGTAATCAGAAGGGGAAATGTAATATTATTTCGGAAACCCGCCAGTAAATACAAAGTAGAATAGTCAACATATTTTCTCCTCTCACCATCTCCTTTGTTTTTTTGTGAAGTCAAGTCTTGCCTCTATTCAATTAATTTTGCAATTTCTAAGTACTTTTTTTAAATCCTTATTCATGGTCTTATATATAAGGATACTTTAACATTTTTCAACCATGCACCCCTCAAAATTGTCTTGTTTACTCTTTTTAACTTGCAATGGCACTTGTTGCATTTCAT
Source organism: Carex cristatella (assembly GCA_024447775.1). Taxonomy (NCBI): domain Eukaryota; kingdom Viridiplantae; phylum Streptophyta; class Magnoliopsida; order Poales; family Cyperaceae; genus Carex; species Carex cristatella. Next base: position 4,750,312 of record JAJHPF010000001.1, on the reverse strand, counting down.
TACCTATTACTTGTTCTGTTCTCCATCTCCACCAAATTCACCACTTTAACACAAGCCCAATGCCTTTCTGACCAACGTGATGCCTTGATTCAACTCAAGCAAGGTTTCAACACCACTGAACTACATTCATGGAATGCAAGTACCGACTGTTGCATATGGGATGGCATCACATGCGATGAGCAAACCGGTTTGGTAACAGCGCTCAATCTTACTGACCGGTCTATCTCGGGCGAAATCAATCCGACTTTGTTCAATCTCAGCTCTCTTCAGTACCTAGACCTTTCTTCCAACTACTTCCATAATATTACCCTTCCACAAACCGGGTTTGAGCAACTTCCTCATTTAACCAATCTCGACTTATCCAATTCGGGCTTTTCCGAACAAGTTCCGATCAGCATTTCTGCCCTCACAAACCTTATCTCACTTGACTTATCAACCTACACCTCCAATACCAATCCCTGGTATCTTCATGATACAGGACTAAAAACCTTACTCAGCAACCTCACCAAGATTCAAGTTCTTCGCATGGATGGAGTTGACCTTTCACTTAAAGGATTTGTGGATTAAGAGAAAATGTGCCGGATGAAATATTCCACCTGACAAATCTAACACAACTTAATTTGGCATTCAATTCATTGCTGTCTGGTAAGCTGCCAGAATTCAGAAAGCAAAGCCTTTTGCAATATCTCTCTCTTCAAAATACAAATTTCACTGGTCCATTACCATATTCCATTGGAAATCTCCAATATTTATCAGTATTGAATCTTTACAACTGTAGCTTGTATGGAGAAGTTCCGCCATCAATAACAAACCTTAGAAGACTTGAATTTTTGCATTTAGGGTTAAACATATTGACAGGTACTATACCCATATCTTTATTTTCAAACCCTTCTTTAGAATCATTGTATCTATCACATAACCAATTATCAGGATATCTACCTGAATTCTCAAATGGATGATCATTTTTGGCAAATATTTACCTTGGTTACAACAATCTACAAGGCCAGTTACCAATTTCCACATTCAAATTCCCCCAGCTCATTAAGTTATCTCTTGCATCAAATAACTTCAACGGTACAATGAATTTAGATGTCATCAAGGACCATAACAACCTTGTTTATCTAGATCTCTCAAACAACAAGTTGTCAATAATACAAGGCAAACACCATAACGAGTCTTTCTATGCTTCATTTCCCCAAATGACGGATATATGGTTGGCATCATGCAATTTAACAAAGTTCCCTTCTTTTCTGAGTTACCAAACACATATTGTCAACCTAGACCTCTCAAACAATAATATCGATGGGGTTATACCGCATTGGTTATGGAATAATAAAGCTATCACTCATCTCAATTTATCTCATAATTTCTTTAATAAAATACAGTGGGATGAAAATTTTAACTTTCTCAGTAGCTTGGAACTTCTTGACATCCATTCCAACAAGATTTCCGGACCTGTACCACCCCTCCAACCAGGAATACAGTATGCGGATTTCTCATCCAACTACTTCATTTCGTTGCCTACATATTTCATTTCCACCCCCATTTATCTTTCTTTTTCTAACAATACCCTCACAGGAGATATCCCCCCTTCCATTTGTAATGCGGCATGGCCAATAGTGCTTGATATTTCATTGCTACAAGTGCTTGATCTTTCATATAACAATTTAATTGGTACAATACCACCTTGCCTTCTAGAAGATGCTGACTTTCGTGTAGTGCTTAATCTCAAGAGTAACCAATTAACTGGACCATTGCCACAAAATATTAATCAAGCATGCCAACTGAGGACAGTAGATATGAGTCAAAATAGAATAAATGGAAGTTTGCCCCAGTCACTAATCAACTGCAAGAACCTAGAGGTCCTGGATCTTGGAAACAATCAAATAGTGGATAGATTTCCCTTTTGGCTTGGAAATCTTGAAAGCTTACGAGTATTTGTCATAAGATCAAATCAATTCTATGGCACAATTTCATATATGGAAGCCAAAACAAATAATTCTTTTTTTCCTGCACTAATGGTGTTTGATCTTTCTTCAAATCGCTTTGGAGGCATTATCCCCAAAACTATTTTTGAAAATCTGAAGGCTATGGTGACTAATTCAAATTCTAGTACATTTCAGTTTGGGGGATCAAATTACCAGTATTTTAATCTTTCAAATACTTATAAGAGTTACTATCAGAACTCAATAACAGTCATATGGAAAGGACAAGTAATGGAGATCATGAATTCACTGAGCATATTTAGTTCCCTTGATTTATCACAAAATGGATTCTCGGGAGAAATTCCTGAAGAGATTGGACAACTCAAGTCAATTGATGCGCTTAATCTATCACATAATGCCCTGACAGGTCCAATTCCACTGGATTTTGTTAATTTACACCAACTTCAATCTTTGGATATCTCTTTCAACCAACTTTCTGGAAACATTCCACAGGAGCTCACTTCTCTCACTTTTCTTTCTGCATTAAATTTTTCTTACAACAATATGGTTGGGAAAATACCACAAGCTGGGCAATTTTCAACCTTTTCAAATGCTTCATACATGGGTAACTCCGGATTGTGTGGTAGTCCTTTATCGATGCAATGTTCAGAAACTCCTTCAAATCAGGCTTTTTATAAAGGTTTGCCATCAAAATCTTCTTCTGATATAATTGGGTTCTTTGTTTCTATTGTAGTCGGGTTAGGTACGGGGTTTGCCTCGGTAATTTGGGCTATGATATTGTGGGAGAATGGAAGAACAAGGTTTAATTTCATTATAGATAGTTTTTACATTCGACATTTTCACTAATGAATTTATCTAAGATCTTTGTAACAATAAATGGGTATGAATCACTATCGATTTTCTTGAATATGTGTGTTTGTCTTTGAAACATGTTTTATATCCACAAAAGTAACAAAATTTATGGTAGGAACTCTTTGTATTATTATCTGTTAATAAAGGCATCAATCTTGGATGTGGGAGTTGTGGAATTATTATAATTTCATGGTATATACAGGTTTATGTGGATGCTTGTTCAATAAACCTATATATTTATATCTTTCACACCGACACACACACAATGGAACTTGAAATAACATTGTTTTCTTTCAGGAATAGTTGGATGAAAGTTGAACTTCTGAAGGTAAAATAAATAGCCCAGGCATAATAGTTAAAATGATGGTGGAAGTTTGTGATAATTGGTATAATTAAATTGGTGGTTTCTTGTGGAATCAGAATGCATCAATTAAATTGCATCTGACAATATTAAATTTCATTTCTGCGAATGGATTTGCTAACGAAATTCTCAAGTTTTTTTGAAGCAGTTGCTTTATTTGGAGCAGTATGTTATTCATGATTGCACATTATATGCTTTATTTCTTCTGTTGATTAGTGCATAATTGTATTTGTGTGTTAACATGTGGTAAAGGATAATTGTGTAATTATATTAGTCCTTTTTAACAATTCTTCCCATCCTTGATCATGACAAAATAATTAAATTGTTATTTCGTGCCCAAAAGTGACACACAAAATTACTCAGCAGCTCACTCTCTTTGCTATTGACTCTTTGAAAGCAATGTTGAGGCCTAATTGAGAAATTGAGGTTGTGGTTAGCCTACTGAAGATGTTTACAGAAATAATGGTTAGCTTGTACCATCTCACCTGTTCAGGATTGTGGAAATCTTGGAATATTTCAAGTGCACACGTGTGATTTTTGCTGTGAATTTAATGGGAAAAACTTATTTAATAATGAGCATTGCTGGATTTTATTTTTAATATTTCTGTTTTCTCTCTTGCCCTCTTTGCTTTCTTGTACTGACTCTGATGTGATTATTGAACTTATTTCTCTCTTTGCTTGCTTGCTATCTTGATCTCTGCTTTGGTGTTTAGAACCAAATCCCTAACAACACCACTTATTATTGATTAAAAAACACACTGTACCAGAGCGTTATATCCTTTATAGGATTATTAGTACTGTTTCTTGATGCAGTTCTGACAATGGTACCAGTGGTACCAATGCATTCTAGTTTCTAGTATAATTCTCAGGGGATTAAAAAAAACACACTGTTGGGATTTCTATATTATCCCCTTGTTAGAGGGACTATAGATTTCTATATTCGGCAAGAATTTCTTTTTTTTTTATATTATACTATAAATTTGTCAATGTATCTTATAATAATATTTTGTATAAGTTTTTTAATCTTTTAATAAGAGAACAAAAATTATCAATGAACTCTTGTTGTAAAGAGTAATACTATTTTCAAATATATTGTTATATATTAACATGCGTCCCTTATATGTAGCATATTTCTTCGTCAATCCTATTAAAAAATCATTTTTTATGTCGGACCATAGTATTAGAAAACTAACAATTATTACTTTTTCCATGGATGCAATAAAGAGATTATAATTAAGCAAATAAATAATGAAAAATATTTTTAATTTTTATTTCCATCAAAATCTGGAACAATAAATGAGAACGTTGGTCAGGAGCAAAAAAATACATGCCATGCACTTGTTTTCCTCTAGAAAAGCACACCAAAATTTAATTATTTAGACAGGAAATCACATTTAGTTTTTTCTAATTTCAGTGATCAAACCATTTTCAGAGTTGTTATAAGGATAACAAATTAAATATAAACAAAAAAAAAAATACAACATTCCCAAAATGTCATTCTTTTATATTTGACAAACAACACTATAAAAACATTAGCAAAGCATGTTCCACATGTTCCGTTCAATTAATTTTTTTGTTGTTGACCTGAGAAGATTATGCTGTCACTAATCTAATTTCGTACAATTCCCTGACTTGAGAGCTGGGCTCAAAAGTCGTGCACACACATTCTATTTTCCATGCTTACCAAACATTCATAGGCTAAAGAACTTATTAACACATGAAAAGCGTGCAATCAGAAAACATCAAGGGGCATCACGTAAATGCTGTATAATCAGATCTGCATTACGTTTATTACATTTTGATTGCACTGAAAATTTCAAGTCCAATAGTCAATATCATTCACTGAAATTAGTAGTTAAACAGTGCAATTAATTTGAAGTCAAGGAAAGAATGGTAGTTGTCCAATTTTATGTGTCATTTGAATATTTTGGAGGTGTGTGGATGCATTATTTTAAAAGATGGGAATTTTTAACAAATATTTCTTTATTTTTTTTGAAAACCATAAAGTAAAATGTAACTAATTAAAACTTTATTTTAAGTATCATCCATGCAAATGAAAAATGATGAAATTAATTACAATTTACAATTCATCTAATGACTTCAATTAAATAACAGTCTACATTTAATATAATTTGATGAAACATGGAATGGTATTCGAATTGCACCAGAAATCCGGCGCCCAAGAATCAATAACTTGATCAAACATGTGTATGCAATCGACGGAAACTTGAACATAGAACAAGGATGGAAAATCTATTTAATCATGTATAATGTATATAAGAAGTTAAGAATCATAGATCTAGTATTGAATATCTTTGTATCAATTGAATATTTTGGTGGTGTGTGGAAGCATTAATTTTAAAGAAGGGATGTTTTGAACAATTTTTTAGTTTTTTTATAGCCATAAAATAATAACCCATAATATCGAATATAACGATAATTAAAATATAGCTTAAAACTTTATTATTAGTATCATCCATGCCAATGAAAAATGATGAAATTAATTACAAATTTACTGTTTATCGAAGGACTTAAATTTTATAACAACCTATGTTTGACAACATTTGATGAAACATGGAATGATATACAATTGCCCGACAGGACCCCAGAATCATTAACTTGATCAAACACGTGCATGCAGTTGGTGGAAACTCACATAGATAATGTGATGAAACAGAGCAGAGTTCTGGCTGCATCAAATCGTGTTATTATTAGCTAAATTATGTTTTGTTACATGAAAAAAATAAAGTTATTTTTTCTTAATTGATTTTTTGTTTGAATAAAAATGGTGAAAGGGAGACTGAACAAAAAATCACATCCCCGGGTGTATTTTTTTTAAAATTGTTAGGTAATGGCTACCATGCATCCCCGGATGTCAATGTGAGAAATAATGCTTCCCTACCAAAAATGCAAAATCAATCTTTCATGTCTCCAAAATTCGTACCGTATGCAAAATCAATCTTAAGGAGTGTTCAATACGCAATACTTGACTGGACAAGTCTTCTGTGGAATTTACGGTTCCATTTCAAAATCAGTTGAATTATTCCATTACATTTCAAAATCAGTTGAATTATTCCATTACATTTCAAAATCAATTCTATCCATATTAATCCAGTCCACATATTTTTTTTACAATTGCAAACACTGTACGTCAATTTCCTATCTCTTCTTTCTAGTATGGTCATTACTATATTTCCTATTTTACTAGGAGATAAAAAAATGTAAATAAATTTAATTAAATATCTAGGTGAATCTCTATTCATTTGTTGATTACAATTCAGGGCAGGTGTATTTATACATGAATTTTCCTAAAGAATAAAAAATGTGAAAGAAATTAAGAACAATTTTTTTTTTTACAAGAAAATATGAAAATGAAAAACTGACACGAAATAACGAAAGCTTTGATGGGTACATGTGCAATTATCCTCCTACCTCTCTATGTTAACAGCTATCCTTCTGGAGACTATTCAGTGGTACTTGACTGGATAAGTCCTCTCTCCGTGGAACTAACAGTCACAGTTAAAACGCAATTAAGACATCAATTATTCAACAAAATGTTAACTTTATACAACAAAATGTTAAAATTCATGTGTTGATTCATTCTAACAAGCTTTAACACACGTCTTCATTCAATAATCGATTATTCAACAATTCAGAAAAATTATGTTTGTAAGAAGTTATGATTATATACATTGACAAGAATGATTTCTCTATACTGGTTTTGATCCGTCCTGTTTATCAGTACCTGATTTCGGCTGGATATCCATACAAGCAAATATATAAATATTTATTTCATTATGGAAGAAAACACATTGGTTGTGCTTACATATACTTTATATGGATTGAAAGAAATGTCCAGATTTATTTATTGCATTTTAAAAAATGCCAGACATGTTAACTTAGTAGTGGCCCGTGAGGTTTAACGTGGATAGAATAAACTTAAATTTTGAAATCCAAATTTATGTGAGATATCTGCGCAGATAAATAATATTTTCCATCTTAAAGGCCAATTTTAATTTTTCAGAAACAAGCCCCTTCACAGCAACTCTAATTTAGTAGGGTTGAGGCCGGCTATAAGTGTCTAAATATTAAATGCACCATTTGAATTTTGTAACATTCATTTTCAATCAACTAATTTTGCATTAATTTTTCCTTTATTGAGTTAATTTCTACCCGGTCAAACATGTTCCTTCAGTTAAAACTTTAAACCATACCCCTTTTTCCACGCTAAATTGACATTGAAAGCCTTCCTCTTTCATGGTCTATCTCTTTGGATTCTTTTGGTACATTATTTATAATGTTTCTTTTTGTTTATTTCTATGCATGGTTGTGGTCTATATATTGACATTTATTCTATTATTTTCAAATCAAGCATCAGTCCAAGTCCCAAAAAAATTGAAGGAATCACTGGGACAGAATCTCTTGGTGCATATGTGAACCGGGGCGGAGCTAGACTTTCGAATTATGGATGTCAAAAATATGTGGGGGTCAATAATATACAATTTTTCTATGGAGAATGAGGATCAATTTTACAATATCAAGATATTTCACTCTAAATTATAGAGAAAATCATATCTAATAAAAAAATTAAAAAATAGTGGTCAATTGACCTCCATTTCCTCTTAATCCCTTCAGCTCTTCTGTGAACATCATTGACTGGACAAAATGAAGAACGTACGCTCTATGGAAGTAATTTCTGAATTTTATTATTTTTCCCAATTAAACTATTTCATGGAACATTATCTACTTTTTTTATTGCATATATATCATTTCTATATTGAAGGGTATAAATTTCTATGATTACTAAAAAGTTCTAAATAATTAATAAATGATGGCTCAAGTTTTTGGGATGTTACAAATCCTCAATTGGACGTGTCTAAAGTTAACTTTCATAACTTCAAGCTTGTACGTCAAATTTCTACTTTCCTCAATTTGCTAGAAGGATTCACTCTTGATGCGTTGCTTCGAGTTTCTACATTCCACAATTTACTAGAGTGATTCGCTGTTGATAATATTCTTCAAAACAGACTTGAATATTTTAAAAACATAGTTATTTCATTGATAATCTAAATATCTTTGGAAAAAAAACTATTAAATCATTGGACACAGCAAGTATAATGATAAGTTATTTATTGTTTATTCAAAGCAAGGGTCCGATATCAACATCATTGGCCTTATTTCTTTCTACTTCTTTCGGACGAGACAAAGAAAAGATAAAGAAACAGAAATTTCTGTGGTCATTAAGAAGTATTTAATATTATTGTTCCTTTTCCTAGTCAACTAGTAAATCCAAACAAAAAAAAAATGGGTAGTAAAAATAGAATTCTGCTTGTGGTAAGAAAGCTCTATTTACATATTTAATTCCTTTTTTAATCTTACGGAGTAGGTATTTTTGTTTATCTTTGTTAAAATAGATAATATGATTATTGTGAAACTCATTCACATAATTTTGGTATAAGATGGCAAGTATAATATAGACAGCTAGAGCTGACATTTTCGTTTATTTAACTTTCCATTCAACTAATAAAGCAGAAAAAAAAAGTTCCTACATAGGAAACCCAATTACAGAATTATTTCCAGAAAAATCAATGTAATTGCATTAATTATATGCAAAATCAAAAGCAAACGAACAATCTAAGCTTCTTAAGTTCATAGTGACAAATTAGTCACAGTAAAAAGTATTTGAAGCAGCATAAACTTTCACATGAAGTAAATATTGAGTCGAACAATCTTCTGTTCATACATTAAACTAACAAAATCGTATAAATTAGGTGAGGAGATTATTTTTTTCAATTTGTTTTCCTCATCAGTACACAGAACTACGAAGTTGTAAGACAAAAATCAGAAGGGGAAAAGTAATATAACTTTGGGAAACCCCACAGTAAATACTAAGTAGAATAGTCCGATTGAAGATCAACGATATACCAAGAATTAAAGAATGAAATGAAACCTACCATATTTTCTCCGCTCACCATCTCCTCTGTCTTTTTGTTAAGTTAAGTCTTGCCTCTGTTCAATTAATTTTGCAATTTCTTAGTATTTTTTTTTAAATCCCTATGCATGGTCTTATATATATGGATACTTAACATTTTTCAATCATGCACCGCTCAAAATTGTTTTGTTTACTCTTTCTAACCTGCAATGGCACTTGTTGCACTTCTTTGCCTATCCCTTGTTCTCTTCTCCTTCTCCACCAAATTAAATAGTCCTGTCAAATGTACTAACTAAATAAAATTAGTAATATTGAATATTGATGCATTGTAGACGTTTCAAGTAAATGTATTTGTTTCTGAAATTCTATTTCTTGGAACCCAATTGTTCCAATGTGTATTCTTGTTGACTAATTAAGTAATTTGACAATATGGTCATGTATATTCTAATTTAACTAAACTAATATAGTTTAAAAAATATATAATTAATAGAGATTTTTGAGTTTTATTTAATTAAATATATAATATTTTATTCTCATTTATATTCTACTTAAATGCAATTCAATCAGGCTACCTGATGATGAGCTTTGAATGTTCATATTTTATTTTATTGGTGTGTTATATTAGTGCAAGAAGTGATATTAATTAACATTATTTTTTGACTAATTATTTTTTTTACAACTTTTCTTATTTTTTTAAATACAAAACAAGTTTTTTTGAAAATATCTGAGTTTCCAAGTTGACTCTGTCGATTCTAATCGAATCCTCCGATTTCGAGTCAAGCATGCACTCCTTGTATTACATTATATAATTAGTGAATTATTCGAGTGTAATATTTTGTCTTAACATAGTTTTATTATAAATTATTATTTTACCAATTATTTCCTACGTTTTGAGCCTTTTGGCTACAAAACAGGCTTTATGCAAAAAAAAATCCGAGTTTCTGAGTCAACTTGGCTGATTCCGGACGATTCATCCGATTCCGATTCCACAGTCAAGAACCCGATTTTGATTCTAATTCCGAGTTTCAGAACCATGATGTTGCTTATTATATCTCCTCAAGTTAACCTTCTTCAGCTAAACACCTTAACAAAAGTTTACGTTGAGTTCTCAAGGATTTATTTATTGTATTTAGCAAAAAGATTGCAAAGAAATTAAAAAAAATATATTTAAAAGCGAATTTATTAGAGAGAGCAGCTGATCACTTCCTTCTGACTATTCAGTGCTACTTGACTGGATAAGTCCTCTCTCCGTGGAACTAACAGTCACATTTAAAAACGCAATTAAGATATCAATTGAATAATTTGCTTCCAGTTGATTTTTCAAGTCTCTCCACATATGTTTTAATTTCAATTACAATCACTCTACACCAGTTTCCATATTTCTTCTTCTGTAACAAGGTCAACATTCCCTTTCATTTCTATGTCACAATAAATAGTGGACCCTTCAATTATTCTATATATTCAAATATTCTTCAACACAGATAGCTACATTGATATTAAATTGTTGACCCTTCAAATATTAAAATGTTAAAATTTATGTGTTGTTTCATTCTAACACGCTTTAACACACGTCTTCATTCAATAATCGATTATTCAACAATTCAGAAAAATTCTGTTTGTAATAAGTTATGATTATATACATTAACAAGAATGATTTCACTATACTGGTTTTTATCCGTCCTGTTTATCAGTACCTGATTTCGCCTGGATATCCATACATACAAATATCTATATTTACTTCATTATGGAAGAAAACACATTGGTTGCGTGTACATATACTTTATATGCATTGAAAGAAATTTTCGGATTTATTTATTGCATTTAAAATAATGCCAGACATGTTAACCTAGTTGTGGCCCGTGAGGTTTAAAGTCGATAGAACAAATTTAAATCTTTAAATCCAAATTTATGTAAGATATCAGCGCAGATAACATAATATTTGCCATCTGAAAGGCCAATTTTAATTTTCAGAAACAAGCCCCTAACAGCAACTCTAATTTAGTAGGGCTGAGGCCCGCAATCAGTGTCTAAATATTAAATGCACAATGTGAATTGAATTTTGTAACGTCCATTTTCAATTAATTAATTTCACATTAATTTATCCTTTATTGAATTAATTTCTACCAGGTCAGGCACGTTCCTTCAGTTCAAACTTCAAACCATGCCCCTTTTTCCATGCTAACTTGACATTGAAAGCCTTCCTCTCTCATTGTCTATCTCTTTGGATTCTTGTCGTACATTATAATTGTTCCATTTTTGTTTATTTCTTCCCTTATTTTCAAATCAAGCATCACTCCAAGTCCCAAAAAAATTATAGTATCACCGGGACATAATCTCTTGGTGCAAATGTGAAGGGGGGTGGAGCCAGACTTTTGATTTATGAGGGTCAAAAATATATTTGGATCAATCATATAAATTTTTTCTAGGGAGAATGAGGGTCAATTTTACAATATCAAGCCATTTCACTCTAAATTATATACAAAATCATATCTAATAAAAAGAAAATAAAAAAATAGAGGTCAATTGACCCCTATTTCCCCTTACTCCTTCCACCCCGTCTATGAACATCATTGACTGGACAAAATCAATAACGTATCCTCTATGGAAGTAATTTCTGAATTGTATTATTTTTTCCAATAAAACTATTTAATGGAACATTTAGCTTAGTTGGGGGGTGGACCATGCAGCACTAATGGAGGCTGTATGTAATTAATCCGATAGATATTGCAAACAAATCCAATTTACATGTATGGACAATTTACATTTGTGCTCAAATCCAATTTCTGATTGACTGTATGTAAATTTTCATAGGGAGATAATGTTGAACGGTTGAGATTGACTGTTTGATCTTTAAAAATAAAGATATTGATTCATAGTACAAACCAATATGTGCTATGCATAGTAATAATACGAAAGAAAAAGCATTATGTTAATTCTTTTCGTTTTAACTATGGTTTTTAATCATTTTTCGCGAAATCTGAGTGTTGAAGGTTTATTCCAATTTGCTGCAATAATCAACCTCAACTTAGCTGCAATCAATCTCCTTCCTTTTCCCTCTCTGGACGGTGGGACTCTCACTCTGCTTCTAGTTGAAGCGGCAAGAGGAGGCAGAAGGATTCCAATTCCTTGATCTCAGGTTTAATTCCCTCTCTGGTACTAAATAATTTCTATCTGAAATTCAATCCCTAGTCTCAGCAAATTTAAGTTCAAATTTGTTTGACGGATCGGTTATTAGCCTTTCAAATCTCCCAAATTTGGTGTATTTGAATGTGAGTAACAATTCTCGCTCTGGTCAAGTGGGACCTGATCAGCTAAACTGTAGATTTTAAGTATTTAACCTTGACAGTCTCTGGCA
>JAJHPF010000001.1:4513020-4737566 GCA_024447775.1 Carex cristatella | reverse complement strand
AGACGTTGTTATGAACGATGTCAATGGCTCTGAGCCTGTGGGAGATCCGGAAGTTGGTAATGATGTTCACGAACCTGTTCCTCATGAAATAATAGAACCAGTAAGAAGATCTACTAGAGAGAAAAGATCTGCACAATCGAAGGATTATGCATATCTTCAAGAACATGAGTTTGACATTGGCATATTTGAAAATGATCCTGTTAATATCAAACAAACTGTGGAAAGCTCTAACTCTCAAATGTGGATTAATGCCATGAATGAAGAGATAAAATCTATGTATGACAATGACGTTTGGGATATCACTCTGTTGCCTAAAGGCAAGAAACCCGTTGGTTGCAAATGGATATTTAAAACCAAACGGGATTCTAAAGGCAATGTTAAAAAATACAAGGCACGTCTTGTCGCAAAAGGTTTCACACAGAAAGAAGACATTGATTACACGGAAACTTTCTCTCCAGTTTCTTCAAAAGATTCCTTGAGAATTATACTGGCACTAGTAGCGCATTACAACCTTGAGCTCCATCAAATGGATGTAAAGACAGTGTTTCTAAATGGAGACATTAATGAAACAATTTATATGAGGCAACCGGAAAACTTTGTGATCGGTGATCCAAAGTCCATGGTTTGCCGACTAAAGAAATCCATTTATGGGCTCAAACAGGCATCTCGACAGTGGTACTTAAAATTTCATGACATAGTTAGTTCATTTGATTTCAAATCTAACTTATTTGATAAATGCATATACCTTAAGTTCTGTGGGAGTAAATTTACATTTATGGTCTTATATGTTGATGACATACTACTTGCAAGTAACGATAAAGACATGTTGCATCAAACCAAGAACTTTCTATAAAGAAACTTTGAGATGAAAGATCTTGGTGATGCCTCATTTATTATAGGGATAAAAATACTGAGGAACAGATCCAAAGGTATTTTGAGACTATCCCAAAGAAATTATATCGATAAAATCTTGAGTAGGTATGGCATGAAAGACTGTAAAGCGGGAGATACCCCTGTTTCAAAAGGAGACAAATTCAGTATCGATCAATGTCCCAAAACTGATCTAGAAAAGGAAGTCATGAAAGACATCCCCTACGCATCCGTTGTAGGCAGTCTCATGTATGTTCAAGTATGCACGAGACCATACATAGCCTTCATCACTAGAATGCTAGGGTGATACTTAAGCAACCCAGGTATGGAACACTGGAAGGCAGCCAAGAGAGTACTCAGATACCTAAAGCGAACAAGAAATTTTATGCTCACATATCGGAGGTCGGAGAAGCTGGAGGTCATAGCATATACCGACTCTGATTTCGCAGGATGCATGGACAGCATGAAGTCAACACTAGGATACATCTTCATGATGGCAGGCGGCGCTGTGACGTGGAAAAGTGCTAAACAAACAATGATAGCACCTTCCACAATGGTAGCCGAATTTGTTGCATGCTACCAAGCCTCGAACCATGGAATATGGCTCAAGAATTTTGTCACTTGGCTGAAAGTTGTTCCTTCTATCAAGAAGCCGTTGAAACTGCTGTGTGATAACAATTCAGTTGTACTCTATGCAAACAACAAAAGCTCGACTAAGTCCAAGTACATAGACATCAAGTTTCTGGCTGTAAAAGAGATAGTACAAAACAATGAGTTGGAAATAGAACATATAGGTACAGACTCCATGATAGCAGATCCCCTTACAAAAGGACTACCGCCTAAGAAGTTTCATGATCATGTTGCTCATATGGGTGTAGTGCCTGTTTAGGATAGTTAAGGAAAATGTGGGAGTCTGATTTTATTTTAAAGTTCTATGCAATGTAATTTGTAATAAATTTTGATATATGCAAATTATATTTTGAGTCTCAATTAGTTTCTCTCTTTAAAGTTTTGACCTCACTAAAGTAAAGAACAAGGGTGACCCATTCGGAAATAGGCATGTATAATCACACCTTCGTGTAATTTCTAAACTATATGACCAAAACTAATTCATGTCATCTAATTATATTTGGCATTGTGATTTCTATCGATAGAGTCACGAAGTAAATGTGACAACTGTCGTTTAAGTCCCTTGTTGGTATGATTAGTGGACCGAATTGTTTGAGAAAGTATGAAAAGAAAGATAGAAAAGTTAAAATAATCTGCGCAGATTCAGATATATGTAATCAAAAGGACGACACTTGTCCATGTGGGAGATTGTTGGAATTGAGACGTCAATTCCAATTAATTAAGTTTGGACTACGTGTTATATGATTAATATATCACATACTGTCAATAATATTATGAGGAATAATATAAGATATGCTTAAATGTGATTGACTGAAATAATGGCATAGTACGTAATTTCGCTAAGTTTTGGGGCACGAATGCATATAGAACATAATGTAAATTAATTATAATTGTTGATGGACTAATTATAATTAATTCAACTAATACTAGTCATAAATGTAAGAATTATTGTTTGGGCCTAATCAATTGATTGGATCAAGATACCAAACAAAATGGGCCGATTTGTTTGTGCATAATTTGGAGAGGATATTAATATTATATTAAAAAGATATTCATCAGCCAAATATAATTGATTTGTATAATTGAATAGAAAAGAAAAATATGTTATGCATATTTGATTGGTTACCAAAAATGCACAAACAAATATCTTTGAGAAAATATGTCATATATCATGTAGAATTTTTGACATAAATTATAAGATCTCTCAAAGATAATTTTTCGCTAGTATAAAAGGCGCTGGGTCTCCAAGCAATCCTAGTAAGAAAATTTTTAGGGCACATGTGTTGTGCATAGCCACTGAAATTTTTATTAATATACAAAAATCAATTTTAATTGAACAATCTACGCAAAATTCGACTGTATTTTGAAATCTACCCATACCGGCAACTGGGATGCCGGTTCCAGACCAACAAACTGGCAATTGGGGTGCCGGTTTTCACACCTAGAACCGGCAACTGGGGTGTCGGTTTCAACACTCAGAACCGGCAATCAATTTGCCAATCCCAGAACCGGCAGCCTAATTGCCGGTTCCTTACTATTTAATTATTTTATTTCATTTTACTTAATTATTTTAATTAATTAATTCGGAATAATTAATTTGTAATTAATTAAAATTAATTAGTTTCATTTTCATCGTTCAATTTTGATGTGAGTTATTTTATTTTTTGTTTGTACATTGTTAGTTAATTTCAATTCTAATTAATTTTGTAACGTTAATTGGAGGGAATAATTTGTTTTTATACATGATTAATTTTTAATTCGGAATAATTAATTTTTGAATAATTATTTTCATATGTAATTTGTTTTTATGTAATTTATTTTCATATGTAATTTGTTTTTATGTAATTAGCTTTCATATTTAAGTTTTGAGTGTTTTCGAAGCGTACTTGATACGTTGAATGTGCAGAATAAAACATACGTAATAGAAATAAAACCATAATAAAAGTGAAAACATATCAAAAATACATACATAATAAAAGTCTACAAATATAAGAAAAGATAGATAGACTCCGAAGATAAATCAATGTCCAGAATACTACGAATGCGAGAAGCGGTCTGGAGAGCGAACATCACGCCGGACTCGCTGTGTGGGACGCCCGTATTCCTCATGCTGTGTCACCTCCGGCTGAGTCTACGTATCGAGGGGTGGTTGGGATGACGATGCCCCTGCATCCCCGAAATCCCAATTCCTACCAGGAGTCGGCGGAACATCACGCTGATGCCGAATGAACTCCTCTCGTTAGATGAGACATCTTCCCAATTTTCTGGAACCCCAGCCTGATCCATCAGGGCTTGCGCACGGTCTTGGACATCACAGTTATAGCAAATACCCCATCCTCTTCTCATGTTTTCCTTGCCCGCCCTACGCCACCCTTTGGTGAAGAATTGTTTCACGCTGTGCGCCAGCTCTCCTATCCCACGCAAGAACTTGGACACATAACGAGAATATAAGATATAACATTTTACACAAAATTACAATATTACAAATAAGCCGGTTAGAAATTACTAGTCGGACAATCGCAGGTCCGCTAGGAATGTATCCTCTCTTTCCATGCTCGTCTCTGTAGATCCTAACTCCACGATCAAGTCCCGCCACATGCTGCTCAAAAATATAAACAGATGGCATGCCATTCATCTGATACCACTTGCGATAATCCGGAAGCTCATTCTGGTTAAATGGTCGGGCTTCTACGTATATGTATTGCTCATACGTCTCTGCCCTTTCAACATGGATCGCATACTTCTCGGCCCATGAAACATTCCTTTTTGACGGCATTTTCAACCTATGATTCAGTTTATAACAACTTAACACAAAAAATTAACTAACATTAGTAAACAAAAAAAATGGATGAGTTATACTTGTGCAAGTCGCTGTGCACATGCTTGTTCAAGGGAGACGGCGGTGGAATATATTGATATTTTCCGAACTGCCTCATGCACCTGTCAGGGTGATGATACTCCACTATCCAGAAAAATATGAGAGGACCGCAATACAAGTAGTAAGGCTGATAATTTTTAAAAAAAATGTCAGTAGTAATTCGTATATATGATTAAAAACGAGTAAACAAATAATGTGAAAGAAGTACCTGTCCAGCCTGTGTTACTCACGAAAGTTTATCATAAATGCAGGCGTACGGCTCCCAATCCACCATGCCATCGTCCAATCGCTGAAACTGACCGCGCGAAATTTTTGGACCGGCTGTTTTATTGTGTGCAGAGTTATCGTACGCATGTTTAGTGCACCATTGGTCAGCAAAGGCCGGACATGTCTCCAGAGTTGGCTGGCCCCATGAAGGTGTCCACTTTCTTGATCTTGGCATTGTCCGGTGAACTGGAAATCAGGTCCATGACCAGTGCTGAAGAAGCATAACCGGACCATGCATGGAAGAAACCGAGGGGTCGGTCGCGAGGCATAAGGTTCGATACAGATATGCGAGAACAGCTCCATCCCGAATTGTATCCCACCGGCTGCTCCAAGTCTCCAATCAAATAAAGATACCACAGCGGTATCCCGTCTCCGTTACTGTCAGGGAACATAGTGCATGACAATAGCTCCAAAATAAATGCGCGTACATACCTGCGTGATATCTTATGTAAGCACATGATTGAAAATTTAAAGAACAAACAATCTAATCAGTAGAAAATACTTACCACTGCACCGTTCGCTCGTCGGCGCCATCTGGAAGCTTCTTAAACCTCTTGGCGAATCATTTTCTTTGCCATTATCCAATCGGAATAATCAGACCCCCTTTTCTTCATAAAAAGATCGACTTCAACATCTCGTATCCCTAATAATTCGAACATTCTGCTTCTAGCCCACACCCCATCCGACCTCCCGGTCACTGGGGCCCCCTTTATAGGCAAACCCCACAAACAGCTCACGTCTTCTAACGTAACTGCAATTAATTTAAATAAAAAATATAAATAATTTATTTATTCCACAAATTATTTTTTAATTTAATCATTTTGCTAAATACCTGTCATTTCTCCGAATGGAAGATGAAACGTGTGAGTTTCTGGACGCCACCGCTCGACAAGCGCATGTATAAGTGATCCGTCAATATTGATACTAGGCAACTTGGCAACTTGGTACAATCCCAACGATAGCAGATACGGGGCGTATCGGTCGTGGTACTCGTAATTTGTCCGATAATTTCTCACATTTAAATTAGTATAATTCTACATTACGAAAAAAATATTAAGCAATATACGATTTGATTTCTAATCGATTTATTAAGAAAAAAAAATAAGTAAATGCTAACTTCTTTCGAAGCCAAACACACCCGATGATGATTGTGGGGTATCCACAACAATTCGCTGAACCTACGTTGCATTATTTGGGTCTCTCTCTCTGTCATTCTGAATTTCAAATATCGTACCAAATTATTTTCTACATTATTTCTTCTGAACCGTTCTAGTATTTCTGGGGATATTCTAAACCGTTTTGGTATTTTCTAACTAATTCTAAACCATTTGGGTATTTTGTTAAGCATTTTCAACTATTTTGGAAATTTCTACACAATTTTGGCCGAAATTTTGGTATTGTTTCTAAGACAATTTTGGAATTTGATGATATTTTTTATTTTGGTGATTTTCTGGTATTTTCTAACTAATTCTAAAATCCATTCTAAATAATTTTAAAGTTTTTCATAATATCAGGAACCATTCTATAATTTACCTAAATTTATTTTGGTATTTTCTAATTTAACTAAAATTATTTTGGTATTTTCTATTTTTTCTAAAATTATTTTGTTATTTTCTTTTTTTTCTAAAATTATTTTGGTATTTTCTAATTATCTAAAATTATTTTGACATCTTCTAATTATCTAAAATTATTTACACATAATTTAATTATCTAAAAAAAGTATTTTCTAATTATCTAAAATTATTTTGGCATCTTCTAATTATCTAAAATTATTTACACATTTTCTAATTATCTAAAAAAAATTATATATTAAACTAATTTTACTAATCTATCTTAAATTTAAACTAATCTTACTAATTTATCTAAAATAAAAATTAAATATTAAAAAAAAAAGACAAACCTGGGGCGATAGCAATGGTTTGGAGGAGTGAAGATCGGTTTGGAGGAGTGAAAGGGACGGGAGGACGGGGGGTGGGTTATAACGGATCCAGAACCGGCAATTTAGTTGCCGGTTCCAGAGGTTAAAACCGGCAGTCTGATTGCTGGTTCTGAGTGTTGAAACCAGCACCCCTGTTGCCAGTTCTGGGTGTTAAAACCGGCACCCCAATTGCCAGTTTGTTGGTCTAGAACCGGCATCCCAGTTGCCGGTATGGGTAGATTTGAAAATCCAACCGAATTTTGCATAGATTGTTAAATTAAAATCGATTTTGTATATTAATAAAAATTTCGGGCATAGCCACCTTATTCTCCCTCCATTAGAGAATAATACTCTTGAGCTCCGTTCGTGACTCGGGAGAGAAGAAAGGCACCAGGGCTTGCTTGGAAGGACTCAAGAGCATACCAATCAAGCACCATCTTAAGTCAACTCGGATCAAGTAAAGTTTGCAGGTGAGATTGCAAAGCATGGATCCAAGTAAGTAACTAATGCTTCCGCTATGTATTTTAATTCTCTTTCTTGCGCGGAGTTTTGATTTTTTGAAATTGCAATTGCTAGTTAATTTAGGATTTGGTATTTGACTCTTTAACCTAAATTGAAATTGCACTCCCTTTCAATAACGTCAAGCATTGTTCCTTTCGGGTTTCCAACGTGCAAACTCTCACATCAAGAGCATTGACTTTTCCACTACATCAAAGGCTATATCTCTTAAAAATGAGACAATTAGTTATTATAATGCTTATATCCATGCTTCAACTTTTTTTTTACTGTCCTTTGATATAGTTAACGTACTAAACTTCTATTAAATAAAGAAATGTAAATAAGATAGAGATGATGTACATAAAGCATGGCTAGCACTTATTTATATATTTTTCATATGTGTAATAAAAGCTTATAAAACCTCTATTAAAGACTAGGAACTGCAAAATGAAAGTTATCTAAATTAATTCTATTATTAAATGGGTTGATATAGAATATTCATCGGGATTTGCATTTTCGTTATCTTCGTGAACGATTAGTTATAATTATTGAATATCTCATCAAATAATTGTCCCTTGCTAAGTTGCTTTTTCTAAGATTGACTCCAAGTCTTCCTGTTGAAGACATGTCCAATCAACAAGTGTTCCAAATTTCTGGTGGAAGAAGAAATTATATGACAATATACTTGGACCTAGCTAGCAACTTGTGCTAAGAAGAACAAGAGTTACGACATGATCAAATGTACACGTGTAGTTGGCGGTACAATTTTTCTTGGACATAGTGTGTGGGATTGTAATTTAAGATCAGAAAGATACAAATGAGAGGAAAGAAAAAAATGCATAAAGATAAGGTATACAACAGAATTAGCTACCTAGAAATTTCGCAAGAAGCTAAAAAAGAAAATGTTACATCTCAATCACTGTTTGCAGTTTTGTAAGTTTATGTAAATAAAAGAATTAGAAAGCGATGTCCCCTAACAAATTTTAGTAGTTAAATTATATGACAATATACTTTAAATCTCAATCGTTTTTGGAACCAGAGAAAGGTGCTCAATTCACACGGCTGTGGAGCCTACTTATAATCTTAATTAGTTCAAGTCCCGTTGGCATCATTTTGTAATTTTGGTAACTGGAATGGAATCGGTCGGGTCTGAGCCAAGATTAATTTAATCAAGTAATTCAATCGGAAAGTTCTATCTGCCCCTTGGTCAAATATGGAGAGCATTTTATATTTTGGGCGGTGTGAATATATATACACAAAGAGACCCGTTGAACATACAGGTACACACAATACGTTGTATCTTAAACTTTCTGTACATATAAATATACAAGGATAAGTATAATATATAGGACCACTTATTTTAAACTTCTTCTATATATGATTGTCCAGATGATCACTGATGGCATGGAATCAATTATTCGAGTTTTAATTAGAAAGGAAATATTATACAGGACAGGCATTATCTTTCAAGAGGAGCTTAGAAATACATCCATCGATCATTCCTCATCATTTTAATTTTCTAATATAATATTTTTTTAAATTTACATGTCCAAATAAAACTGCTAGATATGATTTACATTATTTTCGACCCAACATTCACATAAAATTATCACTTTTCTGTTTCGTTTTTATATGATTCAGTTAGTTGAAAAATAAGCATGTATGTGTGCATGGAGAAAATAATATTGATCAATCTGACAGTTTCTTGTTGACATTTGAATTTTAAATTTTTGGTTATTAATGTTAAAAAATAGAGGTATAATGGAGGAACAAAAAATGGAGACATTTGAACCCTCTTCGTCTTTAATTGAACGAAAACAATTTTAAGATTGTTTCTTTCTTGTAAATATTGGTTACACCATTAATATGCCGACAACAAGTTTAGTATGCCAACCGTTCACTGTAATACATGATACTGAAATTACGTGCTTTGCTTTTGTGAAGGTTGTGCAATTTGATACAGTTCGGAAGTTCTAATATCAAAGGCATTTTATGTGTATGGATTTGCATCTATCCGATATTGAATTTCAAGAATCTAAAGAATAATAGGAAATAGAGAGAGACAAAATATGAAATATGATTGCAATGCCACATTTTGTTAATTTTAAACACCAATACCTATGGCTAAAGAAAAACAGTAAGAAACGGTACATTGCTTGAATGATTGGACAATGCATCACTAGAACCCCCTAAGCAACCATTCAATGCATTGACAAAGAAACTTTTATTTGAAGATTAAAATTATCCTGTCTATATATAAAAAAAAAATGAACATATCTTATTCTTCCATCAACAATCACATTCTTCTGTCTATGTGTGTTTTGGGTCAACGGATGCATTGATTCGATAGGTTCCAGGAAACTAATCCTTTATTCCTCTCGTCGATAGTCAATATTGTGTAGTTCTTCCACTAATTGCATAAACATATCAGACCAGAAAATTTTCTTGCCATTGTCTAACAACAGTTGAATGCATTGTGTAGATGTCATCCAAGTCCCTTCCATATTAACAAAACCCACCATACAACTTTTTATAGTTCACTTTTTGTGGGAATTTGTTCATGATTTCCCATCTTGTGGCATTAAACGTATTCTGGTTGTTAAGTTGAAAAAAATCATTGTCTTGTCTCATACAAGAAATTGAGTATCTCAGCATTCTTTTAAATTTTTTACTAATATTAATGATCATTTTGAAGTGATTAAATTAAGAAAATGAAGATGTTAATAAAAATTGTGAGTTCAGATAGGAAATAGTTGCTATTAAAATTTTAAGAGTATTATTTAAATAGGAAATTATGATGATTATATAATATATACATAATTTTGTTATTTTAAATCCTGAATTACAGCCTCGATAGGCCGATTGTTGAGGACTTTTGAAGATGTTTGAAACATATTTATTATAAACTAGGGAAAATTAGTTATTTGCCACTCCGAAATTTGAAAATTAGTTATTTGCCACTTCAAAACATGAAATTAGTTATTTGCCACTCTAAAGTTATTAAATTTAGCTAATTGCCACAATATACACTAAATTCAGATTTTTAATTGAGAAAATTCAACAAATTATAATATTGACCAAAATACCCTTGCCATCCTCTTCCAACTGCATCTTTCGTTCTTTCTAATAGTCCGATCGGAATGCCAATTCGCTTAAATGCAACAGCCAATAAATGGTTTTGGAAGGATACCGCGCATCTTTGGGTCACCCAATAAATGGAACAGATGTCGTGCACTGCATGGTTGCGGTTCATGTGCGTGAACTCATCAATTAATGGGAACTCAAAACGCTTCCAGGAGTTAGTTGCATGAAGTGGGTGGAGGAGATTAGACGGCACCATGATTTGCACACGGATTTGAATCTGACCAGGGATTTGGAGGGTAATGGAGAGAGTATTTGGATTATCAGGTCGACTGGGAGAAACCCGGTTTCGGGATGACAAGAGTATTTTGGACAATATTATAATTTATTGAGTTCTCCCAATCGAAAATATTAATTTAGTGTATATTGTGGTAATTAGCTTAATTTAATAACTTTGGAGTGGCAAATAACTAATTTCAAGTTTTGAAGTGGCAAATAACTAATTTTCAAGTTTTGGAGTGGTAAATATTTTTTTTTCCCTATAAACTATTATGCACTTCTATTTAACATGCACGTTTATAATTATTGTTGTAAATAATTGAATGGACAGTTAAATAATAGTACATTTCCATTGAATCCACAAGAATTGGTGTTGGGTCAACACACGGCATAAACCTATTTAAGGAATAAAGTTGTGTATGGATTATCAATGAATGAAAAGAGAATATATGGATCCGTTCTTTACAAGACTAGAAGATGCATCTCATGCTGGAGATGTGAATTTATTAAAAGAACTTCTCAAGAAAGATAAACTCTTGCTCGAGAAAGTAACTGGGAGAACATCGGGGAGAGATAGCCCCCTACATATTGCAGCAATCCTTGGACATGCTGATTTTGTTCGTGAGGTTATCTATCGCAGACCCGAGCTTGCAAAGGAGCTCAACAGCCAGGGCTTGTCAGCTCTGCACTTGGCTGCCGCCCACGGTCATGTTACCGTAGTAAAGGAGTTGTTGAAGGTAATATATTCAGTTATTTTTGTTGTTTGGGATTAATAATATTTGGTTATTGATGGTACATCATTTCCTTATAAATATACATATGTATGGAAAACAATAAGTAAACAAGATCGAAATGAGAACACTACTACAATATAATATGTACCATTAACTTTGAAACATTTTTTCCGTTACAGACAGGCTTGGACCTTTGTTTATTAAGTGAGACACGGGAAGGGCTATTGCCACTTCATGTTGCTGTTATAAAAAGGAGGACTGAAATCATCACAGTGTTGGTGGAAGCCTGTGAGGAGGCTGTGCATGGGCTTACATATGGTGGACAAACTATACTTCATTTGGCTGTCAAATATAATTCTTTTGACACAGTTCAGTTCCTGATCGACCAGGTGCGTGACCTTAATGCAAAGGACAACAGAGGAAATACTATTTTGCATCACGCAATGGCAACCAAGCAATTACCAGTATGTCTTAGCTTTCTTTCTGATAAAATAAGTGGGTGCATATATACATCTATGATGCCTTTCTAAGCATGTACTTAACAAATTATATTGCACCTTTTCATCTCAGGTAGTCAAATTTTTGTTGAGTACACCCATCAATGTAAACTCCATGAACTTGGTGTCCTTAACTCCACTCGATGTTCTACTGGAATCACAGCCGCAGAATGGAGATCTTTTCCTTGGTGAGATGATACGAGCAGCTGGGGGAAAGACTGCAGCTGAACTGTTGTTTGAGCCAGAACCTGTCATCCGGATTTCAGTTTCAAGTGATAATTCAAACCAATTATCAATTCCAAGAACGCCACTGCAGCAACCCCATTGTCTCAGCACAAAAAATCATATAGAAGAAACAACTTTTGAGTTGCAAGAGGAAAAGAAGGAAAAGAAGCACGATCCAAAAATTCTATTGTTGGTGGCAACATTGGTGGCCACTGTCACCTTCCAAGCAGCATTAAATCCTCCAGGAGGAGTTCAACCTGATGATAAGGAACATCGCGACACTAAAGGTCAACCTGTCCTTGCCGAATCATTAATTTATTTCCAAATATTTGACATGTTTGCTCTTTTTTCATCTGTCAGTGTTATGATGCTTTTGTTATGTGCGGTCCCTCGGAAGAAAAAAATTGTGATGAGGTTCTTGGTGTGGGTGATATGGGGTGCTGCCTTCTCAATGGGTTTGGCATTCACTGTGGGCATATCTGCACTCTACAATTATGATGTTTATTATAATTATAATTACATTAATAATAATAGTACTACTCAAAATAATACATATTATGAAATATATAAAGTTGAACCTTGGTATTCGACCCCATTCTTGCTCTACGGATGGTTCGTTCTTTTAAGGCTGAGTATCTCCTGGGTGATAGTTCAGTTTCTGATTTTCTTGGTGAAGAAAAGCGGGTTATGGGAGCCTATCGCACAGCGTTTTGCTTTGCTAAAGAGAGGATGCTTCTTCAAGTGGAAACAATTTAGTAATTTAACAAAAATTAATTGGTCAAATTGTTGTCAGCTGTTCAAAAAGATATTTTGCTTTGTCTTGATCCTTAGTGCTCTGGCGAGCATTAGCTTTCTATGGGTTTCGTACATGTATACTGGGCTTTAGTAAGATAGAATTAATGGGTCAAAAAAATTTCATTTTAATATAGTTATTCATATTTGCATTATCTTTTTTCTTTTAGTAATCAATCTTGAAAAAAAAAATTATACATGACCTCCACAAAAAAAATATATATATATATATATGGCAAAGGCTTCTATGGACATAAGGACCTATTTGTAAAATGAACATATTTTTATTTTCAAAGTTCAAACAGTCAATCCGAGCTCTTCATCTTGTTCTCCATATTAATATGTGCTTGGAGACCAAATTTTACATTTTTCTGAATTTTTTTACTATTTATTAAGATGGGTACAAATTCAATGGTCTGAATTTGATATTTTTTTGTACCCATCTTAATAAATAGTAAATAAATTCAGAAAAATGTAAAATTTGGTCTCCAAGCACATATTAATATGGAGAACAAGATGAACAGTTCGGATCGACTTTTTGAACTTTGAAAATAAAAATATGTTCATTTTACAAATAGGTCCTTATGTCCATAGAAGACACTCTCTATATATATATATATATTTTTTATTTTTAATACCCATAGTCCCAATTGAAGTTTTTGATATTATCGTTATATCCATCTGAACATTCCATAATCATATGATATTTAGTCCCATTTAAAATTTTCTGATTTTTCTCCTAATTAAATAAATATCTGTTTAGGAGTGATTCAGAACAAGAGAGTAAATTTTCAGACTACCTAATTAAATATATGTTTGTGCTAGTAACGTGCATGTGTACATGTTGTTACGGGTGATCCATTATATTAAGAAATGAAGACGTTTTTCACATACTACTAAAATGATTTCA
Source organism: Carex cristatella (assembly GCA_024447775.1). NCBI lineage: Eukaryota > Viridiplantae > Streptophyta > Magnoliopsida > Poales > Cyperaceae > Carex > Carex cristatella. Next base: position 4,723,987 of record JAJHPF010000001.1, on the reverse strand, counting down.
TAAAAAAATAATAATTCTGATAGCTTGTGACATGCAAAATTAACTGTATGCTCACAATATAGTTTTTTTTTTTCAAATATTTTTCTTTTGTGACTCTTTATCTCACACTTATCGTACATGATCCATTCAATCAATGGCACCCACAAATTGTTCCTTGGACGACAGACAAATGCAGTATCAAGGAGAATTTTTTAAATATCCTCGAAAATAAAAGACAAAGGAAAGATCCTTTTGTGACATAATAAACCTCACTTGTGAGAAAGCTAAAGAAAATAGAAGAGACTCCCCTAGTTCTGTCATTGTGAAATTTTTTCTCATCCATATATGATTTGCCGAGTATAGTTAACTTTTTTATAGTAGTGAATTATTCCCATTTATTAAAAGAGTGACCACCTTACATAATAATTAAACCTCATATCTGCAATTGTAATTAATAACATATTTTTATCATTTTTACGATGAGAAATGATGAATTAAAATGAAGTTTTGAGAGTCGAGCTCGTACCATCTTTTTATTATTTTGCTTTGGTTCGCATCCAAGGCACTCACGATTTTGAGATCTGTAACATCTCCAAAATTTTGAATTACTATAATTTATGCTAAAAAATTATTTTTATAGGGAAAATTGTAAAAATGCCACTCCAAAATCTTGAAATTGTGAAAATGTCATTCCAAACTTTGAAATTATCAACCATAAATGTACCTTATTCATATATAGTTATATTAGATGCTACGGCGGACGAAGCGAATTTACAACACCCTCAGTTCGAACCCGGATAGTCGAGACGGATCGAAGAGCAGTGACCAGATCCGTTGGACGGAAGCACTTGCTCGAACAAAGTGAGACAGAGCGTTGAACGGCAACATAATCTTCCGCTCGAAAGAAGCGAATCGAGATAGGCCGGGTAGATGAGGGGGGGCAGGTGGCAGGAGGAGAAGCGAAGCGGACGGGCGACTCTCAAACTTCGTCTTCAAAATCTCCTCAGTACTGTATCTCTGATTTTCGAGGGTTTGATCGTGAGGGTTGAAAGACTGTGGTGTATGTTTTTCTGAAGCGGAGCTTATGAGGTGAAGTTTTTCCACTCTGCACTTTTCCAAACTTGCTACCTGATATGTTGATATTCGATTTTAGCATCCAATTTGAATTCCGATTGCATCGCGTGATTCTAAAGTATCGTTGCAATCCAATTTGAAATTTTGAACACTTCGCTATAAGGTAACCAGACTTCTCTATAATATGTGTTTTATTTTTGTATGGTAGATTTGAATATTGGTATTGAATGTTGGATTATGATGGCATATTTAATGGGATAGCAGCTCCGAGAATGGAATTTGATTTGCCATTGTAGTCTTCCACTGTTGATTGGACTTTTCAGTGCATTAGCGGCCTTCCAATGTTGGTTGTGTTTCTTATTGGATTGCCAGTTTAAGAAATTGTGGTATGAGAATGTGAGAATCACCTATGGCAGAGATTACACATGTGTGAATATAATGTGAATTGTTTTACAGATAACCTAGACTGATATGCTATTGCCAGTTAAATATCAATACATAATTTGATGTATATTTTTGTGGATTAATCTAGCTTGTTTGAATAGTTGTTAAATTAATCCAATTATAGATCAGAAGTGTGCCATTAAATAACCGGTTACGGAGCTTTGTAGCTGACTCTGTTTTGTTATTTTGATTTTCTTTTTGTTGGCAACGTAGGTGGACAGGCAAAGAAAAAGTTTGATAATTATGTTATAATCACACTCCAGATGGTCAAAATCTCGGGTGTGACAAGATCCGAGCTCTGCCGGCCGTTTACATGTAATCGTTACATACGTTCAGATACAATTATAATTTTTATTACGTCTTCGTTTGCTTTATATGTAATGTGTGTTTGCTTAATGCTATGAAGAATCTAAGGTGTGGGGGGCAAGATCCACGGTTCACTCCCCGAAATCGAGTATTAGCTGCTAATTGTCGCCATCTCGCGTGACTACTCCTAAAAAAGAATTAAAAAACAAGAAGATGCAGTACTTTTAATCACAGCGTGTTCACCCACTTCTTCTTATAGATGTTGTGTCCTAAATTTAAAAAATCAGCACGTTTAAACAAGATACTTTACAACTATGTGGCATTTTTTTATCATTTCTTTCAATTTAAGCAATCCGGGATTGTAATATGGCCACCTCTGATAGGTCCTGTACCCAGACACGCCTTTTGATATGCACAATTTTCTTTAGCCTTTTAGGAAATTGGAGGGAAAGTTCAAATTGATATGAATTCTGCCATGTTGACTCTACTAAAAAAAACACTTGCTACACTGTAGGTTATACACAGATTTTCTCAATTTTATAAAAAAAACGTCTATGAAATATGATTTTTCTAATGTTAAAAATATCTGTAGGAATCCTACAAGGATAATACCTTACAAATCTGTGTCCATGTGAAAATTAACCTTTTATACACGGATATTTCATTAAATATCCGTGTAGAAATTGTGGGGGAGCTACACGGATATTTTATTAAACATCCCTGTAGGAATATGATTTGTACACGGTTTTGTATGTAAATATCCGTGTATATATGTTGAGAGAGCTACACGGATTTTTACCTATAAATCCGTGTAGGAAAGTCAGTTAGGGTTTTTAATGAAATAAAAAGCTCATCTAGAAGCATTGTTTTGATCACTCTCTCTCCTCTGGATTGGCTGGAACTGATTATTGTGCAGCTGGGATCTGAGATCGGTGATTTTTTTTGTGATTTTCTCCTCTCTTTGATGCTCAAGTAATTGTTATATTTTTTCTTTAATTTTATGTTAATTTCTTGTTATTGCACATTTATGGTTTATGGTTTGATTGATGCATGCATGGTTGTTTTAATTTGTTAATTATAATAATTAGTGTATTGTTGTCCAATAACCGACCTATTAATATGCTTGTAGGTCCATGCCCGTTAAAAATTAATCCAATAGGGATTAATTTTGGATAGTCCTCGGTTTGAGACTGCTCTTTGAATATTGTTTCTCATTTAGGATGTGAACACATTTTAACGGGATTTAATTAGTATTTGAGAAAAGTTCGACAGTATTTTTCCTTATTGCTCTTACGAGTATGTGGTCTATATGCATACTTAGGGAGTTAAGGGAAAATGCTGCAGAATTTTTCTCAAATACTAATTAAATCCTCCTAACATGTTTTCACATATGAGGCACAATATTCAAAGAGTAGGTTCGGATTGTAAACCAGCCCTTTGTAAGCCAAGAATTCGGTACAAATTATATATATTTGACCATGCGCCATTACTAAATAATTGTAATTAGATTTAATTTATAGATGGATCGAAGTTGGATGTATGAATTGCGGCAAGATAGTGAAAAATATTTGGTTCGCGTTGAAGAATTTTTACAATTTGCGGAGAGTTATAGAGTGGAGAAAATGGTTGCCAACATTTTGTGTGCTTGTAGGTATTGTAAAAATTGTATATGATTTTGGGGACTCAGAAGTAATTAGAGCTCGTCTGATTTGTCGGGGATTTAAGGAAAGATATACATGTTGGTTCATGCATGGCGAGAAAATTGGAGATAGTAGTGGTACCAATAAAAATTGTGAAGAGAATGATGAGAATGTAGAAATTTTTTATAATTATGAACTTGATTGCAACGATAATAATGATTATGAGTATCTCGAAAATTTTGATAATGTTGAAAATGAATGCAGCGATGATGATGAGATGACATTGAATATTTATATTAAAAATGTAGAACACGAGTACGATGACAATCTAGAGGACTTGTTGCGTGATGTGGGAGATGAAATTGCTGATAAAAATTATGATAAATTTCAGTATTTGAAGGATGAATCAAAAAAATCGTTGTATCCCGGGGGTATCAAATTTACGAAACTGTCAGCTGTGTTAAAATTATGGAAACTAAAAGCAGATCATGGTTGGAGTGATAAGAGTTTCGTGTCCTTATTATAGCTTTTACTAGAAATGCTCCCGGATAATGAGTTACCCTGTACAATTTATTTGGCAAAGAAGTTGATCTGTCCAGTGGGTTTGAAGATTGAAAGAATATATGCATGTCCGAATGACTGTGTATTGTATCATAAAGAGTATGAGGGCATGCATGCCTGTCCTAAATGCGGTGTTTCACGGTATAAATGTAAGGGCAATGGCACTGATGAATTTAAAGATGAAGAAAAAAAGATCCGACCTCTGGCAAAGATGTTGTGGTACTTGCCGATAATTCCGAGATTCAAACAGTTATTGGCAAATCCCAAATATGTCAAATTGTTGCGCTGGCAACAAGAAAAGCGCAAAAAGGACAAAAAACTAAAATACCTGGCTGATTCTTCTCAATGGAGGGATATCGATAGACACTTCAGAGAATTTGGTTCCAACCAGAGAAACCTTAGGATTGTGGTGAGCACAGACGGAATGAGTCCGTTTGGAAGCATGAGCAGTCGACACAGTACTTGGATAGTTCTTTTATCCATCTATAATCTGCCTTCATGGTTGTGCATGAAACGCAAGTATATAATGATATCATTACTGATCCAAGGACCCAGACAACCCGGAAATGACATAAATGTATATCTCGCACCATTAATTGAGGACCTCCAAAAATTGTTGAAGTATGGCGTCCCGATGTAGGATGCGTACAGTAAAGAGGTATTTAAATTATGGGCCATGGTATTTTGCACAGTAAATGATTTTCCCGCATACGGGAATTTGTCGGGTTACTGTATTAAAGAGGCGAAAGCGTGCTCTATCTGTGAAGATGACACGCAAGTACTGAGGTTGAAGCATTCTAAAAAGAATGTTTTTATGGGGCATCGTAGGTTTCTCCCCATGAATCACCCATACCGTAAGCAGAAGAAGGTATTCAACGGGAAAAATGAGCTCGGAGTGGCACGGCGTCCATTAGACGGGTAGAGTGTCTTTAAGCAGGTTGAAAGCCTTGATGTTGTCTTTGAAAAATGTGCCAAAGCACCACCGAAAAATATTTAGAAAAAGAAGTCCATATTTTGGGAGCAACCGTACTGGGAATTTTTAGAAGTGAGACACTGCCTTGATGTCATGCATGTTGAAAAAAATGTGTGCGACAGTTTGATTGGCACATTATTGAACATTCCGACCAAGACTAAAGATGGTATTAAAGCTCGAAAAGACCTGGTGGAAATGGGAATACGACAAAAGCTTGCACCGCAGGATAAATGAAAGCGCACATACCTACCCCCCGCAATGTGCACAATGTCGAAGATGGAGAAAGTTTTGTTAAATGCCTTCGCAGTATTAAAGTCCCATTAGGGTATTCTTCGAATATTAAGAAGCTGGTGTCAATGAAGAACCTGAAATTGATTGGTATGAAATCCCACGACTGTCATGTTTGAATGACACAGATGATTCCCGTTGCAATTCGGGGAATTTTACCAAAGGCGGTTCGGCAAACCATTACAAAGCTTTGATTTTTCTTCAATACAATTAATTCGAAGGTGATAGACCTGCTCAAATTGGACGTTTTGCAAAAGGAGGTCGTCATTACTCTTTGCCATCTTGAGATGTAATTCCCACCGTCTTTTTTCGATGTTATGGTTCACCTTGTTGTTCACCTGATGAGAGAAATTAAGATTTGTGGTCCCGTGTTCCTGCGGGATATGTATCTATTCAAGAGATACATGGGCTTTTTGAAAAAGTATGTTAGGAACCGACATCGGCCCGAAGGTAGCATTATAGAAGGATATTCCACGGAAGAGGTGGTTGAGTTCTGCACGAACTACCTGACTGGTGTGTGTCCTATTGGTGTTCCAAAATCTCGATACAAGGGACGGCTCCAAGGAGTAGGGACAATCGGTTTGAAAGCCATAGTTGCTTACCAAGATGAACAATAAAAGTCACATTTTATTGTACTTTACCACATTGTAGATGTCGCTCCCTATATAGCTGAGCACATGACAATCCTTCGTCAAGGAAACTACACGAGAAGTCAGAAGTGGCTTAATAACGAGCATAATCGTTCTTTTGTAGGATGGCTGAAAGAAAGAGTGAAATCACACCCCGTAAATTAAATTGTTAGGCTGTTGGGCCAAGGATCCCAAATTGTTGTCAGAACATTCCAAAGATATGAGATTAACGGATATACATTTTACACTAAATTACAAAGTGATAAGAGCGCGACACAAAATAGCAGGGTGACGTTGGTGGCGGTCTCTCAAGAATTCAGTAGATCCGGGGATGCCCGGCCTGTAATAGTATCAAAGTCATATTACGGTGTTATTGAAGAAATATGGGAGCTTATTTACAGCCCGAGTCTAAGGTCAGTGTAAGAAATCCGTGTAGGAATAGTCTTCCTAGACAGATATTACCTTAAAAATCCATGTTGCTAGGTTAGGAGAGTTACACGGATATTTAGTTAATATCCATGTAGGAATAATAATCCTACACGGATATCACTTTAAAAATCTGTGTAGCTCTCTTGAGGTCAGTGCAGTTTTGGAGGTTTTCCACACGGCCCGTTATTAATAATCCGTGTAGGATTAGTAAAATCGTACACGGATAATTATCCGTGTGTAAATGGTGGACATTCCTATACTCCATTATTGCACACGTTTTCAAATCCGTGTGGCTCCTTCAGTTAAAGTTCGTGTACAAACTGTATTTTTATAGTAGTGTGACCTTTGGGGCAAAAGCTTTCATTTATAAATCCTATTTGTACGGAAATGTATTTTAAAAATGACATGTACAGCTAGAAATATTATTCTCTGTTTTTAAGATACTTTCTCAATGCCAGGACAATACGGAAGTAATTAATAATCTTGAGCGCGCAAAAAAATGAAAAAAAAAATGAAAACTTAACAAAATATTAACGATCAGTTTATTGAATATTTCATGGATCATACTTTTTAACATTTATAGGTATTTATAAGCATGTTCCTCACATTTTACAAACAAAAAGGAAAATACTGAATTATATTTTACCACTTCATACTTTTGAACCGTGTATGGTTGTACCACTTCATAAAATTGTACATAAATTTAAAGGAAAAAATGAATTATATTTTAAAAAAAGTGGGAAATTTTTCTGACCCAAAATATATGTAATAGTCGAATCTACAGTACAGCTCGATCAATTGGGAGACTAAGAGTGGGATGCTCATGATATGTTATATTCTCTTGTTCAAATGACAACTTTCCTATATAAATCTCCCAAGTTTTCTAGCTCACCTCCTCTATAAATTAATCTCCCAACTATTCTGGCAAGTTTTTATATATTTCCTATAATTTCAAGAAAAGAAGTGCAGGAAATTATTTGTATGGGTTTGGATCTATCTAATTATTAAATTTCAATAATCTAAAAAAGTGCAGGATCGAAAGAGAGAAAATCTGAAATTTTTTAGGGAATATGTAGCACCTTTTGTTAATTTTAAACACCAATACTTATGATTAAATAAAAAAAAAAGGTGTATATTGCTTGAAATATTGGACAAAGCATCACTAGAAGTCTAGAACCGCCTAATCAACCATTCAATGCATAGACCAAGAAACTTCGCTTTGAAGTTTGAAATTATCATGTCTATAAAAAAAAATTAAAATAACTTATTCTTCCATCAGACATCTCATTCTTCTGTCTCTGTGTGTTTTGGGTCAACGGATGCAATGCCCTGGTAGTTTCCAGGAAACCAATCCTTTATTCCTCTTGACGATATGCAATATTGTATGGTTCTTCTAGTAATTGCGTAAACATATTAAATCAGAAAATTTTGTTGCTATAGTCTGACAACAGTTGAATGGATTGTGTATGTCATCCAAGTCCCTCCCATATTTACAAAACCCACCAGACAATTTTTTATTGTACACTTTTTGTGTGAATTTGTCCATGATTTCTCCTCTTGTGGCATAAAACGTATTCTGATAGTTAAGCTGAGGAAATATTTGTCTTGTCTCATACAGATAATTGAGTATCTCAGCAGTCTTATTATATTTTTTGATGTTAAAAAGCCCGGTATTTGAACAAAGGGCAATGCTTTTACTTTTTTTATAATATTAATGTTCATTTTGAAGCGATTAAATTAAAAAAAGATGTTAATAAAATTTGTTTACTGTTAAAATTTTAAGAGTATTGTGTAAGTAGAGAAATTATGATGAGTATATAATATATACATAATTTTGGTATTTTGACTCCTGTATTACAGCCTTGACAGGCCGATTGTTGAGGCCCTTGAAACATGTTTCAAACATATTTATTATAAACTATTATTCACTTCTATTTAACATGCATGTATATAATTATTGTTGTAAGTAATTGAATGGACATTTGAGTAAAAGTAAGGATGAACACAGTTTCTCTTTCTTGGCCTCCGTAGATAGAAAGCATAGTACATTTCCATTAATTCCACAAGAATTGGTGTTAGGTCAGCACGCGGCATAAAGCTATTTAAGGAATAGATTTGTGTATGAAATATCAATCAAGGAGAAGAGAATATATATGAAATATCAATAATCGCATAAATTGGGTATTTTTGTTCTATTTTTGGCTTAAATACGCAACTTTATTCAGAATCAGCTAAAATAACTCAAAAACACATTTGTGGTAAATAAATTGGAAAAATAACAATTTTGTATTCGTTTTTCCCCATTTTTCGTAAGAAAAGATAGTGATTTTCATTATATGTTGGAGTATCATCACAAGTACTGCAATCTTCACATTGTACATATTTGTATCAAGTGCTTTGTACCTGGCATAACTCAAGTAAGCAATAATCAACAACCAAGCAAGAAAATTAAACAAGTTGGGAAGAGTTGAGAATAACTCGAAATCTGCACCTAGGTAATGTCGGGATGATCATCCATGGTGTCGTTGCGACACAGATTCGTCAGAACTTTTGCTGGTTCCAATTATGCAGTCTCTGCTCGTTTCAAGTCACATGATAAAAAAATAGAAAGACCAATTGATCATCTGCTCGGTCTTACTTAATTTGGCCTTCACATCCGCTGCATGAACACCTAACGAAGCCATCAAGGACCACCTCCTTCTCCTTCTCTATTCCTCACAAGACAATATATCATCACCATGTCCTATCTCTCCCTTATCTCCTCTCTTTTCCTTGTTTTATTTTCCCTATCTTTCTATTTTTGTATTTCCGATATTTTTCAATGGTTTACATTTCGTCAAACACTAAAAATGACCCTTGTACATTAAAGATCATTACGGTCGGTTCCTTCAACTCATTCCTATTTTGTGACCTCTTACACTTGTTCCTTTGAGGACAGATAAATGCACTATATATCAAGGGACATCATATCACAATCCTAATTCCTAAAAATACGGGGGTAAAACATAAAAGGAAACTACAATTAAAAGATAAAAGAAAAAACCTGTTCAAACTATAGATGTGTAGGAACTAGGAACTAGTAACTTTATTTCCAGAAGCATAATAAGAGACATTATATCACTATTCTAAAATAGGCAATAGAAGCGGATGCAAGAAATGCTGAGGAAAGAAACTGGGGTTTTATTAGTATCAGGTCTTTCGAAAAGGCCATTATTGAGCTAAAGTGCTGAGTTTAACAAAAATGGGCCTACAATTAAATATAATATGGGCTTAGCCCGAACAAAATTTGGGAAGTATATAAGGCCTTGTTAGGCCCTTGGGTTTGGAAAAGGAATAGTGAGCCAGTGGAAAAGAGGTGAATCAATTTTTTTTACTTTTGTTATTCTTTTATATTTAAAACAATAGTTTTCTCCATGCATCTCCATTGCACAAGAAATATGTCACTAATTTTTGTAATTATTCGAAAGAGAAGACTGCATAAAGATTATTGAAACCTCGTACAATATTATGATTTCAATAAAGATAACTCATCCATTTCACATATATGAGTAATATTTGTTTTTTTGGGCTTCAAAATTTGGGACACAATCCGAGTTTAGAACATGTCATCTTTTATGCCAAGAGCATTTTCTTCCGCGACTAGACTAAAAACTGGTTCTCTTACCAAACATAATCTTAATGTAATCATTTTCATAGGAAATTAATTATTTGTTTTGAAATATTCAACTAGTAACTACAATTCCCACTAGAAATGTTCTTATAATTAAATAAAATTTTAAAATTCATATATTTTTGGTAAAGTATTATAAGCCATCCATATTTTTTTTTAGTAAAATTGAAACGAATATAGAAATAGAGTGCTATATTTTTCTATGCGCTAATTAAGTTAATTACAGCTATTGTGGCATGTCACAAGAATATTAATTTGAATTGACCTGCTCCAGAAGACACCTCAGCCACCAGTCCACTCTCCAATTGAGATTGATATCTATATTTACAAATGCTTCCATGACCCATTCATTGGAGTTGGCCATATAAAATAAACACTATGACATCGTATCCTATTGAATATCCAATTCACATACAATACGATGGCCAAAGCACATAATTCAATGTAGATGAATTTTCAAATATCATTTATATTTGCATACAGGACCCTATTAAGCTTCTTGATGACACATAATTATATGGAACTGAGAATCCAGGCAAATGATCAAATCCACTAGTGATGGAGCCAGACATGCAGTTGTCATAATTAATCACAGGGGTACAATAAGAAAATTTAGATTAGGAGGGACTGAAACATAAAATACGTAATGTGTATGAGACCATTGGAACATGAACTCATGTCCTGACAATCATAAAATTAAATTCTAACACTACATGTATACATTTATCATCTTATAAGAGAGCTGCATTAATATAAAATTTTAAAGTAAATTTAATTAAATTTCAATATACACCATAATTAAATATTTAAAAATTATAGGGTTGACTATTTGAGTGCCTTCTGAAAAATGCAAGAAAGGGCTTCGTTGCAGATAAGTTTATCAAAAATTGTATTGTCAATAGTGGAAAATTACAATGTTATTGAAGAAAAATATAGCATTTTGAGCAACAGGTTGGGATAAAAGAATACTGGAAAGCTGAAAGGATGTAAACATAATTTAGATGGAATTTTAGTATGTTTTCTTCGTTCAATTAATATTTTAATGAATAGTCCGTATGTTTTGTTGCAATCGAACTCCCTCTGGAGGCCTAGTTAACTACCAAACAAAATATGTCTTAAATCTCAAATATGATAGCAACTGATTATATATATGACTATTAAAAGTCAGACATGTGCATTCCCCATGACTAATTCTGCTGACATCCTTAACGTAGATGATGTAATCACAATTCCCACTTGACATTGTGTACAACTAAATATTATTAAAAACCATATTTGGTAAAATATGGATGTTCTTAATTAGGCTGTTCTGCACTTGGACTTTTGTACAAGGTAATGTAAACTATCAGAATTTTTTAGAATACTTTGAAATAAGGTAATTAACGGATTTTGTATTTAAGTTTGTACATTTTATATGAAGAATTATATAGGTTTAGCCATGGTTTGGAAACTCAGCCGAGTCCGAGTTGACACACCCGAGTTAACTTAGTATCGGTCAGGTCCAATCCGAGCTTTTCCCAAGTCTAGCGCCCATGCGAGTTTTTCATCAAAACTCGGTTGAACACTGTGTGACTTGGTCGAGTTATTGTTGAATTTTAAAGAAGAGACAGAGAGATGATGACTTGAATTCTTATTCAATCTTTTTTTTTTTTTACAATAGGTTTTTGTTTGCCTTTTATACAAATATTCCTAACGTATGCCCATAGAATTCTAATGATAGCCTAAGGATTTCTAACGGTACAAAAAAAATAGTGATACAGGTGGAGGTATTTATTGCTCCCTTATTTCTGAAAACTAGCCAATGATCAAAATATCCTTAATGGGTCTGAGGCTTATTGGGTCCCTATTTATCCTTTAATTCTGAATACTCCCACTCAAGTTATGATTGTAAATGTCGATCAATCCTAGATTGCTTATAAATTTTTCGAATTGTTTTGGATCTATACCTTTAGTGAACACATCTGCAATTGATCTTCACTTCTTATGCAGGAGTTTCTATTTATTTTGCTTGATTTTTTTCTCGAATAAAATGACAATCAACCTCAATGTATTTTGTTATCTCTTGAAACACCGGGTTGGATGCAATATGCCGTGCCACTTGATTATCACAAAACATTTCCATTGCTTCTTGAATTTCAATTCTAACATCCTCAAGAATGTCGAGGCGGCGGTAACTAAAAAAAATTACGGATGTTCTTTTGCTGGCAGAACTTTGGTACTAGCTAGGTGATTTAACATAAAAATTATTTCACAAGATTAATATGAAATAAGCTAAATAATCACACACAAAATATGTAATTGAATTATTAGATGCTTCTTAATTAAATTTGAATATCTCATAGAGGAGGGCTAAAATGCACCATTTTTCGGTGCTCCAATATACTCCACATTGTTTATCTATGTTTTCAAAGTCCAAACGGTCAATCCAAAATGCTCAACACGATCTTCATAATAAAATATGATTGGAGACCAAATTTTATATTTTTTAGAATTTTTTTACTATTTTTTTCATATGTACAAAAATCATTGTTTTAAGGAGATTCTGGACCATCCGATGATAAAATGATATTGTACCTATGGAAAAATAGTAAAAAAATTCTAAAAAATAAAAAATTTGGATATTTAACAAATTAACAAATTAATTAATTGCAAACTATCCATCCTGATTGAGATATTTGTCGTACATGTCTAAGTTTAATCGAGTAAAATATCATACCATATGCAATCTGTATGCTAACTTATATATTTTCTCCCTCACAAATAGATTGCAATTTAAAGGAAACTGGAAAACCAAAGATCGGAATGGTTAATACAAATTAATTTATAGAAACAACCTATAGAAAAACACTTGAAACCTCGACCATGTTTTAACGATTTTAATCCCTTATAATTAGTTTATGTCATTTTAAAATGAGTAATATTTGTTTTGCTTATTTCAAAATCAGACTCACAAAGTTCCTGTCCTGACCAGTTAATGAGCGATTGTTTTGTTGCTATACAGCTCATCTCGAGGCTTAGTCAACTGCAAACTAAATACGTCAAATTATACCTGACATAATCAGAGATAGCAACTGCTTATATGACTTTTAAGAGTTTGCATGAATCTCCATGACTAATTCTTCTGACGTACTTAATTAAAAATAGATAATGATGTAAATTGAAAACAGATAAAGATGTAATTACAATTCACAGAAGATATTTACTACGTACATAATATATGACAAATAAACATTTTGTAGTAAAATATGGTAGTTGTACGCCGGCAATTATTTCTTTTATGGTTAGTTTTTTAAGTATTTTTTAAGGTTATTGTTAATTAAATATGGAAGAAAAACGGTTATGCCTCGTCATGTAATGTTAACTAATTTCAGAATGGATACATGTTCACTTGAACCGTTGGCAACGGTTAGTATTGTGCAATGACAACTTTTGGTAATGGTTATGTTGAATTATGCATTCTGATTTATTTTAATCAAATCATTGTGCACAATCTTGTGTTGGTTTTACTTATATGCTACTTGATTATGTGTTGAATGCTTAGTTTTCATCTTGTTGTATATTATTTTAATTGCTTGGTTTTTGCTTGCTTGAGTTTGATTAGTCATTCCGTTAGATGAATGCACATGCACGTCTAATTGTTAGGAGCCAATTAGATGAATGCGCATGCACGTCTAATTGTTAGGAGCCAATTAGTCATTCCGTTAGATGAATGCTTGAGTTTGATTAGTCATTCCGTATGGGATTCTACACGGGCCGTATACCCTGGGGCCAGACAGATACGAAGTCTGAAACCCTGTAAACCCTTTTTATAATATGAAAACAAACTTTTAATCTTCTTTTTACTGTTTTAATTATTGTTTTAATCAAGTAGAATTTAGAACAAACCCTAATTCAAACTTTCTTCACTTCTAGAATTTTAGTAGGTTTAAGTAGAGTCCAGTTCTTTTACTACCGTCCCTGTGGATACGATACCCGACTATACCAACGGTAGGACTGTGCGCTTGCAGTCTCAACCAGAGGTAAACTCGAGTTTAAAAGGTACAGCTTGCTGTACTGAAACTTCGGAGTACTTCTGTGTACGAACAAGTTTTTGGCGCCGTTGCCGGGGACGGCAATTAAAATTTCTAGACTTTTTCTTATTTTTACTTAATTCTAGATTTTAATTTTAATTTTCCTTTTTCCATCTTCTCAGGAACATACTGGAAGATCCATAGCCCAAGAACCACTACGATCTCAGAAGCAAGGGGCAGACTTCCACCACAGTTGTTCCAGCACCACCACATCTGTCACCTCTGCGTACGGCCCGTACAAGATCCATACAGACCGTACAACCCGACAACAGAGAAGCAGATCCAGAAATAGGCACCATGGCTCAAAACGAAAACGAACAAAGACCGCAAGTCCGTGAGCAACTCTCAGATGACGAGGGAGGAGACTTTGTGCCAAGGACATTGCGAGAGTTCAATGTCCCAAGAGCTGGAGATGTCAGAGGGGCAATCCGACTGCCGAGGGTTGTCGGCAACCAACCCAACTTCAATCCGGGTGTTGTCAACATTGTCCAGCAGAACACGTTCCATGGCATGGATCATGAGGATCCACATGCCCATGTTCAGACTTTTCTCGAGTATTGTGCAACCATTAAAATTAATGGCGCAACAAATGATTATATTAGACTTGCTTTATTTCCTTTCACTCTTAGGGATAAGGCAAAGAAATAGTTAGGGTCATTACCAAGGGATTCAATTACCACATGGAGGGAACTGTCCAAACTATTTTTGAACAGATTTTCCCTCATAAAAGAACTGCCAAGGTTAGGACCCAACTGACCAGTTTCAAACAAAGGTCTGATGAAATGTTGAATGAGGCATGGGAACGATTTAGAGAATTGCAATACTCTTGTCCACATCATGGTATTCCCGATTGGTTACTTATTCAGTCTTTTTATGCGGGTTTGACTGATAGTTCTCGTACTTCTGTTGATGCAGTTGCAGGTGGAGCTCTCCTGGACCGAGAGACTACCGATGCGATCAACCTGATTGACAGCATAATGACCAACCAACAGTGGTCAGGCCGAGAAAGCACTCGTGCAACTGGAAGTGGCCGCCTTGAGATCGATCAGATCACAGCTCTTACTGCCAAGCTGGATGCCATGCAGAAG
Source organism: Carex cristatella (assembly GCA_024447775.1). NCBI lineage: Eukaryota > Viridiplantae > Streptophyta > Magnoliopsida > Poales > Cyperaceae > Carex > Carex cristatella. The sequence continues at coordinate 4,708,836 of JAJHPF010000001.1, read as the reverse complement.
GCTTTCGACAAGATGACTGTCAAGGCACTTGGTGATCAACAGCCGAAGTCTTGTGTCATGTGTGGGGATGAGGGGAGCTTGTATGAGCATTGTCCACTCGTGCAGAGAGATGAGGAACCTGAGCAGGTCAACTCTCTCAACAACGAGCCATCCTACTTTCCGAAATCTCCCTTTAACCGGTCCTACTCCAAGGACCAAAATGATCAACAAGCATGGAGGTGGAAGAATGGGAACCTCGCACCCTTCAACAACAATGCTTCCAGCAGCAGCAACAACAATCGCAATTTCTACAACAATGCTGCCTTCAACAACTCGAACAATCGCGCACCATACCAAGGACCATCTAAACCCTATGTTGCTCCCGTCATGACAGACTTTATGCATGAGCAGGGAAAGATGAACCAAATGATTTTTGAGCAGATGCAGCAAATCAGTGCTTAGTTGGCGGGTTTGACCAATCAAAACAGGCAAAATGAGTCTCACACCACTTCTGGCCAAACACCACCCGGAATGTTGCCAAGCCAACCAGAGATCAATCCCAGGGGAGAAGCTAAAGCTGTTACTTTGCGAAGTGGGACACAATACGAAGGACCAACCATGCCTGTTAAGCCAGAAGCTGAGTATAGCTGAGTATACGGTCCGTACAGATCCCATACGGCCCGTACAAGTTGAACCACCTGTGATTCCTGAGCAGCCAGAACCTGTTCAGAGTGAAGTTGTAACTGAGAAGACAGATCATACGGTCCGTACAGAAGTCGTACGACCCGTGCAGGAGGAAGCTGACAAGCAGAAAAAGAAGGTGACCGAGAAACCACCGCCTTACCGGCCACCTGTTCCATTCCCACATAGGCTAGCTGAAACCCAACTCAATGAACAATTCTCCAAGTCTGTTGAGGTGATCAAGCAATTGCACATTACCATTCCGTTCACCGATGCTTTGACTCAAATGCCAACCTATGCTAAATTTCTCAAAGATATCCTATCTAACAAGCGAAGCTTGGGGGGGCGTGAGACGGTGAAATTGACCGAACAGTGCAGTGCAATCTTGAGAAGCGAACTTCCACCCAAATTGGAAGATCCGGATAAATTCCACACAATTGGAAAAGCCACCATTCGACGAGCTCTATGCGATTTGGGGGCTAGTGTAAGTCTCATGCCACGCTCTATTTTTGACCGCTTGGGTGTAGAAGAGCTTAAACCTACAAGAATGACTCTACAACTTGCGGATTCTTCGATGAGACTACCACTCGGCATAGTGGAAGATGTACCGGTCAAGGTCGGTAAGTTCTATGTGCCCGGTGATTTTGTTGTGATGGAAATGGAGGAAGACAAGGAGGTCCCAATCATTTTAGACCAGCCGTTCTTGAGAACCGCTGGAGCGCTAATTGATGTGAAGAACGGGACCTTAACTTTGAACATTGGAGATGAGAAGGTTCACTTTCATATTGACCGAGCAATGAAGTAACCCGCTCAAAACGAAGCATTCTACATGGTTGATGTGATTGATGAATTGGTGGAAGAAAATTTCTTGGAGCAAGTCAACAACTCACTAATGTATCACTTTGACTTTCTATCTGATTTGCAGGTTGAAACAAGCGAGTTCGAATCAATTTGTACAGCAGACATAGCATCTGTCTGTCCAGACGACTCTCCATACAGACCGTATACTGACCATACGGACTGTATACCAAGCGAATTGCAACCAGAGAGGCTGGAGATTGAGAAGGAACCTAAAGCTCAAACTGAGACTGAGGCATACGAATCGCACAAGACTCATACGGACCGTACAACTGCCCAGACAGAGCAGATCACTCCTGAACTGAAACCTCTCCCAGCCAATCTCAGGTATGAATTCTTTGACTCAGAAAAGACATGCCCTGTTATTGTGAATGCAGGATTGACCCCTGATCAGACAGCCAAACTCTTGGAGAAGTTGAGAGCTCACAAAAGCGCGATTGGATACTCTATAAAGGACTTGAAGGGGATTGATCTGACCATTTGCACACACAGGATCTTGCTAGAGGATGACCACAAGCCTTCAGTGGAACACCAAAGACGACTGAACCCGAATCTGAAAGAGGTAGTAAAGAAAAAAATTTTGAAACTTCTTGAAGCAGGTATTATCTACCCGATTTCTGACAGCAAATGGGTGAGCCCCGTCCATGCGGTTCCCAAGAAAGAGGGTGCAACAGTGGTGAAAAACGAGAAAGATGAGATGATCCAAACTCGTGTTGTAACCAGTTGGAGGATGTGCATAAACTACCGAAAGCTCAACACCGCTACACGCAAAGATCACTTTCCGTTGCCATTTGTTGATCAACTTCTTGAAAGGCTTGCAAATCACTCTTATTTTTTTTATCTTGATGGTTACTCTGGTTTCTTTCAAATACCTATTGACCCGCAGGACCATGATAAGACCACTTTCACATGCCCATATGGTACCTACGCATACCGTAGAATGCCCTTTGGTCTTTGTAATGCATCTGCGACCTTTCAAAGAGCCATGATGGCCATCTTTTCTGATTTTATTGAGAAAGAAATTGAAATTTTCATGAACGATTTTTCTGTTTATGGCAATTGCTTTGACTCTTGTTTGGCTAATTTGTGTAAGATTTTGCAGACATGTGAAGAGGTGAATTTGATCCTCAACTGGGAGAAATGTCATTTCATGGTCCAAGAGGGAGTTGTCTTGGGACATGTTGTGACCTCGAGAGGGATTGAGGTTGACAAGGCAAAGATTGAGGTGATTGAGAAACTTGAGATCCCTACGAATTTCAAAGGGGTTCAAAGTTTTCTCGGACATGCAGGTTTTTATCGCCGCTTCATCAAGGACTTCTCTAAGATCGCGAAACCACTGACCAATTTACTCATCAAAGATTCTGATTTTTTTTTCACTGATGATTGTGTTAAGTCTTTTTGCAGTTTGAAAGAAGCTCTCATCTCTGCACCTATCTTGCAGCCACCCGATTGGTCGTTGCCTTTTAAGTTGATGTGCGACGCCAGCGACTATGCAGTTGGAGCTGTTCTTGGGCAAAGGAAGGACAAGAAGCCGTGTGCTATTTATTATGCTAGCAAGGTGCTAGATCCGGCCCAAATGAATTACACTACCACCGAGAAGGAGGTTCTCGCAATTGTGTTTGCTCTCGACAAGTTTAGATCGTATCTGGTTGGCTCAAAGATAGTGGTCTACACTGATCATGCCGCGTTAAGGTACCTTTTGAGTAAGAAAGATGCAAAACTTAGACTAATAAGATGGATTCTTCTTTTGCAGGAGTTTGATTTTGAAATCAGGGACAAGAAGGCAGTCGAGAACTCTTGTGGCGGACCACCTATCCCGTCTTCATTGGGAGGAGGATGCCATGGTTAAACTGCCAATCAATGACTCATTTCCTGATGAATAACTCATTGCAATTTGTCCTGACCTGGAGGACATCCATACGGCCTGTACACAAATTCATACGTCTGTGCGATCCAGCATACGGACCGTACAGCCAGCCATGCGGACCATATAAAGCCTCAGCAGCAGCAACGAGCTCCCTGGTACGCCGATATCGCAAACTATCTGGTTTCTAGAGTATTTCCTGCTGAAATGTCCTTCCAGCAGAAAAAGAAACTCAAATCTGACGCCAAGCACTACTTTTGGGATGAGCTCTACCTCTTCAAAGTCGGAATTGATGGCATATTCCGACGATGTGTTCCACACGAGGAAACAGGTTCCATCCTCGCTCATTGCCACTCATCTGCTTTACGGAGAACACTCCTCGTTCTCCAAAACCACTGCCAAGGTATTACAATCTAGTTTCTATTGGCCCTCCCTTTTCAAAGATGCAAGATCTTTTGTTTTAGCTTGTGACAGGTGCCAAAGAACTGGAAACATGACGCGAAAAAGCGAGATGCCTCTCAACTTTATCCTTGAGGTAGAGATTTTTGATGTTTGGGGCATTGATTTCATGGGTCCATTCTCGTCCTCTCGAGGGAATGAGTATATTTTGGTGGCGGTCGACTATGTGTTGAAGTGGGTTGAGGCAATGGCATGCCGCAAAGCTGATTCAAATGCGGTGAGGAAATTCTTCAATGAGATCATTTTCCCTCATTTTGGTGTGTCTCGAGCTGTCATTAGTGATGGAGGCAAACACTTCATTAATCGACAATTCAGCAATCTCTTGAGCCGACATGGGGTGACACACAAGGTATCTACTTCTTATCACCCTCAAACTAATGGCCAAGCTGAAATTTCTAACAGGGAAGGATTGTGTTAAGTCGATCTTGGAGAAGACAGTGGCAAGGACTAGGAAGGATTGGGCTTTCAAGTTGCATGATGCACTTTGGGCTTACCGCACCGCCTTCAAAACACTGATAGGGATGAGCCCCTACAAGATGGTGTATGGCAAACCGTGCCATCTTCCAGTCGAAATCGAGCACAAGGCATTCTGAGCCACACGAGCGATCAACATGGACTTGCTTGCAGCTGGTGAGAAGCGCATCCTTGAGTTGCATGAGTTGGAGGAAATGCGTTTGCAAGCTTATGAGAATGCCAGGTTTTACAAGGAGAAGACAAAGCAAATGCACGACAGACGCATTATGCTTCGAGAATTCAAAGAAGGAGATCTTGTACTTTTGTTTAACTCTAGATTGAGAATTTTTCCAGGTAAACTCAAGTCGAGATGGTCCAACCCGTTCCAAGTGGTGAAGGTGTACCCTTTTGGTGCAATTGACATCTGGAGTAGAGAGAGTGGGACCTTTAAGGTCAGTGGTCAACGTCTGAAGCACTACATTGCTGACCACCCGATGAACGAGCGGTGCACTCAGTTTCTTTCTGATCCCGCTCCAGCAGAAACGTAGAGAAAGGTGATCAAGCTCAAGACCTAAAACGAGCGCTTCTTGGGAGGCAACCCAAGCACTTTTAAATTTTTGCATTTTCTTTTTGTTTAGATCAGTACTTATTTCTGCATTTCTTTCTTTGCGTGTTTTATTTTGTTTTAGCTAATAGTGATTTTTCAGTTTTTGATTTGCACTTTAGTTCTGATCAGATAGGTAGAGCAGTGAATTCTGGAGGTTATACGGTCCGTACACATTTCATATGGCCCGCACAACTTTTTGTTTTCTTTCAGAAGCAATTTTCGGAAATTTCTTAATCATACGGTTCGTACATAATTCCATACGGACCGTATGGATCCCACCAGGTGCAAATTCTCTGAAGGGGCGCGTCCTTTCCATTTTTGCGTCTCTTCGTCTGGGGGCTCCTCCTTTTATACCCTACCCCCCGACAGGACCTGTCCCACACTATTCACTTTTGTCGCTTTTCTCGTACGGCCGGCACAAGCGCCCGTACAACCAAGGTCCGATCGAGCCGCCGCTTCCTCCTCTCGCTGCCGCCTTCATCCTCCTCCGCGCCGCCGCTAGTCTCTTTTCCTCCGTTCCACCCCCTTCTCCGCCGATCCAGCCACCGCCGTCTTCACCCGCTCCTCCGATCCACGGGTCAGGTAAGCATCTCCTCTTCCTTTCCCTTTCTCCTTTCCATTTTCCCTCTCTCTCCTTCTCTCGCAGGTCTGTCGCTTTCCTCCTTCGCTCCGCCGCCGATCTCGCATCTGTCGAAACCCTACCTCTATACGGCCCGTACGAAAAACTCATACAGGCCGTACACCACTCTGCCAGAAACCAGAGAAAGGCAACTCTCTATATGGTCCGCACAAACACCCACACGGGCCGTACACCTCTACAAACAGAACCATGGACCCCAACCAAGAGCGCCGAACCAAGCACACCTTTGCGAAGAGGCCCAGATCTCCACGCCAGAGGCAACCACCACTTCTATCTCCACCACGCCCTCACCAACTGGACCCATATGACTCGGGTCCCGAACAAACCCTCTCCGGAGAGTATACTGACCGCTCATCAGTTTTCGAAGAAAGGTATTTCTCTATACCCACTCGACGGATGTACAAGAATTTTATCTCCCTTCAGAAAAAGACAAATGAAAGCACCCAAAGAGTGGACTTGGAAACCCTTCGCAAACTCGGAGTGGAGGACGCCTTTCTCCATCTCACTTCTCGTGTTCGGTTTAGTACCATATTCTGGCAGTTTGAGAACAACTGCTATGAGATGGAAACAAAGGAATTCCTCTCCTCTCTCCAACTCAAACGGGATTACGATGATGTCTACTTCATCAAATTCAGATTGTGCAATCAGACACATCGGGTCTATCTCTCCTCTCTCCGAGAGTGGTTCGGTTTTCACCCCACCCCTACCACTGAGACTCCTAACTTCCGAGAGGGCTGGGACAGGGACACCTTCTGGGAGAAGATCACGGGCAACTCCAAAGCCCAAAATGATGAGTTCCGCGCACGCTTCATTTCTCATCATGTTCTCCGCATCATCCAGCGTGCCCTTGCTTGTACCATCTTTGCACGCGGCGAGACACTCAACCGCGGCAATCTGATCGATCTGTGGCCATCTCTTCTCTGCTCCTCCGCGCTATCTCTTCCGCCTGTCTCCTCCGTTTCTCCGGTTGTCTCTCCTTTGCCTCAATTTTGAACCTTAATGAATCAAACCAAACTAGTTCGAACTGAACCGAATCAAATTCGAACTTGGGCCTTCAATTCGAAACTGGTCTTCAATTCGAAACTGGTCTTCAATTCGAACCAGTTCGATTTGAACTTTAATGAACTCGAATTCAAACCTGGCTAGGTTCGATTTGGTTTGATTCGTTTGCAGCTCTATGGTATATTGTGCTGTTTGGTACCAAACAAACATCTTTTTTTTTTCAATAAGAAATGCGAACTCGATGGATACTGCCCCAGTTCTGTCCAAAAAAAAAAATCTCACATAATCAGTGATACAGATTGTATGACTTTTATAATATTGCCTGATCCATTACCAGTTGACATTTTATATTTTAATTTATTACGCGGTTAATTTTAACTATAGTAAAAGGTTATTTGAAAACTTAAACATTATTTAAGAAGACTATAATGAAATATTCTATCTAATGTTTAGAAATAGAATAATTATGCTAATAAAACGATTTACATAATATTACTTTTTTTTGTTTCTTTGTTTTATTTTTATTTTTTTAACTATGTTCAACTGTGTTGAATCTTTGTAATCACTCATAGGTTTCTTATTGAAACCTATCATCAGTAAAAAAAAATAGGGACAAGATCCCTATTTTTCTCAAAAATAAAAACGAATAATTAATTTCTTGGAAATTGTCCATCCTCCGTCATTTTTTTTCATAACAAAAAAAAATATAATAATAATATTAATAACCAGACCCCTAAAAAAATTTCAACCATGCCCAAACCGCCCCCCCAGGGGGCGGTTTACTTATTTTTTTGTTTTTTTTTTGTTTTTAATACGATGATGGATATTAATTATAATTATGTTTATAATTTATGTATTTTGTAATATTATGTTTTTAATATTATAATTATGTTCATAACGTAACTGAACAAATAAGTCTGGAATATAAGATAGAAATATAAATACAACATATGCTGAATTAACTCTTCTAGCGACTGAACAGACTAAATCTAGTTCTTAGGTTTCTGGAAGTGGATAACAGCGCGACACCTGCAGTTGTAGAGCCCTGACTACTCCCTAAGTAGCTTTCCTGACTGGGTCGCTTGCTTCCAGAAGGTCCGGCATTGGCAACCACCCTAGCATTCTCTCTTTCGTTTTCTTCGATTATTGCCTCTGCATTGCATTTCATTGAACATTCAGTATCAATATTTAAATTTAATTTCAAATCAATTTTAATTTGTGTACGATCATCTACATACCTGCCCTCTGCCTGTCAGTAGTAGAATGGTGAGCCTCATGTTCCACTTGACGACCTTGCATCATGTCCATATGCATTGTTCGCCGCTTGTGTTTTCTCCTCTCCTTCCTGATCCATTTCTTATCGGGAACCACCGTAGGCCCAAGGTAGTATGGCCACTGGTACTGGTTGGGATAGCTGTGAAATGATGGTGTCCAGGTGTGCAGAAGGAAATCGGTACGGTAATAGTTATCAACAAATACGTCCTCAGAAAATTTTCTTTCTCGGCAAACCGCCATAACATGAGAACACGATATGCGAACTAACTGGGGACCTTGGCACTCGAACGTTACTTGATTGTTCTCGCCTAAAATGACTTTGTACTTGCATGCGTGTTGATGAGTTTCTATAATGCCATTTTGGCTCATAACCGGTGGAATGATCTCACTTTGAACCTGCACTTCATATTCCGTACCTGTGGTACCATACGATACAACGCGCATGAGAAAACCTTTGTTCCTGTGTTTTCTTAATTTCTCTTCAACTCTATTTGAGAATGCTTGGTCCCTACTCGCTAATGAAGTGGCTTTAGCATGCCTCTCAACAAACCAAGCATTTAACTATACAATGTGTCCTCCACCAGTGAAACCACAGGTAACATACGGCTCTGTTTGAAGACATTGTTTAATGACTCTAACCCATTAGTGGTCATAATTTCCCATCTCCAACCTCCATCACATGCTTGAAATATCTTCTCATATGCTGACAGCTCGAACGGATCATTCGGACGTCTCTTGCCCGCCTTTGCTAAATAGGCATTTACCTCCGGAAATGTCTACAAAAAATAGATAAATAAAAGTCAGTTGTACAAGTTGTACAAATGTCCAAAACAATTATGAAAAAAAAAATGTATACATACTCTTGCAAATTCTCTGAACATCTCTTCCATCCGTCGTGGTTTTTTCCTCTTACAGCCAATTTTGAACCTGTCAGCAAGGCACTCACCCTCGCCGGTATTCTTGCACAGGTTCTCTGAAATGTGTTGCATGTTGTACCTGTGCACTGCCACTCCGGTATTCGTGTTCCAACCATAGTTGGGGCTATTAAATACATGTTTAATGCTCAAGTGTTGGTCTGATATCACGCAGACAGACCTATTTCCTACCACCTCTTTTCTCACAAAGGACATGAAAAAACCCCAATTTGGACCATCCTCCTGTTGAACAATGACAAAGGCTATGGGCAACAACTGATTTTCAGCATCATATGCACATGCTATAATCAGAGCCCCACCATACCGGCCGGACATGAAGCATGCATCGATGCTGATCACAGGTCTAACATATCGAAAGGCTTCAATACATGGACCGAAAGCCCATGCTATGCCCTTGAATTGTACCTCACTGGGTGTATCGGTTGGTACATGCCTTTAGGCGTAGCAGACAGTGTCCATTTGCCCTTTCTATCCTTGCAAATTGCAACATACCGGGTCCTCTCTCGCTGGGCCACTGTAAACTCCCAGTTACCATTTAAATGGAACTGCTTAATTTTCCTCGACAGTTCTTCTATGTTGGTGTAAAGCTGGTCCAGGCTAATCTCTTCGTTATATACAACGCGTGTCCCAAAAAAAGAAATGTCTGCTTCTTCAAAGGAAGTAGTGTCATTGAATGTCCTTACCGGGTGCTTGTCTCCTCGTCCACTGATCGGAAATCTGTCTTCAATTGGAGGAGGCATAATATTCTCATCATCGCCCTCTGATAATCTGTCTGAATCCCAATCCCCATCCCAATCATCACCAGTTTCCATTTCCTTTGTCGGTATCTAATCTATACCGTCAATATTAATGTCTACATCATTTCGATCGACTGTGGACTGTCTTCTAGGGTCAGGGGGTTGTAGCTAGGTAATGGATCAAGTACTGATTGATATCCAACCCGACCAACACATGAACGTCTTCTAGTTTCAGCCCGGGGTGCAGCACGGCGCTCAGGTACTTGCAAATACCTATTTCGTCTCACAGGTTCACGAGGGGGTGACGTCACATCCTGGTTGTGATCATACCCATAATCAGTGGTATAATTATCATATCCTGGGTTTTCATTCTCGAGAGAAGGTCCAGCCCCGGTGTCCAAGTTGTTCTGGGTAGAAGGTCCAGCCCCAGTGTCCAAGTTGTTCTGGGTAAAAGGTCCAGCCCCAGTACCAATGGTTCAATCAAAACTTTTTAGCAAAATATGTCCATTATCGGGATTGAAGTGGACTAAAAAAAACCACACACACGTGTCCATATATCCTGGACTGCTATAGGATATTTTACATAATAAGGTTTGCCACCTGTCGGTTTGTTGTTAATTCGGGTACTGATTTCTACATTAAATTGGGCACGGTGCCAACTGGTTTTTTGCAAGATTGCTTCCTTTATTTCATAAATTGAAGTATTGGCATTCAATTGGAAGCCGTAACTCGCATCTTTCGAGTATTGGCATCCGAACTCCCCTTTCGTGATTTTTCCACCCCAGTACAGTGCAATTAACATTTTTGGTTTATTTATGAAACAACATATAAAATCCATCGTTCAATGTAAGTTTTTTGTTTATTTCTAAAATTTCTAACATTTAAGAAAAATTAAATTCAAAAAAATATACCTCGGTCACTGTTGATCAAAATCACCTCAAAATCACCTCAAAATCGCCTCAAAGCACTGTTTGAGAGCAGAATGGATTAAACGAATTGTATTGGGCAAATTATGGTGAGACAGGAGAGAGAAAACGGCTTAATATAGAAAAATTGGGTAAACCGGCCCCTGGGGGGCGGGTTGGGCCGGGGGTAAACCGCCCCCTGGGGGGGCCGTTTGGGCATGGTTGAAATTTTTTTGGGGGTCTGGTTATTAATATTATTTTATTTATTTTTTTGGTTATGAAAAAAAATGACGGGTCCATCCTGGTTGAGATGTATCTTTGTTCTTCCCAAAGAGATCTTAATCTAGTTAACTAATACAATATATGGGACCATCTCAGTTCTTAGTTCTTTTTAGTGAAATTTTAACATATTAATTTTTTTATTAATATATTAATTTTTGTTAATATATTAATACATACAGAAGGAAATCTATCATTAAATATATTTGTTTTTTCCATTATCCAATCCATAGAGAATAGTATAACCATTATTATTCCCATATTATAATATAATGATTTTAATAAAGATCGATGACCCATCGATTTCATACGAGTAATATTTGTTTCGCTGGTTTCAAATTGAAGCTGGCATGTTCCGGTCCTGTTTAGTTAATTAGCGTTTTTTTTGTTGCTATAAACCTTCCGATGGAGACCTAGTCAAGTGCAAACTAGAAATGTCAAAATATACCAGACACAATCAGAGATAGCAACTGGTTATATGACTTTTAAGAGTCTGCATGAACGACCATTCTCCAAGACTAATTTGGCTGACGCCCTTAATTAGAAAAAACAAAAAGATGATGTAATTACAATTCCCAGTTGATATTTATTACAACCAGATATGATAATTTTTTTTTTTATTGTAACATATGGTTTGTTCCTACGTTGGTAACTGTTATATATGTTAGATATGGATGCACTGCTATAACGGTTATGCCCAGTCCTGTACTTGAAACATTGGCAACGGTTATGATTGCACATTGAGAACAGTTGGTAACCGTTTATGTCGAATTATGCATTCTTATTAATGTTAATAAAATCCTTGTGCTCAGTATATATTAAGCCTCCTGAGAGCACATTTTTGGTCCATTTAACCGTATTACATTTATTTATTTTATTTGTTTGCCCTTTTCCATATTTTATTATTATTAATGACTTTTGTGTTCAACGAGAGAGGTTTTCGGTAGCATTTAGTTTTGAATATTTTTTTTGTCATTTGTTTCCGGGACACTGGGAATAAATTGAGATAACAGAAAAAACTCACAATAATTTCTTATTACTCAACTTAGACAAATTACACATACAAGAGACATGGTATAAATACTAGAAAATAATCCTAATTTAGCATCCACTACCCTAAAATTATGGTGCTATAATTAGCTTACAGCTACACCCACTAACTCTATTACAGGGACTTACCAAAAATAGAAAAACGTGTTTACAGAGACAGTTATAACAGAAGACAAATTTAGCGCCTCTTGACGCGGGCCGTGTCACTCGCTACGCGGGCCGTGTCCCTAGCTACGCGGGCCGTGTGGGGACACCTGATGACTTGGATTACTTTCAACACTCCCCCTTAATCCAAAGTCATCTACATCCATCATTCTTCGACACCAAACAAACTTCTCTCTTGCAAGTGATTTGGTCAGCACATCTGCGACTTGCTGGTTCGTGTTCACATACTGCAATTCTATCTTCTTCTGCTCAATCAGGTCTCGTATGAAATGGATCCGAGTGTCTATGTGCTTTGTTTTGTTGTGATGCACCGGGTTGTTACCAATTGCAATTGTCGACTGATTATCACAATAGAGTATTGTTGCGCCTTTCTGCTCACAATCTAACTCTTCCAATAAGCGCCTTAGCCATACACCTTGGTATGCTGCTGATGTTACTGCATTGTACTCAGCTTTTGTGGTTGATAGTGCAACTGTTGACTGTTTCTTCGAACTCCAACAAATTGTATTGTCACCATAGAAGAACACTTGCCCGGATGTGCTCCTTCTATCGTCAAAAACACTTGCCCGAATTTCTTCTTTCATAGCTGTGACCCATTCTTTCTTGCCTGCGGCTTCTTCAAAGCACTCGGGATCTTCCACCATCAGCACTTGTGTTGATGAGTATAATTCTTGCAAGGTTTTGGTCTTTTGCTGTGACTGTGGGTTGATTCTTCTTGTATAAACTCGCAGTGGTGTTGGTATGTCTTCATTTTGCTGAGGCTGCTCACTATTTGTTTCGAATTGAGGCTGCTCGATGTTACTGCTGTCTGAATTGAATGGTACACGGGCCGTATCAGAGTCCACACGGACCGTATCACCTTCATGCGGGCCGTATCGGATGATGATCCAGGTCGTATCAGGTTCTACATCTTTTCAGTCAGCTACTGGTATGTTGTTTTCTGCCATAGACCAACTCCAGTTAGCATCTTCATCTTGATAGTCATCTTCTTCAAGATCCTTCTTCTCTGTGTCAACTGTGTTATGACCTCCATCATTACCAATTATCGGCATCAAGTCTGTTTCAACATGTGACAGATTTGTATGGTTTTTCTCCTCAGCAAGTTGATCACAGTCGCTTTGCCGGGCACTATGCTCCAATTTGTCATCTCTAGTCATGGAATCACGTTCCACTATATTGCCCCCCATCATGGCATCAATTCCTGCCTGATCATTACCCATCACATGCTTTGTTGATGAATCCTCGATTTTGCAAGTACAGCCTTCGAATTTGATCGCATACCCGCTCTCCATCATTTGGCCGATGCTCAGGAGGTTTTGTGCAAGTTGTGGGATGAAGTATACATTGTGTAGATACCTTGTGTTGCTTGCAGTTTTGACAGCCACCTTGCCGATTCCTTCAACTTGAATTTGTTTGTCGTTGCCAAGTCTCACAGGCTTCTTGTATGACTCGTTCAATTCTTCGAAGAGATACTTGTAACCGGTCATGTGATTAGAACACCCACTGTCTAGGAACCAAACTTGGTTTGCTTCTGTATCCTGTACGGTCCGTGTGCTTTGGACACGGGCCGTGTCAGGCATGGTACGGGCCGTGTCAGGCATGGTACGGGCCGTGTCAGGCATGGTACGGGCCGTGTCAGGCATGGTACGGGCCGTGTCAGGCATGGTACGGGCCGTGTCAGGCATGGTACGGGCCGTGTCAGGCATGGTACGGGCCGTGTCAGGCATGGTACGGGCCGTGTCAGGCATGGTACGGGCCGTGTCAGGCATGGTACGGGCCGTGTCAGGCATGGTACGGGCCGTGTCAGGCATGGTACGGGCCGTGTCAGGCATGGTACGGGCCGTGTCAGGCATGGTACGGGCCATGTCAGCAGTTTTCGTCATGAAGACCTGTCACACCCCGGTGCCCCACGAGGTGCGACAGGTGCTCCAGCCATAGGCATACGGTTGCCCGTATACCCACTAGGCAATTACGATATGATAAAAAGTAAAACATAACACGCAAACAAAACAAACAAATAACATATACAGATCTCAAATCCCAACTGGTCAGGTCACAGTATACAAAACCCGTATCTCGATGGATACGCATCACAAAATGACATAGAGAATATATATATATACAACCAAAACATAACTATATACATAATCTCTAATGTCACCATACCAGACGAGCTACACAGCGGTGAAACCAGGGCCTACCGACCTCGTGCCTCTCTCGGATCCGCCAAACCGGAACCTAAAAATTTTACCCAAAAAGGGGATGAGAATTGAATTCTCAGTGCGATAATTGCCACAAAATAATCCCTGGACTTGCAATCACAAATTATATTCAAAATGAAACACAAATAAAGTTCATATCAATTTATAACCATTTGTAAAAATGAATGAATGCGTAAATCCGACAACATTTATATCCAAATGAAATCACAATTCAGGAATTGCCAAGATGAAATTCAATCACACAATATCTGGTTCACTCGGTTTCAGAATATCGGATAGTAACTACAGATGTTCCACCGATCTGGACCTTAATTCGTTCCCTCTCATCTGTAGGGTTACAGACACCTACGAGCAGGCTGCGCCGCTGGTAAAATCTTTTTCTCATGACACCCATCCGTAGTTACAGGCCTTACCAATTTAATTAAAAGTCTGGTTTCAATTCACATCCAGAAAATCCATATAAAGCCAATTGACCATCCAAACGCATTACCCCCTGGGTAATGCCTCCGATACACAAGTCACATATAACCACAATCATAATACAAGTCACTTACCCCTCGTCCCAACCGATACTGGAAACTGCCGAGGGCCAGACGATCTAAAGCTTTAGAACACTGGGCGTCAAAGTCCCTGCAGAGACTCTGACAAATCCGGTTTCACCCCCTGGGTGATGTCATCACGGTGGATGACAATAATACCCTATCCACCAACCGATGGTGATATAAAGCACGGTGACTTTAATTCCAAAATCAGATCATTCAGATCAACACAATTTATAACCATACCAGCATGCAAGTCAATCAGATAAATCAATTCGAGTTTCACTTTATTTGGGCAATGCAATGCACATGCAACACAATCCGATGTTGCAATTCAATCAATAATCAACATGTCAATCGAAACACAGTTTAATTCTGAATATAAAATATCAAACAAGTCCAGAAATCCCGCACCTGAGTATGATGATCGTTAATAGATTCTACAATCTGGACTTCCTACACGGGCCGAGTCACAATCCACACGGACCGTGTCATACCCTACTCGACCCCCTACGCAGGCGCTGCACGGTCCGGACACCTTACCAAGTCTATTTAAAAGATACGCATAATCGTTATTTAACACTATATAAATGGTGTATAACTAAGGCTAGTGCGATTACGGTTCGGTACTCATTCGATTTGGCTTAACAATACTCAACTTACCATTTTGGGTTACCAGGTTGCAGCCCGTAATGGGTCCTATTGCGGCCCGCAACAAGTAACAGAAAACCCTAATTCCTATGGTTTCGATTCCGATCGGTCGACGCTCGATTCCGGTTAATCGGGGTTACGTACTGTATCATATTTCAAGGTATATGAAGCTATACGAGTATTCGACACAATTCATAATTCAAGTTTTAATACCAAAACCCTAATTCCAAATTCAAAGTCCAAAATGGTAGTTTAATTAAATAATACGAATCGAACGGTTTTAACGAATTATAACTCGATCAATTCTAATCAAATTTGAATTTCACAAATAATCATCCCAAATTCCATACCAAACCTTAAATCATGATTCCCACTTTAAAAAGAATATCTATTCAATTCAACCCAATTCAATATACTAATCGAGTTATAATCGTCCGATTCACACCCGAATTCGAAATTCAAACGAAAATCACAACAAATCGACTATTAGGGTTTTGCTAATTGAAAATGAGAATATACCAATTTGAAGCTTTAGAATCGATCAAGGATCGTCAATTCCGCTCGAATCTCAATTTTCCGACAAGTTCGATCAGTTTCCGCACTCAATTTCTCTCTCTCTCTCTTTTTCTCCCTTCTTTTCTCTTGCGCAACCCACACCCTCACTCAATTTTTTTTTTACGGTTCCAGAGGTGGTACCATTCGGTACAAAGAGATAAGTATGACAAGGTTTTGGCTCTTTTGCCATTTAGTCCCTCTAAGTTTTTATTATTACACAAGGACTTAAATTAGGCACATATAACCTTATATATATTTTTAATGCATATAACATTTTTAATATAATTGATGTTATATAAGAATGTTACAAAGAGCCTGGTTTCAGTGTCTTCTTTGTTGCCTTTCTCCTCTGCAACGTTGGCTTGCTCTTCCTCACGTTTCTTCTTGTAACAATAAGCCTGCACATGGCCGAATTTGTGACAATAATAGCACTCCACGTCTTGACCTTCTTCTCTCTGTTTCATGTAGCAATTGGTTTGCATATGCCCTTTCTTGTGACAGTAGTAGCATTCTACATCTTTCTTCGGTTGATTAGAATGTGGTTGATGGTAACTTGACTTGCCTCTGCCTCTGCCTTGCTGTTGGCTTCTTGAGGAATCATCCTTGATATAGAAAGCTTTCGTGTCGTCCTTCACTTCTGATCGGTTGAGACGAACTTCATGAACTTGTAGTGATCCCATCAATTCATCAAACGTGTAGGTGGACAGATCTTTGGATTCTTCGATCGCTGCCACCACATGATCAAACTTGGTTGTTAAGCTACGCAACACCTTCATCACAACCGTTTTTTCTGGAAGATCTTCTCCACAGGCTTCGGATTTGGTTGACTATGGATGTGACTCTTGTGAGAAACGCTTGAACAGATTCGCCTTGATTCATGTTCAACGTCTCAAACTCCTGTCTCAAGCCCTGCAACTTGATAGCTACCACCTTGGAACTTCCCTGAAATGTGGTTTTCAGAGTAGACCAGGCCTGATTTGCTGTTTCTGCTGCTGCAATCTTCGCAAACACCGTGTCAGCAACGGCTTGTTGAATGAAAAACAGCGCCTTCGCATCGCGCTTCACTGTTTCTGTTGGTGTAGGATCAGGGGCCGGTGCTCCCTTCTCTACCAATTCCCATAGACCTTGAGACTTGAGCAAAGTTCGAATCTTGATGCTCCATAACTCATAGTTGTCTCCCTTGAACAGCGGAATCGAGGGATTCGATACATTCATGTTCTCTGCCATGGTCGGATCTGCCTTGATCTCTCACCTTTGGTCGGATCTGCCTTGATCTCTCACCTTCGGTCGGATCTGCCTTGATCTCTCACCTTCGGCTCTGATACCAGATTTGTTGGGAATAAATTGAGATAACAGAAAAAACTCACAATAATTTCTTATTACTCAACTTAGACAAATTACACATACAAGAGACATGGTATAAATACTAGAAAATAATCCTAATTTAGCATCCACTACCCTAAAATTATGGTGCTATAATTAGCTTACAGCTACACCCACTAACTCTATTACAGGGACTTACCAAAAATAGAAAAACGTGTTTACAGAGACAGTTATAACAGAAGACAAATTTAGCGCCTCTGACGCGGGCCGTGTCACTCGCTACGCGGGCCGTGTCCCTAGCTACGCGGGCCATGTGGGGACACCTGATGACTTGGATTACTTTCAACACTTATCTTGTGGAGATGACAAAAACGAAATGTCATTATATCGGCTCTTGATTTTGATATCCGAAATTCAAACAAATGATCCAAGGAACTCTACAAGAAGGGCATATCAAAATCTATTTGGGTTAATATTTGTACTATTCTTGATATTTTCACTATTTTTTAGATAAAAAAAAAGTTGTTGCTACTGGGATTAACCTGAATCTATTATAATAATGGATTTTCCAGTCTACAGAGAAATAATAACAGCACTATATAAAACGTTGATTCTATTACTCTGAATTTAGCTACTGTAAAAAGGAATAAATTCTTGATTTTTGTAATGAAGCCATAGATTGGACCTCCTCTACAGTGTTGGAGATTAGTTCGCTTCTATAAATTATTGTGAATAAAATTCACAACTGACCCTTAAATTCGTCATGCAATGAATTAAATTATCTAAAAGTCAACGGGTTAGAACACATAAATGGCCTTGTAGACAAAAGAACTTCATCTCTTTTTATTCTGCAGTTACCAACCCTTCATATGTATCTCTGTGTGTGTGTGTGAGAGCGATAGAGATTATGGCCTTCCCTCTGATTAAAGCGCAGTTCATTCTCAACCTAGCACTGATAAAATGCCTAATGATCATCTTACAAACTACCGCAGCCGCTTCAGCATTTCGCACTTCACTGCCTGGCTGCCCAGACAAGTGTGGCAATGTCACTATCCCCTACCCATTTGGAATCGTTCCTGGCTGTTACAGGGATGGATTCGATATAACATGCAATTACTCTACCACTCCACCAAAACCATTCTTCCGTAAAACTAATATCGACCTGTTAGACATCAACATAACAAGAGCTGAAGTACGAGTCCTCAATTACATCGGCTTTGACTGCTATAATAATAACCAGACGAAATCAAGCAAAGTGAATGTTTCCTATCCGTCGATTGGGATAAAAAAATCGAAATCATTCCTCTTCTCCAACAGACGTAACAAGTTCACTGTAATTGGCTGCTATACTTTTGCATATATTTCTGGCGATCAAGGTAACCGTTCCTACACATCAGGCTGTGCTACCTTCTGTGATAGCCCCAATAGCACAACTGGTGACGGTGGTCCATGTGATGGGTTCGGTTGTTGCCAGACAACCATACCAAAAGGGCTCAACTACTATGAAGTCGACTGGGGTTTTAAAAGAAACCCTGCCTGGTCGTTCAACCCATGCAGTTACGCTGCGCTGGTGCAGGAAGACTGGTACAACTTCACTGTCAAGGATCTACAAGGGTTCGGATTCTATGAGAGGAATAATGAAAGTGTGCCAATGGTACTTGACTGGGCTATCCGAGAAAATGGTACATGCCTAGCATCCCAAAAAGAGAACAGCACTCTACCTGCATGTCAAAGCAATCACAGCGGATGTGATAACACTACCAATGGTGAGGGATACATCTGTAAATGCTCTGAAGGATACGAGGGCAATCCCTACATTCCTCATGGATGCACAGGTAATTAACTTACTGGAATTTTTTTTTTTGAGAAACAATAAGGGTCATGCCCTCATTTGTATTAACCATGCATAATCGGTTACAGTGGTGACAAGTTTCCGGGTAGGAAACCTGTCGGTTAAAATTAACTTACTGGAATTAGATCAACCTCTTTCATAGTTATGCTGCACTGACGCTTTTACCATTCTAAATGTACACACACACACACACACACATGCTAGTCTAAATCATGTCAGCCAAATTGCGTTAGCTAAACCCTGTATGTTAATTTGTGACCATTTTTGGTGTCTCATACCATATAGTAACCAGAACTACTTTTTTGTTTTCTTGTTCTTTTGCCTTGGACAGGTTCCTTTTTAGAGTTTTAAGACATTTTTTTTAGTAAAAGGTTCATTTTTAGATTTTAAGAAAGCTAGTAAAATTAATCTTGGAGAAGTTATATATCAGTTATTTTTCAAATTAAGATTGTTAAATCAAAAGATATTTTCTTATTTTTACTATCATTGGAGCTGAACAGATATCAATGAATGCAAATTCCCGGATAAATATCCCTGCCTTGGAATTTGCAATAATACAGAGGGAAGCTACGATTGTTTCTGCAAAAAAGGCACAAATGGTAACGGCACAATTGGAAATTGCACCAAGGAACCAGAGAAATTTCCCTATCCTGCTCGAGTGGCTATTTGTAAGTATTATTTTTTCATTTAAAGAGAAAATAGCTTTTTCATTGTATAATGGGTTCATTTTCTGTACAGCCAAATAAACTGTGCATTGTCTATAGATAACTGATCAGGCATTATGCATTAATCTACTCCTTTTTTATTATTTATTTTCTCCACCTATCTCGCTTTTACAGAACTAAAGTGCACGCATTCAACCGCTCTCCTATTAAGCAATGAGTTAAAATTATTGAAACAATCATTATTGCTTTGTATAAACCATATTCGGAGAAAATCTTTGACCAATAATTATGCTTGAAGGGAAATCACACAAATTTTTTTGTATTGTGTTATGTCAAAATTCATTGTATGAAGTGACCAAGACAATAACAATAAATATAACTATTCTAGTTGTTGTTTGTATTGTTGCGGTGTTGTTATAATTATTTTTGTTGTTCTCAGTACTATTATTTCTGGTGAATATTGTTGTTAGTTATAAAGCTAATAAAATATAAAATTCTTATGTAACAAGCTTTGTCATGTGTGTTCTCTCTCGCTTGAATTTGCAGCTTCTATACTTGGTGTTGCTGCTTTCCTGGGCTTATGTTTCCTGGCAGTTTGGTACCAACAACATAAAAGTCACATGAAGGAAAAAAGAGAGTATAGAAAATACTATCAGATGATGGACAACCATCTCCGCGTATTCAGTAAAAAGCAACTAGAACATGCGACTAATAATTACAGCGATGATCTTGTTTTGGGCAGGGGAGGCCAAGGGAATGTGTACAAGGGATTATTAGAAAATAATCAGGTTGTTGCCATAAAGAAAGCAAAGGAAGTTGAAGAAACACAAAGAGGAGAATTTGTGAATGAAATCATTCTTCTTTCGGATATAAACCACAAGAATATAGTAAGATTATTGGGTTGTTGTTTAGAGGTTAAAATTCCAATGTTGGTATATGAGTTTGTCCCCAACGGGACACTTTTTGATTTGCTTCATAGGAGGAGCAATAGAAGGTCAATTTCCTTGGGTACTCGGCTTAAAATTGCTCTTGATTCAGCGGTGGCTCTAGATCATCTGCACTCTTCTCTCACTCGACCTATCATTCACGGTGATGTTAAGTCCGCTAATATACTACTAGATTCTAGCTTCACTGCGAAGGTGTCGGACTTTGGAGCTTCAAGTGCTGTGCCCATAGATGAAATTGTTGAGCTTGTCCATTTTTCACATGGGTATGTAGATCCTGAGTGCTTTTACACGGAGATTATAACAAAGAAAAGTGATGTATATAGCTTTGGTCTAGTAATGTTGGAGATCCTGACTAAGAAGGAGGCAGTTTATATTGATGAAAAGCAGGAAAAGCAGCCCTTGGCTACATCTTTTATTTCAAAAGCAAGGAAAAATGAGCATCGTGAGATGTTGGATGTGGAAATAGTAACTAATGATGAGAATGTTATGAAGGTTCTTCAAGAAATTTGTGAGATTGCTCTGCAGTGTCTGAGCCCAAAAGGAGACGATAGACCGACAATGGATCAAGTTGTGGATGAATTGCAGAAGTTAGTGAGGTTCCATAATAGCTCCCCAGGTCAAAATATTTATGAAGAAGAGATGGAAAGCTTGCTCGTCAAATTTCCCTCTATATCAAGTGCATCTGGTTTTAATACTACACAGTATAGTGCGGTTCTTGAAATCAACACCGGAGCACCGAGGTGAGGTGGATTAATTAAGCATGCTTCAAATTTGGTTTTGTGTGAAGCTCGGAAATTCTCTAACTATTGTATTTGATTGTTCCTGTGAATCAGTTGTTACTTGCGTTGTTTCTTTGAGTGTAGTGTGCAAAATAAAAGCTTGATTTTGTTTTTAGTGTTTATTGCTGGCTCGTGTAAGAAATTTAATAAATATATTGGAAATTAACGTTTTTTACAACACGGAAAAGAATGGTATGAGATCTTCATTCAAGGTAAATAGACGTATTGCAAAATTAATTTTTTCGTTAGCCAAACACTTAACAACTCTTTATATATCTTATCAGAATTTTATCATAGGTGTAGGTAGTATCTGTATTAAACATGCAAAGCCTTCTCCAAGAAATTGAATCATTTTAATTTCATATAGTCAGTTAGTTGGACTTGGACCTTTTGGTTTAGTACATAAACCCAATGTCTTTTAAGAACCATCGTTGTCATTATAACTCTGTTTAAATTTAAATATATGATTACCATTAATTTATAAAAAAAATGACCTTTTAGCTTCCATGACAAACTTTGCCATTTGGGCAATTGCCTATAGAAGGAAAACAAAAGAGAGTTCCTTCCTATGCGCATTTGAATTGTTCAACTTTGAGGAGAGGTACTGCAGACTAATACTACGTCTTTCAAGCCCAACCAGATTGCTTCAATAAGGCCCATTTTGATTCAACTTCTTCTGTGGTGAAAAATATATATGAGACCTCACTGAACCAAATAATGCGTAGAATGGACTTTGGGAGATGTAAAAAGTGAGTATCCACGGTACTGCAGAAACGCAGACCACATATACTGTACATCATACACATTTTCTCAAACTTTTCAATAAATCGATGTCCAAAGCAAGAAAGTGTACGTCTAAAACTAAGCTCCAACATTGATACACGTTTCAATAAATAACCGTGTATCAATGTGCTATAGCATTCATAAACGGTTCTTTAATAAAAAAAATAAAATCATGTACGATTGGAACCAATTGTACATAGTTCTTAATAAAAAATTTGTATAATTGTTGCAACAATTTTACATTTTTATTGTGTGATATGTGTGTAATTAAAGAACTACAACAGTTCCCACTTCATCAATCCGTGCTTTCCTCTTCTAAAGCATCTCTTCCGTGTGCATGTATTTATTTGAGGCAACTCTTATAAACAAGAAGTGCTAGGGTAAGGGGTAACGTAAGGGATGCAACATCTTCACTGAGAAGTCGATCCGAGATGAAGAAATTTCAAATAGGCGAGTAGATGTACAATATTTATTCCAAAATGCTTAATTGTATTTTTCATGCTATAAAAACAAATGGAAGAGCCTCTAAACTTGAGCTGAAGTTTCGGATTATGTTTTTCCTTTTCTAATTTTCAATTTCGTACTACTTTACCATACCTTTTCTAAGACATTATTCATATAAACGTATAAAGTCTCATCTAATGGTCTTTACTGTATTTTTTTTTTTAGTTAGAATGTTGTTCATGTGACAATTTGTTCATGCAATTGTAAATGTTATTTATATTCATAAATGTAGTTTTTTGGTATTTTGTTGTGTTTAAATTCATAGTGTTTTTTTCAAATTTAGTGTAGTGTTTTTGTCATATTGGTAATTGTAGTGTTTAATTTAAATATGAAATATACACAATTTTTAATTAAAACCATGAATTATTAGTGGTTTTCATACACGTTTTTTTTATACTTTAAAACCGTGTATGAATGTTTTGTTGAATAAACTCATTGTTTTTGAAAAATATACAAGCTTCTATAACCGCGTACAATTTACCGATCCTTTCATACACGATGCTTGTGGACACTGTTACAAGACGACGATGTATAACCCTATTTTTTAACCGTGCATACTCAATATTTTTGTAGTAGTATCATATGGATTTTTCCCCGAGATTGGTGAGTATGTATATTTTTTTTCTATTCCGACTTTCAAATATATATTTGATATCTATAATAACTTTTTTGGATAACTATAGATATATTTCTACACGTGTTCATACAACATACTATAATTCGTGCAAAGAAACAACTCAAAAAATGTTTAATAATTATTTTTTAAAAAAGAATTGTTGACGCAAGCTGAGTGCGTGCTTCCTTTTTATTTAGTAAAAAATTTAAATATTTCATTAGTTGTCTGAAGGTATGCTGTCTGTCTAAATTGTTGAATAATTAGAAACAATCTTGTTCAAAACTATAAAACTGAAATAATCATGTTGTGCATTTCTATTTTAAATAATGGGATAACGAAACTATTCCGTGTTAGAATTATTTTATAGGCTAAATTGTTGGTCTGCAATTATAAGAATCGTGTACGATTGGAACTAATTGTACACAGTTCTTTAATAAAAAAAATATGTAGGAATGTAGAAAAAAATTTCGGACAAGCGTATACAAGTGCTAAAATGTCACTATGAGCGAAGGTGAAAAATAATATTTTTAGAAATTATTAGTCTTCTAATTAGTCAGTTTCCAATAACAATAAGATCATTTGTCAAATATTGATGTTTTGGAACTAGTTTTCAGGAGCATAACAAGAGGAATTAATATCACTATCTGAAACAAATTGAACTTTTGTTAGTATCACGTGTTTCCCGAACGCCTTAATTTTTGTCCGTCACTCTCTACTGTGGCATTATGTGTGGGCTGTGAATTGGGTCTATAGTCCGCCAGCCCAATAAGAGCCTACATAAATAGAATAACATGTAGTTATTATAATTAGTTAGTCGATAACCAAACTTTTACTTAGCGGGTTCCGGAAAGGACCTTAATTAAACCCAATTGCAATAGGAAATTTAATCTGTTAATTTCCAAGGAAATTGGATCGTTTAATGTCATTTCGTAAATTAACAGCATCTCTTATGGCAGATACATAATAAAACCTTGAATTGTAACCCTTAGAACTCTCTTAATTTGAAACAAAAGTACGATCACCTTTTATCAATAAATAAAATGTGCCTTACCTTACACTACTAGAAATATTGCCTATACAGGAAGGGAAAAAAAAATGAATTCCTATGCGTATTTGGAATGTTCAACTTGAAAGACTAAGATACCACACTTAATTAGCCCGAACTAAATTTCAGCAGTATATATGGCCCACAAGGAATTAATACTGAGTCAGCTGAAAAAAAAATCAATCTATTTTTAGACTTCTGAAATTATTTTATGTTTAGTAAAATTTTAGTAGTTTTTTCCTTCTCCATTTTTAAAGAAAATTTCTCACAAGCTAATATATGTAATTATTCTGTCTATATATAGAGAAGAGTGCCTAAACATTAATATAACCTTAACCGCGCACTCAAAATGATCTACATATTGAAATATGCTAATAGACGTCCGAATCATAGCATTTTTTGGGAAAATTTGATACTACTTATATATAATTTATTAAAATCTTTGTTTTTTGATGGTCAAGAATACATAAAAAATAAATAATTTTTTACCCATATAAAAAATAGTAAACAATTTTAATATGGAACTGAGAATTACATGTTATCTTGGTCTAATTATTTTGATATGCCTAGAAGATTAGTGAAACAATTTTGGGATAGGAATTCATTTTGGTTACTTCAATTATTCAGAAGAATTTGAAATTTTGGGTATGTTTGTGAGCATGATTTTATGATAGATAGCATTAATTAATTAATAAGCAATGGCAACTGATTATATGCCTTTTAGTTTTTTAATTTAGAGGGAATTTCACGGACACCCCTCAAAAACAACAAAATTATGTATTTCACCTATGAATTTCAAAATTACGTATTTCTTCCTGGAAACTTCAAAAAGTCACAATTTTACCAATTTATTGTCTTTTATATTTAAACTAATTTTAAATTTATTGAATACCCATTTTACCCTTTATTAATATCACAAAAAATTGTAGCTTATTTAAGAATAATGTACGTCTTATAGATGCCCTTTATACCCTTTACACTTTGTAAAATATCAATTTTTCCCTCGAAAGCCGGAGACCCATTATATCGTGTAATGTTTATACAAAAAATTATTTTGTCCTCAAAAATCGATCAAATATAAGACTGACATTTTTCTTAAACATACTACCAATTTCTTATGCCTTTAATAAAAGGTAAAATTGGTATTTTATATATTTTAAGTGAGTTTTAATTTAAAAGACAATAAAATGGGTAAATTTGAGAGTTATAGAAGTTTAGAAGGGACATACAAAATGTTGATGTATTTGAGGGGTATACATTAAAATTGCCCCCAAAATATATATATAGACAATAACTACTACAAAAAAGCACTTCCTACACTGTAGGTTATACACGGATTTTCTCTATTTTATAAAAAAATCGTGTATCAAATAGGATTTTTCCTATGTTCAAAATATATGTAAGAATCCTACATGGATATTAACTTAAAAATCAGTGTACAATTCTTTGAGAAAATCCGTGCGGAAATTAAGCTTTTAAACATGGATATTTCATTAAATATCCGTGTAGGAATGGTGAGAGAGCTACACGAATTTTTATTGAAATATCCGTGCAGGAATGTATTTTGTACACGGTTTTTTTATTGAAATATATGTGTATATATGTTGAGAGAACTACACGGATTTATAAGTAAATATCCGTGTAGAAAAGGTCATTTAGGATTTTAATAAAGTAAACCTCATTTTTCAGTACCGTTTTGATCACTCTATCTCCTCTGGATTGGTTGGAATCTGATTTTTGCGCAGCTGGTATTTGAGATTGCTGATTTTCTCCTCTCTTTATTGCTCAAGTTAGTAACTGTTCTTTTTTTTTAATTTTCTGTTAATTTCTGATTATTGCACATTTAAGTTTTAGGGTTTGATTGATGCATGCATGGTTGTTTTAATTTGTTAATTAGAATAATTAGTGTATTGTTGTCCAATAACTGACTTATTAATATGCTTGTAGGTCCATGCCGGTTCAAAATTAATACAATAGGGATTATTTTTGGATAGTCCCCGGTTTGGTACTGCTCTTTGAATATTGTGTCTCATTTAGGATGTGAAGACATGTTAGGAGGATTGAATTAGTATTTGAGAAAAGTTCGTCAGTATTTCTTCTTATTGCTCCTATGAGTATGTGGTATATGTACGCATACTTGGGGAGTTAAGGGGAAATTCTGTCGAATTTTTCTCAAATATTAATTGAATCCCGCTAACATGTGTTCACATATAAGGCACAATATTCAAAGACTAGGTTAGAATTGTCAGCCGGCCCTTTGTAAGCTAAGAATTCGGTACAAGTTATATATATATTGACCATGCACCATGATTAAATAATTGAAAATTTTTTTTAAATTTAATTTACAGATGGATCGATATTGGATACATGAATTGCGACGAGATAGTAAATAATATTTGGTTCGTGTTGAAGACTTTTTACAATTTGCGGAGAGTTATAGAGTGGAGAAAAGGGTTGCCAACAGTTTGTGTCCTTGTAGGGATTGTAAAAATTGTATAGGATTTGGAGACTCGAAAGTAATTAGAGCTCATGTAATTTATCGGGAATTTAAGAAAATAATTCAATTTAAATTTCCAAAAGAGGATTGTAATTCACATTAATTTTCATTTTAAAAATATCAATAATTCAATCCATTTCTCGTTACTAACTCAAATTGTAATTGTAATATAACCGGAGCCAAGTC
The DNA here is from genome assembly GCA_024447775.1 of Carex cristatella. Classification (NCBI taxonomy): domain Eukaryota; kingdom Viridiplantae; phylum Streptophyta; class Magnoliopsida; order Poales; family Cyperaceae; genus Carex; species Carex cristatella. The sequence goes on along the minus strand of JAJHPF010000001.1, from coordinate 4,681,783 downwards.
GCTTACTCAACTGAGCAAATCAACCAAGTGAGAGAGATTTGGGCAAGATGGTTTATTTCGGAATTTTGTAAAGAACAATATGGATTTGTATAAATTAATTAGTGTAATTATCAATTTTGATTGTTATATTATGTTTTGGAGATCTGTTTTTGGGCAAAAATACATTCTAATTATATATAATTTAATGGCTAGTAAAAGTGGAAGCTAGCCAAAAGCAAAAAAAAAATTCAAAAAAAAAAAAAAATCCTACACAGATATTTAAATAAATTTCATGTAGGAAGAGGTAACAAAATAAAAAGTTATCCTAGCTACACGGATTTTTAATGTAATATCCGTGTAGGAATAGGCTTCTTACACGGATATTATTTTAAAAATCTGTGTAGCTAAGTTAAGAGAGCTACACGGATATTTAGTTAATATCCGTGTAGGAAAACTATTCCTACACGGATATTTATTAAAAAAACCGTGTAGCTCTCTTGCGATGAGTGCACTTTTGGAGGTCTTCTACAAGGCTCTTTATTAATAATTCATTTACGATTAGTATAATCATACACTGATAATTATCCGTCTGTAAATATTACATATTCCTACATCTTAAGATTACACATCTTTCCAAATCCGTGTAGCTCCTTCAATTAAAGTCCGTGTACAAACTGTATTTTTGTAATAGTGGAGGTAATAACAGTTCCCAGTTGACATTTTATAGAACTAAATAGAATACAAATTATTAGCTCGGCCATTAGATTGACTTCTGTATATTTGACTGGTGTGGTTTTTTTTATCTAATGAAATTTTAATGAGTCTATTATTTTTCCTCCATTCAGAACAAAATTACCTCATGAATATATGCCATTAATCCATCGATTTATATAGAAGAGAGCGTAAAGATTATTAGTCCCTTATAAGTACGTTTTAATGATTTGAATAAATTTTTTAGGGTTAATGATTTTAGTAATTAAGGATAACTCATCCATTTCGTTGGAGTAATATTTGTTTTGCTTGTTATAAGTCCCTGTGCTTACCAGTTAATGAGCCCTTGTTTTCTCAAATACTTAGTCAAATACTTAGTCAAATGCTTAGCCGAATACTTAGTAAAATATTTAGTCAAATGCAAACTTTTAGGAGTGTGCACATGATCCATTAATACTCCATGACTGATTCTGCTAACCTCGTTATTACACATCCCAGTTGACATTTCTTACAATAATTTACAATAAAAACACATTTTGTGCTAATATATCATATGTTCGTACATTGTGCAATTTTGCATTTGTTTTTCGCTTCCTTTTCTTTCTTTGTTTTTGTTCAATATATTTATTATTTTTAGGAATCAAAAGTATTTGTTTACCAATATTTTCTATTTTTTTTAGGACAAAACTTGCTTTTGCCAAAAAAAAAAAAAATTCTAAGATTCTGATCCAATTCTTCCGATTTCGATTTTATGGTCAAGTGACCAATTCTGATTTCAATTTTGTGAACTATGGTTATGATAGATACGATTAATTAATTAATAAGCATTGGCAACCGATTATATGCCTTTTAGACCTTTAATTAATTAGAAGTGTGCTAGATGCATTCCCCACGAGGCGACGACTAATTCTGCTGACATCCTTAAAAAAAAAAAAAATATATATATATATATATATATATATATACACACACACACACGATGTAATAACAATTCCCAGTTGACATTTAATAGAACTAAAGAGAATGCAAAGAACTAATGCGGCTGCCAGTTGATGTCTTAGGTGCAATCAGTAGCAACCGGAAATACGAGAAAATATTTCAAAACCGTGTGCCTAATTATGTCTTTGTTCTTCACCAATATAATGCAAATTAAGGGAAATTGAAAAACCAATATACATATAGGACCAACTTATAGGAAAACACTGTAAAACTAGCTCGCAATTGTTAGATTTTCTAAGGTTCGAGAAGAAGAGGAGAACACGAGATAGAGACAACTCAAATTGATTCTATTAGACTTAATTCCCTTTCTTACAAAGAGTAATTACATAAGTTACTTATTAAAGATACAAAGCCTAATAGCTCCGAATAGCAATTTGAGTCAAAAAATAACAATCCCCACCTTGGCCCAAATCGCATCTAGAACAAACTAAAAGATAAAGTAAATACATAAAACAAAGATAACCTGAACAAAGATAAACATAAAGATACACTAGTAACATGTTGGACACAAACCGACATCAAACTTTAACGAAGCTTGAACTTTGCAATTGGAAGAGGCTTTGTGAGCATATTGTCCGAATTCTACTCAATACCAATCTTCTTCACGACAGCCTTGCCTTCCAATATCACATCTCCAACAAAATAGTACCGAATATTAATGTGCTTCCTCTTCTCATTATACATGCGGTCATTGGTCAAATGTATTACACTTTTTGTTTTCACAAAATACCATAATAGGACCCTAAAAAGAAAACATCTACCTAACAAACGCCTTGAGCCAAATAGCTTTTGAATAGCCTCGGTAATTGCCATGTATTCAACCTCAGTAATTGAGAGTGCAACAGTGCTTGAAGTGTAGACTTCCAACTAATGGCTTGAGCTATCACTAATACAGAATGACGCTTCCTACACTGTGGTTGTACACGGATTTTCTCGGTTTTATGTAAAACCGTGTACCAAATAGGATTTTTCCAATGATCAATGATATCTCTAAGAATCTCACACGGATATTTCATTGAAAAACATTGTTTCGATCAATGATATCTCTAAGAATCTCACACGGATATTTCATTGAAAAACATTGTTTCAAAAAAGCCGTTTGAAGTTTACATTTCCTACACGGATATTTAGTTAAATATCCGTGTAGGAATGGTGAGAGAGCTACACAGATTTTTATTAAAAAATCCGTGTAGGAAAGGGTTATTGTACACAGATTATTGTTTAAATAACAGTGTAGAAAGGCTAGAGAGCTACACGGATTTTTATTAAAAAATTCGTGTAGGAAGGGGTTATTGTACACGGATTATTGTTTAAATAACAGTGTAGAAAGGCTAGAGAGCTACACGGATTTTTATTAAAATATCCGTGTAGGAAGGAGTTATTGTACACGGATTATTATTTAAATAACATTATAGAAATGCTAGAGAGCTACACGGATTTATAGTGAAAAATCAATGTAGAAAGGTAGTTTTAGGGTTTTGGTTATATAAAAAGGTCTTTTCCCTCCAACGCCATTTTGATTCTATAATACTCTCTCTATCTCTGTATTAAAATATTGGTCTGATTTCAGCTCATAGCACAACTGGGATCTGAGATATTTAAAGTTCTTATTTTCTCCTTTCTATTTTGCTAAGGTTAGATAATGTGTGTATATATATTTTTTCTTTCTCTAATTTTCTGTTACTTATTATTGCTTATTTAGGTAATGTGTAATTATTATTGCTTATTTCTCTTTTATTTTTCTTTTTGGTTTTGTAGGGTTTTGGTTGGTTACTGTCCTCTTCGCCTTGGTTGGTTACTATCCTCTTCGCCACCCTTCATTCGTAAATTCATTTAAGATGCAGTAATTTTTTTCTTACGAAATTGATTTTCAGTGGTTTGTATAAAAGTCATACAGATTCAATTAATTTTATGTGTAAATTTTAATTGAGAATTTTTATTCTCTATGATGTATGTATGTATGCACAAATATTGATCCTTGTAGAGGCAATATTGTTGGAGACCTTTAACCAAGAGACATCATGTCATGGATCACATGCAAACTCCCTTTTTGATATGTTGAATCTAATACAACTTAGTATATATGAAATTTAGTGCTAGAGTAAATCATAGCCATGAGTTTTGGCAACATGAGTTTTGGCAACATGAGTAAATCATAACTCATGTTACCAGAATTTACTCATGTTGTTTAAACTCTCTTTTTATATAACCAAAACCCTAAAACTACCTTTCTACACGGATTTTTCACTATAAATCCGTGTAGCTCTCTAGTATTTCTACACTGTTATTTAAATAATAATCCGTGTACAATAACCCCTTCCTCCACGGATATTTTAATAAAAATCCGTGTAGCTCTCTAGCCTTTCTACACTGTTATTTAAACAATAATCCGTGTACAATAACCCCTTCCTAAACGAATTTTTTAATAAAAATCCGTGTAGCTCTCTAGCCTTTCTACACTGTTATTTAAACAATAATCTGTGTACAATAACCCTTTCCTACACGGATTTTTTAATAAAAATCCGTGTAGCTCTCTCACCATTCCTACACGGATATTTAACTAAATATCCATGTAGGAAATATAAACTTCAAACGGTTTTTTTGAAACACTGTTTTTCAATGAAATATCCGTGTGGGATTCTTAGAGATATCATTGATCATTGGAAAAATCCTATTTGGTACACGGTTTTATATAAAACCGAGAAAATCCGTGTATAACCACAGTGTAGGAAGCGCCATTCTGTAGTAGTGAAATTTGACTGTCACTACTAGAATTTCAACTTTTTCCAAGGGGAGCATATCCTATTTCCAAGGGGAGGAAGGGCTCTTGGAAATAAAATCGGGTTTGCTGACACATTCAACTATTTCCAACGGTATTCTCATGGAAATATCAGCGCATGGAAATGCACACTGTCTCCCCTTGCAAATGGCTATTATTCACCCTTGAAAAAACTTTTGCAGACATAATACTATATTTTATTGACGTCTCTTGGAAATACCTAATCCCCAGTGCATGGAAATAATGTGGAAGCTGTGAGACATAATATTTCCATGAGACTACTCATGGAAATGTGTTGTTATGTCTGTTAATATTATTTTATTGTGAGCCTCATGGAAATGGTGGAGCACATTGTTCTTGGAAATGTTTTGGTATGTCTGTTTATACTCAACAAAACACAAGAAGGACCAAAGTTCAAATCAGAAAATCACTAGAGAAGATCAAACAAATCAAGCTTATTCAACAAACAATTACTAATTATATAACAGAAAAATGCAAGGCCGGTTAGAGTCGAGGTGAGCACAACGAATTTCGTAAAAGTAAATCACACAAATACCTTGATCTTGCGACCACCAATCTCCGCTAAGTCAAGACAAGGAAATCAATTACATCCTTGTATCAAATTTACTCATAAAAAATGAAATTTAAAACAATCTCTTCCCGACAAAATCCACTTGCCCTACCAGGTAAAAACTAAAACCCTAAAAACAAGTAAAAACTAAAACCCTAAAAACTGAGACCCAGAATAAAATCTTCTCTAATGTTTTCCTAACCAAGTAAAAACTAAAACCCTAAAAACAAGGCAAGCTGAGAAAAGAATTGAATGCCTTCTTGTTATTTGATGAAATGCTTGAACCAGAATAGTTCAAAATTGTAATCCAATTAACACAATTTCTCAAGATAATTCTAATTGTGTCCAGTGACAATTCCCAAATCAAAATTTATGAACAATATACAGCTCACTGAAGTTATAACAATGTAGATCTCGAGAAGTGGGACCTACCAGGAAGTAGAAGTCGGAAGTGGCGGCAATGCTTCTTGGTATCGTGGTGCCGGACTGAGTGCAGCGGCTGCAAATATGCTTACCAATGTCTTAGATCGCGCCCTGTTGCTTGAGAGAGGCGGCGACTGAGAAGGCCGCGATTGAGAGGAGAGGTGCCGCAATTGAGTGGTGAGGGTTTAGGGTAGTAGGATCTGGTTCAGAGGAAAGGAGGTGGGGTGGTGAGGATCGCCGTGCTTCAAGGAAGAGATGCTTAGGGGGGAAGCTATTACTTTTAGTCGGCCAGGGTTTTTGAAAATTTGCCCAAGTCCGAGAGTTACATCCTTCTGTATTGCGTTTGCTTTGCACCTACCAAATATCTAACTTTCTGTGAGGTAACGCCATATAATTGGTTAGATCGAAGCCGTAAGATTAGAGTGAGCACGATTATTAATGAATTCCATGATTGCAGGATGGTCGGATATAATCATAAATATTATGTTACCTCAGAGAGAAGGACCACTAGCGAATATTATATCAATGGACACGTCCATTGGTGAATCATAACTCTTCATCCCCTATCGGACGATTCACATCTTTTATCAATATTTGCCCCTTAAAATTGAGCCAATAATTACGGATCGTTCATTTTTGAATGAGCAATCAACGGTCGATCTGTAGTGAAATAATTTCAAATTAGTTTTGAAATAATCAAGGGAAAATATTGAACGCAACAAACAAACAAAAAACTCAAGTTTCTTTATGTCGAAATTTCGATCTGACGTGAAGTGTTTGTGGCCCTACGATGTTTGTATATTCCATCAACTCAATGGATAGGTAGATGAACATAAAATTTTATCAAACTTCACTACAACGAAATGAATGTGATATTCTTCAATTTGAACGATTTTGATCGACCATCAGACAACGCATACTTGTGGATCTTCATTAACTCATACTACAAGAGTTCATGTTCTATGTTGATACTTGAAAGATTTGAGTTATATATGCAACAAACATGTTATGCTATATAATTTTTTTGTAAAAATCATTTAGTAATTGACAAACATGTTCTTCCATTCATTATCACGTTAATTTCATTAATTTTGTTTGCAGTTATTTTTTTTTTGCTAAATTTAACGTCACAATTGTTCCTTAGTTCTTTAAATTTTGCAAGTCACGTAAAGTTACTAACTATTTCTAATAAATAGCATTTGTTCATTAAAATATAATAACTTATTTTTAACAATCTCATGGTTAACTAAAAAATATTAAATATCTAACAAAATTAAATATGGTACAACTTTCATTTCTCATGTAAATTAAATCATAATAATTTTTTCAAATGAAATTTATTTCATTTCCTTCTCACTTTATGTTGGTAGAGTATTCATTTTACTTATGATAACATAACTCAACCCAATTTATTTTATTGTAAGTTTTCATTTGTTATCATACATAATTTTGAGAACATTTCTCACTTTATTTTACTTAATTCCCTTCTAAATTTTGACAACTTCCCTCTGATATTTTCCTCTCAAATTTTCCTTCCCACACAAAATTTTCGTTTCCCTCCCAGAGAAGAGATAGGAGCAGGTCTAATGGAATATCCAGACCTACTTTTAGGTCCAATGGATATCAGACCGTACGATTAGTATTAAGATACGTGAGCACAGAAATTGAAACAGACGTGCACAAATTTTAATTAGTTCACACGAATCTTGGTGCAAATTGGATGGTCATTACACCCATCAATCCAAAGTAGGTCCCATGGACATTGGAACTACTCTGAATTCCCCAGGGAGAAGAAACCCTAAACAAAATTTTCCTTTTCTTTCCAGCCGCCTTCTTTCAATTTTAACCTTTTCCACAACCCCTGTTCTCTCTCCCTCTCTCTCTCTCTCTCTCTCACTTGCCGAGCCTACTCCCAAATTGAAACCACACCAAAATCCAAATCTACCCCGTAGCCCCTAACCCAAGCATGGGAGAGTAACTTGATAGAGTCTCCCTTCCTTCGCACTCTCTCTTTCTGGTGCATTGCACTACGCCCTCCCCCCGTTTTTTCCTGTTAATTACTCAAACCCAGTTAGGGTTTCATTGGGTCCTTTGTCCACGGTCTCAGAAGCAAGTCGGAGGAGACCGATCGTGACCGTCTTGGTACCGTGAAGCCTTGTCGAGCCTAATTTGAAACCTATCCGGTAAATTCACTTTTTTCTAAGTTATTCTCCTTCTTTGTGTTGTTTGAAATTAAACGATCAGGTCTTGAATTGAATTGTCGGTAAATTGACCGAGACAGTCTTGGTACCATGAATCCTCTTCAATAGGAACTAGGTATTTCAATCTTTTGGGTTTATCTAGAGCATCAAGCATCAAGGATCAACACCTTTGTTAGTTATTGTTTTTATTATATATTGGTTTGATGCTTGATGCTTGTCAGTTAGGTACTATGAATCTTTTAAATATACAATAGTCTGCGTTCTTAGAACGCCTGGAGCATCACCAATATATAGTATTGGTTTGATGCTTGATGCTTGATGCTTGTCAGTTAGGGCTTGGTCAATAAGAGTTAGGGCTTGTAAAACCAATACTAATCTTTGAAATCTCCACAAAAAATGCCTGGAGCATCACCCCAGCTCTTAGAAACAGTTAGGGCTTGGTCAATAAGAGTTCTAACCTGACAAGCATCAAACCAATATATAATAAAAACAATAACTAACAAAATTAGAACGCAGACTATAAAACCTGACAAGCATCTAACTGACAAGCATCAAGCATCAAACCAATACTATAAAACCTGACAAGCATCAAGCATCAACACACGCAGACTATCTAGATAAATCCAACGTCTCCTCCGCCTCATCACCCAGTTGAGAGTCAATAAACCCTGAATTTGCATTGAAGAGTCACTTTTGTTGTCAATTTCCAAACCCTGAATTTGCATTGAAAACGATACAGGTGAAGAAAATCCCAGGTACATACTACCTTTGTCTCAGCAATTCTTTGTATTTACGAAATGGAGATTGAATTGCCAAATAAAGGTTAATGGAAACCACCTCTGAATTGGCTCATCGAACCACCTTTTAAGGATGTGTGATAGATATCAAATTAATTAACTCTTTCACTAGTGCTGAAGCTTTTTCTTGGTTTCTAGATATTTAGTTTCATTAGATTTTCGAATTGGTCCGAAACCAAACTGAGTAGATTATGTACATAATGGCTGTAATTTCTTCCAAAATCAAAATGAGTGGATTATGTATGTGCTGATCTGTTTATTTCAAAAATATTAGTTAATAATAGATCTTTATGTAGTCATGTACCTCATTTTAGTATGCACAGTGTGTTTAGTTAATATCATTTTGTAAAAAAGATCAGTTAAGATGTACTGGAAAAATGCATTGATGTACTATTAAAATGATCACTATAAATTCTTGCATCGGATACTTTGATATATGCAATAAAATGTAATTCTTATTATGTTGAAATATTTCAGGTGCTTGGTATTGCGCAAGCATTCATTACTGGTAGTGATATTTTGTACCTTCTTTTTTTCATATATATTTCATTTTCTATCTGCAAGTAAATTTCTTGGAAGTTAAAATTTTAATTAATGAGAAACTGAGAACAAATTGGAAGGTTTTTAACTATGTTTTTTTTTCATTATAATTTTAAAAAATTAATGATTTATGCAAAGATGCAGAAAACTGTTCTCATTTTGAAGAAGAAAAGAAATAATGTTATTAGCTATTTTATGTATGCCAGCAGAATGCCCTAAAATTTGCTTCATTTTATAGGAAACATGCTGATATTTATGGTAAGTAACAAACAAGCATTTGAGATCTCTCTAGCTGATGTTTCACAGACAGCTACAAGGGAAAACAGACGTGTACATGGAATTCCAGTGGATGATACTACGGGTGCAAATGAGGTGCTTAATTCATTATTAGTTTAGTTAAATTGCATAAGATTTTCACTCTAAATTTCTCTGGAATAAAAGATTCTCATTGACGAATAAAAGAAATAAGTTATTTGCTATGATACCAAACTGCTAGTATAGTCTTCTGGAAAAAATATTGAGAAGTATCTACCCTAAATTTTGGTAGCTTTTCTCCTAATAAAATCATCAGTTCCCTAAATTAATGTTAACATGATGAATACTTTTGATGAACAATTTGTTATTTTTCTAAAATATGGTTCGAAAGATACTTGATGTCAATTGAATTAACATAAAATTTGAAGGGCAATATATATATATGCAGTGTACAGAGGTTTTCCTTTTCCTGTGCAACTGAATGAGAGAGGGTATTTTCAACCACTCGAATCAAACTCCACTTAAAAATGATGTAATTGCAAAGGGTGATGAATGGTGGAGCAATCTACCTTCAACCTGAATCATACCTTCTGGTGTCAGAAAATACAATTTTTGGAGAATTTACAAATTTTGGATATATTTTGGGTAACTTATTATGTATATTTTTCTTAACTCATAGCATAGTGGGTATATTTTGAGTATATTAGCAGTGTGCAATTACACATTGCTGTGTTGTAAAGGGTTTTCCACATTTTTGTAATATATACAATGTGCTTGATTATGTTATGTTAATGATTTATTTTTATTAAATGATTTGCAATCTCTATTCTCAATGTGTTTTTTATTTATTTGTAAGATGTGTTATTAGTTATAATGGAAATTTGGAATTATAAAGTACTGGGTTGGTACCAGGAGGATTGTTGAATGAAAACATTTTGGTACCAAAAAAAGAAGGGTAGTATTTCCAGGGGTATATCCATGGAAAAAATGCACATTACCATTCAAATAATAACACTAATATCTGACAGGTGGGGTCCACTTTCGTTGGTCTGGGATGGGTCCCACATAAATTGCCCTTGGAAATACTCAGGTGGGTCTCAGGGGCCTCACCTTTGGAAATGTTAAGGTGGGTCCCATGCTTTCTCTCTCCTTGGAAATACTCTGGTGGGTCCCTCATTCGATCCCTTGGAAATACTGAAGTGGGTCCCATGATGCTCCCCTTGGAAATAATCCAGCCAGTGGCCAAGTCCGAAAGTATTTCCATGCGTTCTTTTTCCATGAGACAGCTCATGGAAATGAGTATTTCCAACGGTGCTCTTGGAAATACTGACTATTTCCAACGAAGGTATTAGCTACGGTAGCATTTCCAAGGACAGCGCATGGAAATGAGGATTTTTGGGCTTTTTCCAAGGATAAGCTCATGGAAATAGCAATTTTTCGGTTCATGGAAAAATTTCGAATTCTAGTAGTGTGTGATGATTTTTTCATATAATGAAAGTTTAATTAGTTTTTTTTTTTTTTGCTTCATTCAGAATAAATTACATCATGAATATATGGCATTAATCCATCGATTTATATAGAAGAGAGCGTAAAGATTATTAATCCCTTATAAGTACGTTTTAATGATTTGAATAATTTTTTAGGGTTAATGATTTTAGTAATTAAGGATAACTCATCAATTTCATTTTAGTAATATTTGTTTTGCTTGTTTTAAGTCCCTGTGCTTACCAGTTAATGAGCGCTTATTTTGTCAAATACTTAAGTCAAATGCTTAGCCGAATACTTAGTCAAATGCTTGGTGAAATGAACACTTTAGGAGTGTGCACATGATCCATTAATACTCGATGACTGATTCTGCTGATCCCCATATAATTACACTTACCAGTTGACATTTCTTACAATTATTTACAATAAAACACATTTTGTGCTAATATTGATATGTTCGTACGTAGTGCAATTTTGCATTAGATTTTTGTTTCCTTTTCTTTCTGTGTTTTTGTCTATATATTTATTATTTTTAGGAATGAAAAGTATTTTATTTACCAATGTTTTCAATTTTTTTTAGTAAAAACTTGCTTTTGCAAAAAAAAAAAATCTGAGTTTCCGATCCGATTTCGATTTTACGGTCAAGTGACCGATTCTGATTCAAATTTTGCAAACTATGGCTATGATAGATACAATTAATTAATTAATAAGCATTGGCAACCAATTATATGCCTTTTAGTTCTTAATTAATTAGATGTGTCCCAGATCCATTCCCCACGAGGCGACGACTAATTCTGCTGACATCCTTAAAATATATATAGACAATGTAATAACAATTCCCTGACATTTAATAGAACTAGTTAATTAATGAGCGCTTGTTATGATGCTCTAGAGATCCCTCGGGATGCTTGGTCAAATGCAAACTTTTAGGAGTGGGCACATCATCCATTAATTCCAGTTGACATTTCCTACAATTATTGACACTAATAACGCATGTTGTGCTAAAATATGATATGTTCGTCCCAATGGGAGGCAGTTCTTCCATCACTGTAAGGGTGTAACTAATGCTATTTTACTTCTGCGAAACATATCAGTCCAATCGAAGAGAACCCACTTTTTATTAGTCCAATAATCTTTTCATTTAATATTTTTTTAATTGGACTCGAAAAGAAATAGCTTAAGTAGCCTATTAATTAATTTATTTTAAATTTAAGACCAAATACAGTGTAGTAATAGATTGCTGAATGCTTATGCAAAAAATAAACAAATTGCGAGCAAGTGGTTAACTTTTGTACATTACAAAAAGACAAAAAGAAAATATTAATTCTTATTTTTTATTGCAAGAAAAAAAATATGCGACATATATTCTCAAACGTTGTTATTTTATCATGTATGTATATAACATTATTTCGATGTGTAAAGATGAAATTTACAATTCAACTCAATCAAAGTTTCTATTTGTATGTAAAAATAGTTTCTAATTGTTTATCATTTTTACATGCTTGTTTGTATTATAAAAGTGCATTATATTTGATTGGCTCAAAAATTTTGCAATCAACATAAATAAGAAATTCTAGTAGTGATAGTATTATTTTTAGAAATTATGCTGACAGGACTTGATATGCCACTTACATACGGAAAAAAAAAATACGAAAATTGTCAATTTGATTATTTATGTAATAAAGTGTAAAAAGCTGGTGTACACCAGTTAGAAAATATATAAATATTATCATTTTAATTATTTAGTTAATGAATGTGCTCTTATATGCCCAAAATATTACTTCAACTAACACTTCAGTGAAATAAGAAATAATATCTAAGTATCAAATATAACTATTATAAAAAACCAACAGTTGAACCGGTCCACCCACTGGTCAAACCAGTAAACCAGTGACCCAGAGCTTTACTGGGTCAATGTCCGGTTTGGTTCTGATAATATTGGTTCGAATAAATTGAAAAGAGCACAGATGAGCCCCAACTTTAAATAAATGGAGAAGAAGGGATCAAATTGCAGCAGTGGGATCCGAACTAGTAAAAACAAATTTTTTGCAACAGCAACTACACCATAGAATGGTTTGTTACTAGAAATGATACCTACATGTATATATCTTTTAAACCAGTCAAAATTATTTTTTTATCAAATTTTTCTATTTTTTTAGTATAAAATAAGCTTTTGGCAAAAAAGTCTGAGTTTCCGATCCGATTCGGCCGATTCCGATTGATTCACCCAATTCGGATCCCCCCTGTCAAAAGATCGATTCTGATTCTGACTTCTATTTAACATGCATGTGTATATTTGTTGTTGGTAAATAATTGAATGACAGTTAAGTAAAAGTTAGGATAGGGGTGTCAATTGTACCTTTTTAGCCGTTTGCCCTACTCGTACCGTATTCGATAAGGCGGGTATGGGTAAAAAAAATTTCATTAGTTTATTGGGTATCGGTATGGGTAAGAATTTTTTTTTATAACCAAATGGGTATGGATAATAACTAATTCGTACCGGTTACCCTATAGGATAATTATAAAATCTAAAATTATATATATTCAAATTCAATATTTATTTACTCTTCCATAATTCCATTTTGATGCCTCTATAATAAAATTTGAGTAATAATTGTGTTTTTGTTCTTTAGTAGTGTATGTCTTTTGTTATTAGAAAAATGTTAAACATATTATTTTATTTGCATTATTTGTTATTTAGTTAAATAATTGAATTTTTTTTGAATAGATATTAATGTATTTTGAATTTTTTTGCTTTATAAAAAGTAATTTAATTGGAATTGATTGCATATATATTAATTTTTGTTTTTATTAGTAATACAATTACATATGTGTGAAATGAATTAGTTTTTAATGTTCTATTTGTAAAATATAATAAAATTAATTATTATATTAGTATTATCCGTTATTGACCCGCTACTGTTTCGGTACCCAATAATATTAACGGGTAAGGGTCGGGTAGCGTACGGTCTATTTTTAATGGGTAAGGATAGGATATGGGTAAGATCAATTAATGGGTATGGATATGAAAATGCCTCCACCCGATCCGTACCATACCCATTGACACCCCTAGGTTAGGATCAGCACACAGAATTGGTGTTGGGTCAACACCCGGCATAAACCTGTTGGTCTTGGGTCAACACGCAGCATAAACCTATTGGTGTTGAGTCCACAGGCGGCATAAACCTATTTAAGGAATATAGTTGTGTATGGAAACTCAATCAAGGAAAAGAGAATATGGATACGCTCTTTACAAGAATAGAAGAGGCATCTCATGCTGGAGATGTGAATTTATTAAAAGAGCTTCTCAAGAAAGATAAACTCTTACTTGAGAAAGTACTGAGAGAACATCAGGGAGAGATAACCCCCTACATATTGCAGCAATGCTTGGACATGCTGATTTTGTTCGTGAGGTTATCGCTCACAAACCAGAACTTGCGAAGGAGCTCAACGACCAGGGGTTTTCACCTCTGCATTTGGCTGCCGCTGAAGGTCATGTCACTGTTTTGAAGGAATTGTTAAAGGTAATATGATGAGATATATGGTTTTGCCCAATACCAACTAACATGAATGAATATATAAATGAACCAAAGCTCCATCCTTGTAAAACCCCAACATATCCTAATCGAGTCCTTTTTAGCACAAAATTTTATTATAATTAGCGAACATAAAATCTACAATGGAGAAGATACAACTGAAACTGAAGTTTGATTATGCAAATACATAGATGAGACAGATTTGCAAAGGACCGGGTGCACAACCTTAATTTGTTTATATTTTGTATATATATGCCCAGAACTTATTGACAGATATTTTTGATGGAAAATTAATATTTAGGGATGACCGGCATATTGAAAATATATGGATATTGTTGGAATGTACTTCAGTTACAAATATATGTACACAAATATATAAGTAAACAAGATACAAATGAGAATAACACAACTATAAAAATAGTATGTACCATTAACTTATAAACATTTTGTTCTCAGCAAAACGTCCAGCTAGAGATTACTGTTTACAAAATATGCTTGTAATTATGTTCATCGTTTGTTGCAGGCTGGATTAGACCTTTGTTTATTAAGTGAGAAACAGGAAGGGCTATTGCCACTTCATATTGCTGTTAAAAATAGAAGGACATTAATGGTCAGAGAGTTGGTTGATGCTTGTCAGGAAGCAGTGCATGGACTTACAAATAGTGGAGACACAATACTTCATTTCGCTGTCAAATATAATTCTTTCGACACAGTTGAGTTCTTGATCGACTGGGTGCACAACCTTAATGCAAAGGACAACAGAGGAAATACTATCTTGCATCATGCCGTGGAAAACAAACAATTATCGGTAAGCCATATCTTTATTTTTGATAAAGGATGTGGTTGAATTAATTAACCCTTGATTCCTTTCTAAACATGTACTTAACAAATTGCACCTTTGCAACTGAGGTAATCAAATATTTGTTGAGTAGATCAGCCATTGATGTGAACACCATGAACTTGAAGTTATCAACTCCACTTGATATTTTGTTGGAATCACGGGTGCAGAATGGGGATCTCATCATTGGGGAGATGATACGAGCAGTTGGGGGAGAGACTGCAGCTGAAGTGTTTTCTCAATCAGAACCGGTCAACAGGGACTCTGTTTCAAATGACAATTCAAACCAAACACAAAATCTTATATCGTCATGTCTGCGGCAACCCCATTATCACGGTGCCAAAACTGACATAGAAAAAGCAACTTTAGAGTTAGAAAATGACGATAACGAAAAGGAGTCTAATCCTCAAATTCTTTTGTTGGTGGCGACATTGGTAGCTACTGTCACCTTCCAAGCAGCATTAAATCCTCCAGGAGGATTTACATCTGATGGCGAACCTCTTCTATTCGAAGATTTAGGTTATTTCGTACCATTTGTCATGTTTGCTCTTTTTTTATCTGTTAGTGTAATGATGCTATTGTTGTGTGGGGTCCCCCGGAAGAAAAAAATTGTCATGAAATTGTTGATGTTGGTGGTCTGGGGTGCTACTTTCTCAATGGGTCTTGCATTCATTGACGGCATAGATGAACTCTACTCTGATATCTATGGTGATAATGATAGTTGGATCTACATCATGGTCTACGGATGGTACATTCTCTTGAGGCTCGGTATCACATGGTTGCTAGGTCGTTTACTTATTTTCATCCTGAAAAAATCTGGGTTATGGGAGCCAGTTCGACGGTGTTCAGCTTGGCTCAAGAGAGGATGCTTGTTGAAGTGGCAACAATTTGGGTGTACCTCGAAAATTAATTGGTCAAATTATTGTGAGTTATTCAGAAAGTTAATTGGCATTGTATTGATCCTAGCTGTTCTGGCGGGAATTATCACTGTATGGGTTTTCTACAAATATACACCGCTCTGGTAATATAAAATGGGGCAAATTATTTTCTTTCATTTAATTATACATATATGCTGTATCTTTCTTTTCTTAAATAAATTATATTCGGTCGCATTCAAAGTTTCATGATTTTACTCCTGAACACATGTCTGTTTCGGTGTGATTCACAAGCCAATTTTGAAACTACAAAAATCAATATATGCACTGGTAGCGTGCGCGCATGATCGTTGATAAGGGTGATCCATCGTACAAAGAAATACAAATATTTGTCACATACTATATATAATCAATTCTATAAAATAAATTAATGTCATGTCACAAGCAAATTTACTTAGGTGCTCACAAAATATATATCTCGTTTAAAGAAAGACAATATAGATGGTTGGTTCTTCAAAGATTTATCTTTTGTGAATCTTTATCTTACCTTTCTCGAACATGATCCATTCAATCAATAGCACATACAAATTGTTCCTTGGACGACAGACAAATATAGTATCAGGGGACATTTTATAACTATCCTCAAATAGAGAAGAAAAAGGAAAGATCCTTTTGTGACATAGTAAACTTCACTTGTGGGAAAAGCCAAAGAAAATAGAAGAGGCTCCTCTAGTTCAGGCAATATTGATTTGTTGGTACATTATTGATAAAAACATAGTGTTTTTAAAGGAAGAGAAAACAAGAACACAATTTACTTTCTATTAATTCTTAAACATATTTTCTTCTCTTACATACTTCACAAAACACCACTCAATTTACTGACTCTTAATATGAAAACAAAATGTTAAAATTCGTACACAAAATAAATGTAAAACATAATTCTAAACAATACCTCTTTATTCTGACTCTTGGTTACTAAAACTGCAATAAATTATTATAGGGAACTCCAAATGACGTTCACCCTTTCAAATTAACATTTAATGTTGCCTCAAAATCTGACTGTGTTTGAGTTTATTCTTTAACAAATTCACCCTTTAAAATCAAATTTTTTTTCCATCCTTAATTCCAATCATCATCTTAAAATTTTCTAACAACATTCTTGGTAGCGGATTTGTAAAGATATCCACCACTTGGTCACGGCTCGCAACGTGTCTCGTTCCCACATTTTTTTCCTTCACATGTTTCCGAATAAAATGAAAACGAACATCTATATGCTTACTCAGCCTCACATATTGCCTTGTGTTTCTAGAGTTTTAGCTCGTATAGCAAATTCTTAGCCGAATTGCGTGGCACACACACCAAGATGCTGCCACATACTCTGCTCACATATTGACTGTTAAAAATAACAACAACAACTATCCGGAAGGCCCAAGCCCAAATTAATTTTCATGATAATATCAAGAATTGTCTAGAAACTACCAAATAAAATATCTTGTAGTGTAACTTGTAAAAATATCTAGAGGAAGCTAAAAATATCTTAGGTCTAGATGTTTTCTTAGCTCTCATGGAGCAAGTATAAATAGGGTGCCTTGCTCTTCATTTTGATCCATCCAAGCAAGAAAAGCAGGTAAGCAAAGTAAGAGAGAGCAATATAGTAAGTGAGTCCGTAATTGTAGTGAGTAGATTGAGTTTAGATTGAGTAAGAAATATATAGTCTTGTATTTTCTTCATCAAATATAAGAAGTTAATCTATATACTCCACTCTTCTATTATTGAAGTTAATAATCTACAAGTGGTATCAGAGCGGGTTAGGTCCTATCGGTTAGAAGGTTAGTGTAATCCGTTAGTTTGTTGTTGTGTCGAAGGTCCTGTTGGTTAGGAGGTTTGTGTAATCCAAGTCCGTAGTGGTATCGAAATATCAGACTTGAGTGGCATGAGTGGTTTAATTGAGAAGTTCAATAATTATAATTATAGAGACTGGCGGACGTGTATCAAGTCATATTTGCAGGGTCAAGACTTGTGGGAGATTGTGGGTGGTGATGAGGTTGAGCCGTCATTGAATTCGATCTGAGCTTACAAGAAGTGGAAGGTGAAGGCGGGTTGAGCGATATTTGTGCTGAAGGCTACGGTGGACAATAGCCTATTGTCTCACATTGAAGATGCGGAGACACCAACAGAAGCATGGGATATCTTCGCCACATTGTTTTGAAGGAAGAACACAAGTCGGCTACAACTGCTCGAGAGGGAGCTGATGAATATCTCCCAAGTGGCGTGACTGTAAGTGAGTACTTTCTTAAAGTAAAGAATTTGTGTAGAGAGATTGAGCAGCTAGACGCCAATGCGAAAATTGGTGAGGATAGAATACGGTGGATAATTCTGAATGGCATGAGGCCGGAGTACAGTGCCTTCATCATAGCAATTCAAGGATGGGCGACCCAACCAATCCTATTGGAACTGGAGAATTTGTTGGTCAGTCAGGAAGCTCTTGCTAAGCAACTAGCAGGTTTGACGGTGAAGCACGAGGAGGAGAAGGCCCTCTATAGTGGTCGGCGTGGAGAGCCGAGCAGAGACCGGTTTCGATGACAACCTGAGACGGAGAATGTTCGCCATGAGCAATGCAAGAGGTGCTCATGTTCAAGGGGAGCTCCTAAAGGCCAAGGGGGCAAAGGAGCCGAAAGTGGTGAATACTGGAGTAGAAGAGTTGAGTGCTACAATTGTGGACGACAAGGGCACTATACGAGAGAGTGCCGGTTTAGGAAGAACGAAGGAAGCTTCGTGGTGACCACGAAGGAGAATACACCGGAGGAGGTCCCCAGTGAAGAAGAGTGGGACGCAGTGGTGGCTGTTGTGATGCAGTCGATGGCCGGTATTGAGGATGCCGAAGAGGCTAGCGAGCTTGAGGATGAGGAGATCGACTTCGAGTCATGGTTCTTCGAAGAACCAGTTGATGAACCGGTCAAGAAGGAGACCGGAGTTGTGAGGTGCACGATGGCTAATGAGGAGAAGCCACAAGAGAGCACTGAGATGGCGACCATCACCAAGAAGGGTGATGATGATGAGACGACACAGAGGAGGGTCGCTATTGTGGAGAAGGCTGCAGAACGACAAGATGCAGTTCGTCTGATGAACCGTCAAGAGAAGAAAAGTCAATGACAACTTGTGCCAAGGCAACTTGAGAAGAAGATTCCAGAACCTTCACTTCTGAAAAAGACTATTTTGGAAGATCGATCACAGACGTCTGAGCAATTTCAAGCTCGAAAAATTAAAAGAAGTAACAAGAAGCATGACGATTCAGAAAAACGCGGAGTACTGAAGATCAAGTCAATACCAAGTTGGTGTTGAGAGGGAGTGTTAAAAATAACAACACCAACTAACCTGAAGGCCCAAGCCCAAATTAATTTTCACGATAATATCAAGAATTGTCTAGAAACTACCAAATAAAATATCTTGTAGTGTAGATTGTAGAAATATCTAGAGGAAGCTAAAAATATCTTAGGTCTAGATGTTTCCTTAGCTCTCATGGATCAAGTATAAATAGGGTGTCTTGCTCCTCGTTTTGATCCATGCAAGCAAGAAAAACAAGTAAGCAAAGTAAGAGAGAGCAAGAGAGTAAGTGAGTCTGTAATTGTAGTGAGTGATTTGATTGAGTATAGATTAAGTAAGAAATATATAGTCTTGTATTTTCTTCATCAAATATAAGAAGTTAATCTATATACTCCTCACATATCCTGATGTTCCTTTATGATCATCTACGTCACTGCATCAGTCACTATCAGATTAATTGACTAGTTTGTATTCATTTATCTTTGAGTAGAGTAACCCGAGTGACTCCATTATTGAGATATATCGAAGAATCCTTTTAATAGCCTTCAAATGCGAGATCATATAATAACCAATAAATCATAGAAATTCTTTTCATCAAAACTCTTTAAACATCATATAAAAATCCTTAACAAAACAAGGAAAAAAGAGATCCTTTTGACACAATGACAAAATAAACCTTCCTCGTGTGAAAAGTTGAAAAAAAAAAAAAAAAAAAAAAAAAAAGAGCGCCCCTGTTATGCCTCTCAAAATATTGATGTGTTGGAACTAGCAAGTAACTTTATTTCCAAGAGCATAACAAGAGACATTTATAACTATCTTAAAATAAGAAATAGAAGCGGAATGCAAGAGATGCTGAGGAAAGAAATTAGGCTTTTGTTAGTATCAGGTATTTCCAAAAGGCCGTAATTTATGTCTTTTACTCTCTACAGTGGTACCATTGGTGGACTGTGAATTGGTTCTATAATCCAATAGCCCAACAAAGGCCTACATAAATGGAGCAACATCTAGTTGTTATTATTAGTTAGTCCATAACTAAATTCTTAGTTTCCAGTTCCGAAAAGGACCTCAATTAAGCCCAACTGAAATAGTAAAGTTAAATCTGTTAACTTCCAAATAAAATAAATTGGAAGCTGTTATTGCAGATAAATGATAAAACCTTGAGTTGCGGCTCTTGGAACTCTCTTAATTTGAAGCTAAAGAAGATCAGTGGAACAAATTTTGGGACTGGAATTCATTTTCCCCTTGGTTATTAATTAAAGTCAAAATGCCCCTTGGTCATTGGGAGATTTGTTTTTTGTTTTGTTTTAGTGTGTGTGTGTGTGAGAGAGAGAGAGAGAGAGGATGATGTTATGAATCGTACCACTATAGTTAACTAATAATTAACCGATGGAACCGATTATATGACCTTTAGTTTTTTAATTAAATTAATAGTCTGCAATATGCATTCCTTTAAAATATTATAAAATTCAAATTGACATTTATTATAACTTAAAATAATATTTTTTTTTTGTCAAAGAAGGTATATTCTTACGTCCTGCATTTGACAATTTCTAGAGGATGATTGAAAATCCAAAACTATTTTAGAAGACTAATATGAACTGTGGTAGATAATTTTATAAAACAAAAAAAGCTAAAATATATATTATGATAATTATTTTTTTTTTATTTTTGTTGTTAATTATAACCCAGTAATAAATTATACGGATTTTTTTTATTTAACACCCGAAAAAATCGGAATTAAATAAAAACCACTCTGTTAAGTTTTGTATCACAAATACCACCCCCGCACAAGGGTTGTGCGCACCCGAAAAACGGGCACGCACAAGGCTTTCGCGCACCCAAAGTGCGGGTCCACGGGAGAGTTCGCACACCGGGTCCGCGCAACAAATTGGCGCACCATTCGGGTCCGCAAAATGCTTGTGCGCATCCGCCCCTGAAGCTATAAAGGCCCTTGCGCACCCGATTTTACCCGTTCCTTCCGCTCCGCTCCGCGCCGCAGCTCTACAGTAAAGGTAAATTTTTTTTTTTTTTTTTATTTAAATTTGTAGTTTAGTATTTAGATAGTTTAAATAATTTAGATAATTTAGTTTGTAGAATTTAGATAATTTAGTTTGTAGAATTTAGATAATTTAGATAATTTAGTTTGTAGAATTTAGATAATTTACATAATTTAGTTTGTAGAATTTAGATAATTTAGTTGTAAAATAATTGTAGTTTAATTTAATTTAGATAGTTTAGCTAATTTATTTTATTTAGTTTGTAGAATAGTTTAGATATGTAATTTAGTTGTAAAATAATTATAGTTATTGCGAATTTAATTTAGATAGTTTAGCTAATTTAATTTATTTAGTTTGTAGATTAGTTTAGATATGGAAAATAATTATAGTTGTAAAATAATTTATTTAGTTTGTAGATTAGTTTAGATATTTAGTTGTAAAATAATTATAGTTCTTGCGAATTTAATCGAACGACGACTCATTAATTTAGTTTGTAGATTACTTTATCGTTTGTTTTAAGATTTGATCTAAAATGTATATTTTATTTTAGTATGGCGTCAACGAGCGGCACAACACCATTGGATGAGCATAATTGGGATCAGGAGTTGATCTCTACAATATTTCCGCACTTTACGGATGAGAGTATTAGCCCCGTATGTTGGTTCCCACGCGAGGGCCACAAGATGAAGCTAGCATATGTAAGTTTACATTTGAGAAATAATTTAAATTTAATTTTTTTTTGGAAAAATATCTCTATTATTTATTTTATTTGCATTTCGAATTTATTTTAGGATCACGATATGACGGAGGTGAGGAATAACCATATGACTCTACGATATGACGTGCGCTATGCACCGGTGTTGCAGAGGATGGGGTTGTGGCATGTGTCACAGCTCGCCCCTGTTATTGCAGATGCCTCACTTACATCTGCACTGGTCGAGAGGTGGCGGCCGGAGACACACACGTTTCACCTGCCCATTGGAGAGATTACAGTCTCTCTGCAGGACGTGAGTTGTCTTTGGGGCCTGCCTATTACTGGAGATGCTGTGACCGGTGTCGAGTACGGAGACTTTGCGCAGCTCGTGACCAATCTGCTGGGTGAGGGATTGATGAAGCGGAGGAGGACAAAAAATGGCATGATTGACTCTAAGAACGACATATGTATAGTCGCCTTGCGGGAGCGTTTCAGGTAATTTTAAATTTAATTGATTGCATGCATGTAACTTTTTAAATCATTTGATTGCGGCATTTACATTGTATACAAGTAATTTTACAGTCAAGAACTAGCCGAACATGCCGATCCCGCTGAGGTAGCTCGGTGGACTCGGGGTTACATTATGGAGATATTCGCATGTTGGATGTTCCCAGATTCATCCGGGGGCACTGTCCCTGCCTCTCTATTACAATTTCTGGTGGACTTGGAGAACCCGCCAAAAATGAACTGGGGTGCAGCGGTCTTGGCATGTCTATACCGCGGGTTATGCAATGCGTGTCAGGTATTGAAAATCATTTTTTTCTAGTTAGTATTTCAACAATTTGATCTATGTTTTGTATTTAAAAAAGCTGCAACTTCCATTATAACAGGTGACCAAGAAGAGATTTTACGGTCCGATTGGTCTCCTCCATCATTGGTCATGGACGAGGTTTCCATTCAGCCGTCCATCGCCATTAGTGAAGAATTGGGCTCTAAATTGGGGTGAGCCCGACGGGCAGACATGTCCTGCATATGCTCAGAGATGGTGCTCGGAGAAGTCTTTCTACCGTACCCCACATGGACGACCTACAGGGGTTGCTTTTTTCCGGTGTCAGTTCGAGCAGATGAGGCCAGATGAGCACGTAAACTGGCGCCCGTACGATGAGCTTGTACCGAATGACAATGATTATGGCTCCCACTCTTTCTTGGACGACTTGCCTTCGATATGCGCGGCACAGCGACACTTCTGGTTAGCTCAGGTAACACTTCTATTCTTAGATAAAAAATTAATTCATAAAATTTGTAGTTCCTAAAGTTTTATATTTTTTTCTCTACAGGTATCGCTTGTTTATTTTCAGGTTATAGAGCATTATTATCCTGGGCGGGTCATGAGACAGTTCGGCATGTCTCAGTATTTTCCTGTGCCTGTTCCGATAAGCAAAGATGAATGGTACCAGTTACACAGGGCATTAGACACTACCGATGGGAAGAATTGGCGGAATTTGCGTGAGGGTTATGTGCAGCAGCTTGAGGCCATGGCTCCGGAGGACATGATTCCGGAGCACCTCCAGACTTATGCGTTCGAGGCATACGACCAGGAGTACCGGCGTTGGTACCAGGAGAACTGTGCATTTACAGTCTTCATGTACGGTCAGATCTCGGAGATAAATAAGAAGCCGCTCGCAGTACGACGTGACATGAATGACCGAGATTATGGCTACATTCCATGCGGTGGTCCGGCTGCACAGATTGTAAGATTTTATTATCCCTTTATTATTTATAAATGTTTTTGGTATTAAGTTACATTCTGAACTAATTTATTTACAATTTATTTGAAGGTGCTGATGAACATCAAGCAATGCTTGATAAGTGCAAGAATGGCAATCACAAGAGGGTGGAAGAAGTTTGGAAAGAGAATGTTGTGCATGGTTGCACCGCCGGTCGTCGTCGCCGGATACAAGCCCCAACTAGACAAGATCCTGATATTGTCAGATCTCCCGGCTTATGAGGACTTGCACGACATGCAGAGTGACGACTCTGCACCGCCTGGGAGCACCGCTGAGCCAGATATGTCAGATATTCACGCAGCTGCGACTGTTGAGGCGGCATTTGCGACAGCTGGTGATGTGGCGGTACGTGTTTAATATAAAAAGTGATGTCGTGTTATCTTCACTGTGAAACCTAATTATCTTTTAATTTCAGGGACGTACACACCGCCCATGGGATCAACCGTCGCAGCCAGCAAGAGATTTTACGTTTGAGCTGGGGTCTCAGTACGGTAACTACACGCAGTCGCAGGACTTCCCTTCTCAGGATGACCCTTCTTCTCCTACATTCTTCTCACAGTCCCAGCAGGGCGGACCAGACATCACATTCGGTCCAGGGGCAGATCAGGGCGGACTTGCAGAGAGTTTGTTTGGTGAGATACAGGAGGAGGCCCCACAGGCGTCACAGCCCTCCCAATCCTACATGTCGAGGTTTCAGGACGTACATGAGGAGATACAGGAGGAGATGCAGGAGGAGGGACGCGGCAAGAGGCAGAAGTTTAAGAAGTTTCCCTACACACCACCCTCCCATTGATATTTCGATCTTAGTTGTTATTTTGTTATTTTGTTATTTTGTGTGAGAACTTTTATTTAGATTTTATATTTGGGACTGTTATGCATATTTTATTTGGGACTGTTATGCATATTTTATGTTGTTATTTCGTGTGTGAGATTTATTTTATTTAGTCTTCATATAAACATAAGCTAATAAATAATACAACATACAAACATCATAATATTGTCTAATATCATTCAGTTAATAACTAATACAACATACTAACATCATAAATAATACAAATATCACATTCAAACATCCTTATTGAGTATTGCCCCGTGCATTCCTTCTCGTTCTCGCATTCCTTTCCAGGGTTTGTCTGTTAGGCCGGTTACCTGCTGGTCTTCCTTCCAGTATATCCATCCACATTTGGATCCGATTATGTCGCCTCCTGCCCAATTTAATCATTCTCCGCTCTGGAACTAAGATCGGGCCTTCGTACGCTGGCCAATCGCTTTGATTGTCATACACATGGAATTGACCACTCCATGTGGCGATTAATTGATCAATGCCGTAGTAGTAATTTACGAAAATATTTGGATCGAAGTTTCTACAATTTTACACAAATTATGTCAATTAACAAATTATTATACAATTATTATGAAATTATTATCAGAGATTAGTACCTTAAACGACACACAGACATCACATGAACACATGGTATTCCACTTAGCTGGGGCTTTTGGCAGGTGCATTCAATGCGATTGTTGTCCTGAAGTACGACTCTGTATGTGGCGTCTCGCTCCATTTGTGACAAGCTGTCTCTTTGCATGTCATATGCGATTTTCTCACCATGGGAGGTCACCTGCCACTCGTTACGGCCAAATGTGATCGCGCTCATTTTTTGGGTCTTGCGAATGTGCTTATCCATCTTTTCATGGACACGAGTGGAAAAAAGTTGACCCTGCAATTGCAATTCCACCGCACGCTCTCTTCTTTCAACAAACCAGTCGACACACTTGGCAAACGTCTCCTCAACAATTGCGGCAACTGGTAACCTACAAAAATTACAACATACTATTAAATTAAGAAACATAAAATCGTCAATAAATAATAAAACACAAACCTTCGGGAAGTTTTGAAGACGTTGTTGAGCGATTCAGAACCGTTGCTAGTCATGATTTCCCAACGAGCTCCGTTATCCATAGCTTGATACACCTTCCATGGCTTAGACAGTTCTGCTTCATCATCAGGATTGTACTTTCCACATGTATCCAAGTATTTCAGCCATTCGGAATTTCTCCTTCCAATTGCATCGAGGCTTTCTACCATTCTTCTTGGTTTCTTCTTTTTCACCAATATTTTGAAAAAGTTGGAAGCAACTTTATCCTTGGAGTGTTTACCAAAATTCTCAAATACATGTTGAGAGCAGTATTTGTGAACACACTCCCCGTTCTCCTCAGACCAACCCAGATCATCCTGTATGAACACCTTTTTTATGCCCATGGCCCGGTCAGATATGACACACATGAATCTATTTGGACCAATTACAAACTGCCTCACCCACTTCATAAACCACCCCCAATTATCAAAATGCTCACTCTCTACCAGCCCAAATGCTAGCGGTATTAACTGGTTCTCTGCATCATATCCGGTTACAATCAATAATCTACCATTATATCTACCTGATAGGAAACAAGCATCAATGCTGATGACTGGTCTGAGGTGACTCGCTGCTTCAATACATGGTCCCCAAGCCCATGCTAATCTCATGAAATACCGGTACCCATCTCTTTTGGTTCGTTTTGAAACAAATTTATATTGGGTTCCCGGATTTGCCCTTTTGATTGCATCCAACAAAGGGATAATAAGCCCGTAAGACCCCTCCCAACTATCAAATGACCGAGCAATGGCTAACTCCCTACCACGCCACAATTTGTTGTACTTAGGGACGATGCCCTCGTACCTTTCAGCAACCAGATCGCTGATAGTGCTGATACTAATATCAGCATTTTTTCGTAATGACAACTTTATGCAGTTGGCGACCGTTGCGGACGTCAACTGCGCATGATCTGACCTTGTTGCATCAGCGTGGCATGTGTGAGGTCCCTTATATGTCGTGATCGCCCAGTCATCACCAAAACCTGTAGCTCTCGCAGCCATCTTCCACTGGCAACGGTCGCTCTTGCACTTATACCTCAACCTTTTTGTGTCACTATGTGTCTGATTCACCTCGATATTTTTCTTTATATGCCAACGGTAAATTTTTTCTTGCATTTGCTCTTTGCTGGCGTACGTCATCCCCTCAGACAATTCATGTTGTGTATCACCCTATTTAACAATTAAGAAATTAACAAATATAAATAAATGTTATTTTTAATTAATAAAAAATGAAACACACCTCAGAAGTTGCAAAAAAAGAGCTGTCAGCTTCTTCAAACCTCGATGTGTCATGAAATTGCTCGAACGGGTGTCCTGATGCACCACCCGACACTTGCCACTGTCGTTTACCAAGTACAGGAAAATTTGTATCCACATCACTAAAATCAGTTGCCCCACCGCCGTCACTGGCATCCCAATTTTCCTCTGCCTCCCGCTCTTCAGGATCTTCATCTGTATTTTCAGCATAATAAAGCGGTTCCCGGGGTTGGAGATCGATTCCCATCAGTTTCAACCCGGCTAGAACTAGTAGATGGAACCCGAGGTCGTCCCCGATCAGGTTGGGGACGACTAGATCCAGCCCCTACAGATGAGGACCGACTAGCACTCCCTAAAGTTGGAGCCCGGACAGGACCCGTCACAGATTGCTCACGAACCCGACCCTTGGTCATTTGCGGCATAGTTCTGGTGTTTTGGTTTGGGTTACGTCCGGGGTTCTGTCTAGGGTTAGCTACAACATATAATTCTAGGAACTTGAAAGGAGTGGTCAAATTCATTGTCATTTTGGTATACAACCTCCAGCTATTATCATCTTGTACCGGTAGCTGTTGGAACCATGTTTGGTTGCCTTGACCAATATTGATCCTTGCGGAAATTACCAGTTCATAATAATTCGGATCAATACCAACTTGCTGGTACACTTCTCTAGTTATACCTCTAAAATCTAAATCTGGCATGATATTGAACATTTTTGAAGGTTGAGTACTGTAATAAGCACCATTTGGCCCGTTTAAAACTTCACCACCAAAATAACAAGCAATTCCAATCATAATTGAACAAACCTATTAATTAAAAAATTTAATGTTAATTTTAAAAATAATGTCAAATAAATAATTAAAAAAAAAAAAAAGAACTAGTTTTACCTCTGCTGTCGCTTATGCCTCTCTGCAAGTTCGTAGTGTTGTGAAATGAACACAGTTTCGAGAAAACCCTATTTATAATTTTTTTTTGGGTGCGCCAAATAGCTGTGCGGACCCGGGGGTGCGCAAAAGGGCTGTGCGGATCCGATTGAGTGCGCACAAGGATTGTGCGGATCCGAATTTGGAGGGATCAGGTGCGCACAAGGGTTTTGCGGATCCCCTTTTATGCAGATCGGGTGCACACAGTGCTTTTGCGGATCCCCTTTGTCCAGATCGGATGCGCACAATGCTTTTGCGGATTCCCTTTTGTCCGGATCCGGTGCGCCGAGTGGGCTGCGGATGCGTTTTATTAGGTGCGCACAACCCTTGTGCGGATCCATGTTTCCGGCTGCGCACAACCCTTGTGCGTGGGTGGCATTTGTAATAAAAACCCCAACTGAGTGGTTTTTATTTAATTCTAATTTTTGCCGTTGGTAAATAAAAAAAAATCCGATAAATTATAACCTATATGTAATCAGCAACAACCGCAAATACGAGATAATATTATTTCAAAACCGTATCTTAATAGTTATACATATAGGCCGGACCAACTTGTAGTTAAACAATGTAAATCTAGACAGAAATATGCATTTAATTTTGAGATAAAAATAAATTCAAGACGTCTCATACAAAAGACGTACAATACCTCGGGCATTAGACTGACTTAGATTTAAAGATATATATATTGCTCCAGCTGAAAAGAGGTTAATTTCTTTTAGATGAGGTTAATTTATTTTTTATCTAATGAAAATTTAGTTTATTATTTTTCCTCCATTAAGAAGAAAGTATATCTCATGAATTTATGTAAAAATACCTTTTAATGATTTTATTAAATAAGGATTGAGCCATCCATTTATTTCATTTTAAGTCCTATTTGTTTTGCTGGTTTCAAGGACCTGTCTTGCCAGTTAATAAGCTCTTATTGTGGTGTTGTACTTAGGGCAGCTAATATACAGAAGCCCTGTTCAGGATTGGGCCCAGATCAACTTGAAATTTATAAAGCCCGTTCATGATCGGCCCGAAATCAAATTGTCCATGCTCAAGAGCAGCCCGTTCAATATTGTTCAAAACTTAGTTCTGTTCAGAATTGAGTCCTGTTCGAAACAGGGCCGTTTCAATGAACCGGGCCGAACAATGGACAACCAAGCAATTCTAGTTATGGACAACCAACTGGGCCTAGATATATATTGGTCCAGCTGAAAAGAGGTTAATTTATTTTAGATGATGTTAATCTCTTTTTTATCTAATGAAATTTTAGTTTATTATGTTTAAGTATATCTGATGAATTTATGGCAAAATAACTTTAATGATTTTAGTAATTAAGGATTGAGCCATCCATTTATTTCATTTTAAGTCGTATTTGTTTTGCTTGTTTCAAGGCCCTGTTTTGCCAGTTAATGAGCTCTTGTTAGTTGCTATAGAGTCCCTCTGGAGGCTTGGTCAATTGCAAACTTAAGAGGTAATATATAAAATCATAATTGATGGCAACAGGTTATATCACATTTAAGAGTGTGTGCATTATCCATTCTCCATCACTAATTCTGTTGACCTTATATATGATGTAATTACAAATGCACGTGGCATTTCTTACAATTATTTGTAATAAAAAACTCCTAAAATTATTATAGAAGACTGCAATGAAATCAGCTAAATTAATAATTGAGTGCTTGAACCGTTGGCAACGTTTATATTAGATTTGGACGCACCATTATAGTGATTATGCCCGGTCATGTACAGAGACAACCGTTGATAACGGCTAATGTAGTGTGGATGTATTTTAATTATAGATATATAATTATATAGTTAGTAAATGGAAGTTCATGCGCTGAGTAAATTATAATAGATACAAATAATATTACTAAAATATCTAATTAATTTCAAAGATCAATGAAATGCATATAATAATAACACGTGATAGAACAAACTTACTGAATTGAAGATATAAGCTAAAAATTAGAAGAAGCGGACTACAGTTAAACAGAGAGAGATCAGAGTTATATGCCAGTGGGAGTGTGTTTTTTGGTAATTTCAGTCAAAACAGAGAGGGAGCATGGACAGCAAGAAATTAAATAAAGAGGCTCTTTATAACCGAATAGATAAGGGGTTTTATTTCCAGCGGAGTTGATTAGATAAGGAGATTAGATTAAGGGGGTGCGATCAAGGGGGATGTACACATAGGAGAGGGTGTGTACAGAAAGGATAAACACGGAAATGGTTTGGACTGCACGTTAATTAAATTTGAGGGACAAGTGAAATATGGGCTGCAGAATTTTCATTGGGCTGAGGTCCACTACAGCAGATTTGATTTTCAGCGACCACTATCAGCGACCGGGCATCACGCCGGTCTCTGAAACTCAATTTAAAAAAATAAATAAATAAAACAAATAAGAATCGGAGTCGACTGGTTTTCAGCGATCACTATCTGCGACCGGCGACACCCCCGGTCGCTGAAAACCATGAAAAAATTAAATTTTTTTTTGACAACTATCAGAGATCGGCGAAAAAACAGATTCAGCGACCGGCGAAAATCCCGGTCGCTGAAAATCATCTCCAAAAACCCTCGCGCCAGGTCTTTTCCTTTCGCACGTTTAGGTTTGGATTTTGCAGCTGTGCGCACAGATCGGAGAAAAGGAAGATCCGGCGAAGAGCCCCCCGCCGTCGCCTGTGCCCGCCACTCCCCGCCTCCATTTTGCAGGTTCTTTTCACTTTTAGTTTGAGATTTACTCTCTGCCAGTGCCTATTTGAGATTCGTGTGAAGTTAAAGGAGGATCCGGATCCACTAATTCCTAAGAGATTTCCTTGTATTTTTCATTTTGTTTTCTATTTTCTCCAATTTTTAATTTTTGGGTTTTTTAATCCGTTTTTATTTTTGTTTTTTAAATACTTTTTTATTTTTTCTGTTTTTTGTAATTCTGTTTTCTGATTTTTTTTCAACTTAAGGAGGGAGGTAAAACTTCTTGGTTTGATAGTCACAGAAGGATGTTGCCCCATGATCATGAATTTCGGTTTGAAAAAGATGCCTTTAAGAAAGACACAATCGAAACTGACGATCCTCCTCGACGCTTGAGTGGAGAAGAATTGCTCGATCGAGTAATGTCATTTGAGCAAGTCACATTTGGCACCAAAAATAAGAAAAACATTCCTGGTTTTGGTGTGACACACAATTGGAAAAAGAGAACCATATTTTGGGAGCTACCATATTGGAAAGACCATCTGGTACGGCATCACATAGATGTTATGCATCTCGAAATGAATTTCTTTAAAAACATGTTGTGGACGTTACTCGATGTTAAAGGAAAAACAAAAGACAATGCAAAGGCTCGTCTCGATATGGCACAGTTATGTCATCGTCCGCATTTGGAGCTGACTACCAACGATAAGGGCAACATAGTAAAGCCACACGCAACTTACTGTTTGGACAAGAAACAAAGACGTAAAATTTGCGAATGGGTTAAGAATTTGCAGTTCCCAGATGGGTATGTCTCTAATTTGGCGAATATTGTGGATGTTGATGATGCTTCATTCGGTGGGTTGAAAAGTCATGACTGTCATATCTTTATGAAGCGGGCATTACCGGTTGCCTTTAGAGATTTTCTTCCCGATTCAATCCGGGAGGCACTAACAGAGGTTAGCAATTTTTTCAGAGATATGTGCGCCAGAGAATTAGATCCGGTTCATATTGAGAAGTTCGAGAGGGATATTATTGTCACAATATGCAAGCTAGAGAAGATATTTCCGCCCGGCTTCTTTGATTCAATGGAACATCTAATTGTTCACATCGCTTACGAAGCACGAGTTTGTGGTCCTGTTTCATTTCGTTGGATGTATACATTTGAAAGGTTAGGGTTCTAATCTTCGTACTCTATTTATTTTTATACATTATATAATACTGTTTCATTTCGTCGTGTTGTATGATATTGTAGATGCATAGGGCGTCTCAAGAAAAAAGTAACTAATAAGGCATGTGTTGAGGGTTCAATCGTAGAGGCATATATTGTTGAAGAGATATCCAACTTTATGTCTCTATATTTTGAAGATGAGGTCGTTACACGGTTGAATCGCCCGGAACGATACGATGATGGTGGATTTGTTGAGAATGATCAACAGCTTCCTGTTATTAGCTACCCTGGACGTGCAACAGTAAATATTCCTGTCAGAGATCTTACGGATGAAGAGTTAAATGCGGCACACTATTATATCATGACTAATTGTCGTTCAGAATTCGACACTTTGATTAGGTAAGCATTTTTAAATATGTTCGGAATTCGACATTTTGAAGAGAGTTACTAAATTTGGCTTATTGCAGGCAATTCGATGCTGAAGTTAGAGAGAATAGGCCAACAATCAGCGCAACACTTCTCGATAGAACTCGTTCTCAAGAGTTAGGTACCTGGATGCGTAAATTGGCGTTGGACGGTAAAATTGCAGATGAAAGGATCGCTGAAATTGCGCGTGGGCCAATCACACGACGAGTTTATCGTTACAACATGTACGATGTGAATGGTTTCCGATTTCACACCGAGTCATACGGGATAAACAGAAAAACAAAAAATTATGGTGTTTGTGTTGAAGGTGAGAATTGGGATGGCACATCCAATGACTATTTTGGCATACTTGAAGAAATTATTCGGTTAGAATATAGTGGGATCAACAACAGAGTTTTCTTATTCAAGTGTCGTTAGTTTGACACACATAGGGGGATGCGGGTAGATAATAAGCATGGATTAGTAGAGATAAATCATACAAGGCTTCTTCAAAAGGGCGAGAATTTTGTGTTTCCCTGCCAAGCGATTCAAGTGTATTATTTGCCTTATGCGTCATCCAAGCGAGAGAGACAAGACTGGTGGGTTACAATAAAGACAAAAGGAAAAAGAAAGCCAATTATTTTGTTCAATGGAGATGCGTCTTTGGAAAACAATCCACATTTGACCGAGTTCTTTCAAGAAGACGGTCCAACTACCTAATTTGAAGTGCGTGCTGCATCTGAGTTGAATGATCCAAGTTTATTCGTTGATGGGGCGGATCCTGAGATTGTCACAGAACAAGAATTACAACCACAAAATAATCAACAACAGGATAACAAAAAAAGGAAAAAGAAAAAAACTACATAAATTGCCATATTAGGTTAATATCTTTCAATGTACATTTATTTGGAAAACTTATCTATGTAACGTTCTTTTTTAGGTTAGTAATTATTTGTGAAACTAATTGGTTTTGTTCTCTCTTTTCTAGATATGGCGCCAAGTAGAAAGGGAAAGGGAAAGGCGACGGCGGGATCTGGAGAAGATAGTAGCGGTAGTCAGAGAAATGTGCGGGGTAAGAATGCATATATTCCACCGCCACCACATCCTTCGTTGCGACTCGTTCTTAGGGTGACGGGACACAGGTAATACTCATTTTTTTCCTTGTGTTGTAATTATACATTAACTGTATTGATTGTATTAATTATTTCTTTTTGTAGAACTTTTGATGCAGGGGATCCAGATAAAACCAAGCAAGTCAACAAAATTGTTTCATAGACTATACGCAACAATTATCCTGGCCCATTGTTCAGTTACTCTGCTTTTCCCGAGGAGACTAAGGTTCTTTGCAAGGCATAGTTTTCGGTGCGAGAAATTAACTTTTATCAAACCACTAATAATTATTACTTGCTACATTTTTATAAGCTAACCAATGTAATTACCTTTTCACTATGCATTACAGAAATACTATATTTTTGCTCCGGAGGAAATAGAAGACAATGCATGGGACGTTTTCAAGAAGGTAGCGGACAAACGGATGCAAGACATGCTCCACAAGGCGCAGCTTGCAGCGAAAAAAGCATACGGGGATAATATGCAGGAGTGGAAGGAGCATTCGGCGCCTCACCCGCACGATTGGATCTCATCCGCAAATTGGCCAGGAGTTGTGGATCATTGGTGCAGCGATGCTTTTGCTAGTCGGAGCGCGCGAAATAAGGCTAATAGGGCAGCTGCAGAAGGGTCTTGGTGCCACGACGGGCTCTGTGAGCATGCTTGTCCACAAACAGCGCTTTGTAAGTTGTTTTTTTTATTAAGT
The DNA here is from genome assembly GCA_024447775.1 of Carex cristatella. Lineage (NCBI taxonomy): Eukaryota > Viridiplantae > Streptophyta > Magnoliopsida > Poales > Cyperaceae > Carex > Carex cristatella. The sequence goes on along the minus strand of JAJHPF010000001.1, from coordinate 4,647,843 downwards.
TAATTAATTTTCATTTTAATTGAATCAAATCGAACTAACGTTGATATTTTTTTTGGTAATTGAAATTGTCTTTCAAACTATTAACAGGAGAAGGAAAACCACCGTGAACCCAGATGGTCTGATGAGCTGTTCGCGCCGACCCACAAAAGCAAGAAGACGGGGCAATTTGTTTCCGCCAAGGCTCAAAAAGCATTTGTACGTAATAGAACATAAGAACTGTTTTACAAAATTAAATTTAGGCTGGTAAAAATACTATTGTTATATCTATAAAATTTGCAGGAAAATTATGAGAATGCGATGAGGCTGAGTCATGGAGAGGATAGAAATGACTGGCCTGCATTTGACATAAATGTCTGGTACATTTCGGGTGTCGATGATCGTAATGCTCATGGCGACAATTATGGCCTCGGTGCTCTAGGTAAAAAAACATTTCTTGAAATCTATAATTTTTTTTACTTTGTAAGATATTAACTATCTTATCTTTAATGATCCAGGCCAGACGAGAGCCATGTATCGTGTTGGTGGGTCTAGCAGTACTCCTTCAGGTTCTTCAGGGTCATATTCTTCTGCACCACCGGCTTCACGCCTTACACAAGATGATATTGAAGCGATATCTTCTCATGTGATGACCTCGATCATGCCTAAGCTCACTGACACGATCACCGACTAGATCAACAGAGCTTTCAGATCTGCTCAGGTACGAAATTCAATTTATCCGACTGTTCTAATTATCAATTATATATCCGAGATCCTAATTATTTAAACAACTGACAGGAAGGGTCGACCTCGGACCATGCCTCGATGCCGCATCCTCAGGATGACGACGATGACGGCGAGGATGACGGCGAGGATGTTGGCAGAGATGGTACTTTTTAGATTTTCTTGAGTTGACATATTTATCTATGTTACAGTTTACGTCTAGATATTTATGTTATCGTACTTATGTGGATTGCATATTTAGCATACTTATGTTGGTATATTTATGTTTTGTGATACTTATTCATGTTCTTGTTCTATTTGATTGTTTATTCGTTTTTTATATTGATTATATATTAGAATATCGATGCAATTGTACGTCTCATAACAATTCCGAAACAACGAAATATCAATAATAAATAAAACCAATGAAATCAGCACCAATAAATAAATAAAAAAACAGAACCAAATTAATCATTAAAAAAAAAAAAAAATTCGATTATCGGCGACCGGTAGAAAAGTATCGAGACCAAATTCGGTCTCGATACTAGAGGCATCGACGACCTGGATAAGTCATTATCGAGAGACCGGCGGGATTGGTCTCCGATAATGAGGGTATCAGCGACCATATATAGTTATCAGCGACCAAAAATATTGGACTCTGTTAACACCACATGACGTCACCATACACTTTCAGAGACCAAAGTGATTTGGTCTCTGATAGAGTATCGAGACCGAGTGACGTCATATCGGCGACCGGTGACGTCATCCGAGAACTATCGGCGACTACGGTTTCGAGAGACCGGGATTTCAACGACCAAAAATGCACATCGGCGACCATATCGTTTATCAGCGACCGGCGACGTATACTATCAGCGACCGGAAACCCGGTCGCTGATAGTCCATTCTGCTGTAGTGGTCTACCGATTAGGTTGAAATTTTTGTTAAATCGTGTACTAAAATTTATTTGTATAAAAATTATCATAGTCAACTATATTAAAGAAATATAACTAATTGTCACCGAATGTTACATTCTTCTCATCTTTAAAAAGAATTTTGTCCTCCAAATTAAAAATTCAAACTTTAAATTATAATTCAAAATGTTACATTCTTATCTTTGAAACCTGTTCACCCTCTCCTCTATTTAATTCCTCTCCCACATCATTCTCACTAAAAATCGCTGCCACATATCATTCTCTTTTCATTCCTGCACAATAGTCAAAAGGAAACGGGTTGCTGTCTCCTTTTTTGTGTTGAATTCTACATTTAAGGTAAACTAAATTTTGATATAATGTTTATAATAATAGATCGTATTGCTGAATTAATCTTCATCATATATCTTGATAACTAAAAAATGTGATCACCGATATTATAATCATTCAATTACGAAATATCAATTGTCTAAAAAATGATGTCTTCTAGAAAATTATGAACTTTCTGAAATGTATTCAAAGCATCATACTAATTTAATTTAATTAGATTTATTTTAAATAATATCTCCAGTATATACAATCCGATACATCGTCCTATATATATTCACAAAAACAATATATTTTGGGTAACTTATTATGTATATTTTTCTTAACTCATAGCATAGTGGGTATATTTTGAGTATATTAGCAGTGTGCAATTACACATTGCTGTGTTGTAAAGGGTTTTCCACATTTTTGTAATATATACAATGTGCTGATTATGTTATGTTAATGATTTATTTTTATTAAATGCTTTGCAATCTCTATTCTCAATGTGTTTTTTATTTATTTGTAAGATGTGTTATTAGTTATAATGGAAATTTGGAATTATAAAGTACTGGGTTGGTACCAGGATGATTGTTGAATGAAAACATTCTGGTACCAAAAAAAGAAGGGTAGTATTTCCAGGGGTATATCCATGGAAAAAATGCACATTACCATTCAAATAATAACACTAATATCTGACAGGTGGGGTCCACTTTCGTTGGTCTGGGATCGGTCCCACATAAATTGCCCTTGGAAATACTCAGGTGGGTCCCAGGGGCCTCACCTTTGGAAATGTTAAGGTGGGTCCCATGCTTTCTCTCTCCTTGGAAATACTCTGGTGGGTCCCTCATTCGATCCCTTGGAAATACTGAAGTGGGTCCCATGATGCTCCCCTTGGAAATAATCCAGCCAGTGGCCAAGTCCGAAAGCATTTCCATGCGTTCTTTTTCCATGAGACAGCTCATGAAAATGAGTATTTCCAACGGTGCTCTTGGAAATACTGACTATTTCCAACGAAGGTATTAGCTACGGTAGCATTTCCAAGGGCAGCGCATGGAAATGAGGATTTTTGGGCTTTTTCCAAGGGTAAGCTCATGGAAATAGCCATTTTTCGGTTCATGGAAAAATTTCGAATTCTAGTAGTGTGTGATGATTTTTTCATATAATGAAAGTTTAATTAGTTTTTTTTTTTTCCTTCATTCAGAAGAAATTACATCATGAATATATGGCATTAATCCATCGATTTATATAGAAGAGAGCGTAAAGATTATTAATCCCTTATAAGTACGTTTTAATGATTTGAATAATTTTTTAGGGTTAATGATTTTAGTAATTAAGGATAACTCATCAATTTCATTTTAGTAATATTTGTTTTGCTTGTTTTAAGTCCCTGTGCTTACCAGTTAATGAGCGCTTATTTTGTCAAATACTTAAGTCAAATGCTTAGCCGAATACTTAGTCAAATGCTTGGTGAAATGAACACTTTAGGAGTGTGCACATGATCCATTAATACTCGATGACTGATTCTGCTGATCCCCATATAATTACACTTACCAGTTGACATTTCTTACAATTATTTACAATAAAACACATTTTGTGCTAATATTGATATGTTCGTACGTAGTGCAATGTTGCATTAGATTTTTGTTTCCTTTTCTTTCTGTGTTTTTGTCTATATATTTATTATTTTTAGGAATCAAAAGTATTTTATTTACCAATGTTTTCAAATTTTTTTAGTAAAAACTTGCTTTTGCAAAAAAAAAAAAAATCTGAGTTTCCGATCCGATTTCGATTTTACGGTCAAGTGACCGATTCTGATTCAAATTTTGCAAACTATGGCTATGATAGATACAATTAATTAATTAATAAGCATTGGCAACCAATTATATGCCTTTTAGTTCTTAATTAATTAGATGTGTCCCAGATGCATTCCCCACGAGGCGACGACTAATTCTGCTGACATCCTTAAAATATATATAGACAATGTAATAACAATTCCCTGACATTTAATAGAAAACTAGTTAATTAATGAGCGCTTGTTATGATGCTCTAGAGATCCCTCGGGATGCTTGGTCAAATGCAAACTTTTAGGAGTGGGCACATCATCCATTAATTCCAGTTGACATTTCCTACAATTATTGACACTAATAACGCATGTTGTGCTAAAATATGATATGTTCGTCCCAATGGGAGGCAGTTCTTCCATCACTGTAAGGGTGTAACTAATGCTATTTTACTTCTGCGAAACATATCAGTCCAATCGAAGAGAACCCACTTTTTATTAGTCCAATAATCTTTTCATTTAATATTTTTTTAATTGGACTCGAAAAGAAATAGCTTAAGTAGCCTATTAATTTATTTATTTTAAATTTAAGACCAAATACAGTGTAGTAATAGATTGCTGAATGCTTATGCAAAAAATAAACAAATTGCGAGCAAGTGGTTAACTTTTGTACATTACAAAAAGACAAAAAGAAAATATTAATTCTTATTTTTTATTGCAAGAAAAAAATATGCTACATATATTCTCAAACGTTGTTATTTTATCATGTATGTATATAACATTATTTCGATGTGTAAAGATGGAATTTACAATTCAACTCAATCAAAGTTTCTATTTGTATGCAAAAATAGTTTCTAATTGTTTATCATTTTTACATGCTTGTTTGTATTATAAAAGTGCATTATATTTGATTGGCTCAAAAATTTTGCAATCAGCATAAATAAGAAATTCTAGTAGTGATAGTATTATTTTTAGAAATTATGCTGACAGGACTTGATATGCCACTTACATACGGAAAAAAAAATACGAAAATTGTCAATTTGATTATTTATGTAATAAAGTGTAAAAAGCTGGTGTACACCAGTTAGAAAATATATAAATATTATCATTTTAATTATTTAGTTAATGAATTTGCTCAAATTAAGTTATATGCCCAAAATATTACTTCAACTAACACTTCAGTAAAATAAGAAATAATATCTAAGTATCAAATATAACTATTATAAAAAACCAACAGTTGAACCGGTCCACCCACTGGTCAAATCAGTAAACCAGTGACCCAGAGATTTACTGGGTCAATGTTCGGTTTGGTTCTGATAATATTGGTTCGAATAAATTGAAAAGAGTGCAGATGGGCCCCAACTTTAAATAAATGGAGAAGAAGGGATCAAATTGCAGCAGTGGGATCCGAACTAGTAAAAACAATTTTTTTGCAACAGCAACTACACCATAGAATGGTTTGTTACTAGATATGATACCTACATGTATATATCTTTTAAACCAGTCAAAATTATTTTTTTATCAAATTTTTCTATTTTTTTAGTATAAAATAAGCTTTTGGCAAAAAAGTCTGAGTTTCCGATCCGATTCGGCCGATTCCGACTGATTCACCCAATTCGGATCCCCCCTGTCAAAAGATCGATTCTGATTCTGACTTCTATTTAACATGCATGTGTATATTTGTTGTTGGTAAATAATTGAATGACAGTTAAGTAAAAGTTAGGATAGGGGTGTCAATTGTACCTTTTTAGCCATTTGCCCTACTCGTACCGTATTCGATAAGGCGGGTATGGGTAAAACAAATTTCATTAGTTTATTGGGTATCGGTATGGGTAAGAATTTTTTTTTATAACCAAATGGGTATGGATAATAACTAATTCGTACCGGTTACCCTATAGGATAATTATAAAATCTAAAATTATATATATTCAAATTCAATATTTATTTACTCTTCCATAATTCCATTTTGATGCCTCTATAATAAAATTTGAGTAATAATTGTGTTTTTGTTCTTTAGTAGTGTATGTCTTTTGTTATTAGAAAAATGTTAAACATATTATTTTATTTGCATTATTTGTTATTTAGTTAAATAATTGAATTTTTTTGAATAGATATTAATGTATTTTGAATTTTTTTGCTTTATAAAAAGTAATTTAATTGGAATTGATTGCATATATATTAATTTTTATTTTTATTAGTAATACAATTACATATGTGTGAAATGAATTAGTTTTTAATGTTCTATTTGTAAAATATAATAAAATTAATTATTATATTAGTATTATCCGTTATTGACCCGCTACTGTTTCGGTACCCAATAATATTAACGGGTAAGGGTCGGGTAGCATACGGTCTATTTTTAATGGGTAAGGATAGGATATGGGTAAGATCAATTAATGGGTATGGATATGAAAATGCCTCCACCCGATCCGTACCACACCCATTGACACCCCTAGGTTAGGATCAGCACACAGAATTGGTGTTGGGTCAACACCCGGCATAAACCTGTTGGTCTTGGGTCAACACGCAGCATAAACCTATTGGTGTTGAGTCCACAGGCGGCATAAACCTATTTAAGGAATATAGTTGTGTATGGAAACTCAATCAAGGAAAAGAGAATATGGATACGCTCTTTACAAGAATAGAAGAGGCATCTCATGCTGGAGATGTGAATTTATTAAAAGAGCTTTTCAAGAAAGATAAACTCTTACTTGAGAAAGTAACTGAGAGAACATCAGGGAGAGATAACCCCCTACATATTGCAGCAATGCTTGGACATGCTGATTTTGTTCGTGAGGTTATCGCTCACAAACCAGAACTTGCGAAGGAGCTCAACGACCAGGGGTTTTCACCTCTGCATTTGGCTGCCGCCGAAGGTCATGTCACTGTTTTGAAGGAATTGTTAAAGGTAATATGATGAGATATATGGTTTTGCCCAATACCAACTAACATGAATGAATATATAAATGAACCAAAGCTCCATCCTTGTAAAACCCCAACATATCCTAATCGAGTCCTTTTTAGCACAAAATTTTATTATAATTAGCGAACATAAAATCTACAATGGAGAAGATACAACTGAAACTGAAGTTTGATTATGCAAATACATAGATGAGACAGATTTGCAAAGGACCGGGTGCACAACCTTAATTTGTTTATATTTTGTATATATATGCCCAGAACTTATTGACAGATATTTTTGATGGAAAATTAATATTTAGGGATGACCGGCATCTTGAAAATATATGGATATTGTTGGAATGTACTTCAGTTACAAATATATGTACACAAATATATAAGTAAACAAGATACAAATGAGAATAACACAACTATAAAAATAGTATGTACCATTAACTTATAAACATTTTGTTCTCAGCAAAACGTCCAGCTAGAGATTACTGTTTACAAAATATGCTTGTAATTATGTTCATCGTTTGTTGCAGGCTGGATTAGACCTTTGTTTATTAAGTGAGAAACAGGAAGGGCTATTGCCACTTCATATTGCTGTTAAAAATAGAAGGACATTAATGGTCAGAGAGTTGGTTGATGCTTGTCAGGAAGCAGTGCATGGACTTACAAATAGTGGAGACACAATACTTCATTTCGCTGTCAAATATAATTCTTTCGACACAGTTGAGTTCTTGATCGACTGGGTGCACAACTGTTGAAAGTAATCCAAGTCATCAGGTGTCCCCACACGGCCCGTATGGATAGTGACACGGCCCGCGTAGCTAGGGACACGGCCCGCGTAGCGAGTGACACGGCCCGCGTCAGAGGCGCTAAATTTGTCTTATGTTATAACTGTCTGTGTAAACACGTTTTTCTATTTTTGGTAAGTCCCTGTAATAGAGTTAGTGGGTGTAGCTGTAAGCTAATTATAGCACCATAATTTTAGGGTAGTGGATGCTAAATTAGGATTATTTTTCTAGTATTTGTACCATGTCTCTTGTATGTGTAACTTGTCTAAGTTGAGTAATAAGAAATTATTCTGTGTATTTTCTGTTATCTCAATTTTTTCCAACAAAACTGGTATCAGAGCCGAAGGTGAGAGATCAAGGCAGATCCGACCGAAGGTGAGAGATCAAGGCAGATTCGACCCAAGGTGAGAGATCAAGGCAGATCCGACCATGGCAGAGAACATGAATGTATCGAATCCCTCGATTCCGTTGTTCAAGGGAGACAACTATGAGTTCTGGAGCATCAAGATTCGAACTTTGCTCAAGTCTCAAGGTCTATGGGAATTGGTAGAGAAGGGAGCACCGGCCCCTGATCCCACACCAACAGAAACAGTGAAGCGCGATGCGAAGGCGTTGTTTTTCATTCAACAAGCCGTTGCTGACACGGTGTTTGCGAAGATTGCAGCAGCAGAAACAGCAAATCAGGCCTGGTTTACTCTGAAAACCGCATTTCAGGGAAGTTCCAAGGTGGTAGCTATCAAGTTGCAGGGCTTGAGACAGGAGTTTGAGACGGTGAACATGAATCAAGGCGAATCTGTTCAAGCGTTTCTCACAAGGGTCACATCCATAGTCAACCAAATCCGAAGCTATGGAGAAGATCTTCCAGAAAAAATGGTTGTGATGAAGGTGTTGCGCAGCCTAACAACCAAGTTTGATCATGTGGTGGCAGCGATCGAAGAATCCAAAGATATGTCCACCTACACGTTTGATGAATTGATGGGATCACTGCAAGTTCATGAAGTTCGTCTCAACCGATCAGAAGTGAAGGACGACACGAAAGCTTTCTATACCAAGGGCGATTCCTCAAGAAGCCAAGAGCAAGGCAGAGGCAGAGGCAAGTCAAGTTACCATCAACCACATTCTAATCAACCGAAGAAAGATGTAGAATGCTACTACTGTCACAAGAAAGGGCATATGCAAGCCGATTGCTACAAGAAACAGAGAGAAGAAGGTCAAGACGTGGAATGCTATTATTGTCACAAATTCGGCCATGTGCAGGCTGATTGTTACAAGAAGAAACGTGAGGAAGAGCAAGCCAACGTTGCAGAGGAGAAAGGCAACAAAGAAGACACCGAAATCAGGCTCTTCATGACGAAAACTGCTGACACGACCCGTACCATGCCTGACACGGCCCGTACCATTCCTGACACGGCCCGTACCATGCCTGACACGGCCCGTACCATGCCTGACACGGCCCGTGTCCAAAGCACACGGACCGTACAGGATACAGATGCAAGCCAAGTTTGGTTCCTAGACAGTGGGTGTTCTAATCACATGACCGGTTACAAGTATCTCTTCGAAGAATTGGACGAGTCATACAAGAAGCCTGTGAGACTTGGCGACGACAAACAAATTCAAGTTGAAGGAATAGGCAAGGTGGCTGTCAAAACCGCAAGCAACACAAGGTATCTACACAATGTATACTTCATCCCACAACTTGCACAAAACCTCCTGAGCATTGGTCAAATGATGGAGAGCGGGTATGCGATCAAATTCGAAGGCTGCACTTGCAAAATCGAGGATTCATCAACAAAGCATGTGATGAGTAATGATCAGGCAGGAATTGATGCCATGATGGGGGGCAATATAGTGGAACGTGATTCCATGACTAGAGATGACAAATTGGAGCATAGTGCCCGGCAAAGCGACTGTGATCAACTTGCTGAGGAGAAAAACCATACAAATCCGTCACATATTGAAACTGACCTGATGCCGATAATCGGTAATGATGGAGGTCATAACACAGTTGACATAGAGAAGGATCTTGAAGAAGATGACTATCAATATGAAGATGCTAACTGGAGTTGGTCTATGGCAGAAAACAACATACCAGTAGCTGACAGAGAAAATGTAGAACCTGATCCGACCCGGATCATCATCTGATACGGCCCGCATGAAGGTGACACGGTCCGTGTGGACTCTGATATGGCCCGTGTACCATTCAATTCAAACAGCAGTAACACCGAGCAGCCTCAATTCGAAACAAACAGTGAGTAGCCTCAGCAAAATGAAGACATACCAACACCACTGCGAGTTTATACAAGAAAATTCAACCCACAGTCACAGCAAAAGACCAAAACCTTGCAAGAATTATACTCATCAACACAAGTGCTAATGGTGGAAGATCCCGAGTGCTTTGAAGAAGCCGTAGGCAAGAAAGATTGGGCAGGGAGCCTGGACGATAGAAGAAGCACATCCGGGCAAGTGTTCTTCTATGGTGACAATGCAATTTGCTGGAATTCGAAGAAGCAATCAACTGTTGCACTTTCCACAGCAGAAGCTGAGTACAATGCAGTAACATCAAGAAGCATACCAAGGTGTATGGCAAAGGCGCTTATTGGAAGAGTTAGATTGTGAGCAGAAAGGTGCAACAATACTCTATTGTGATAATCAGTCGACAATTGCAATTGGTAACAACCCGGTGCATCACAACAAAACAAAGCACATAGACACTCGGATCCAGTTCATACGAGACCTGATTGAGCAGAAGAAGTTTGTTTGGTGTCGAAGAATGATGGATGTAGATGACTTTGGATTAAGAGGGAGTGTTGAAAGTAATCCAAGTCATCAGGTGTCCCCACACGGCCCGTATGGATAGTGACACGGCCCGCGTAGCTAGGGACACGGCCCGCGTAGCGAGTGACACGGCCCGCGTCAGAGGCGCTAAATTTGTCTTATGTTATAACTGTCTGTGTAAACACGTTTTTCTATTTTTGGTAAGTCCCTGTAATAGAGTTAGTGGGTGTAGCTGTAAGCTAATTATAGCATCATAATTTTAGGGTAGTGGATGCTAAATTAGGATTATTTTTCTAGTATTTATACCATGTCTCTTGTATGTGTAACTTGTCTAAGTTGAGTAATAAGAAATTATTCTGTGTATTTTCTGTTATCTCAATTTTTTCCAACAACAACCTTAATGCAAAGGAGAATAGAGGAAATACTATCTTGCATCATGCCGTGGAAAACAAACAATTATCGGTAAGCCATATCTTTATTTTTGATAAAGGATGTGGTTGAATTAATTAACCCTTGATTCCTTTCTAAACATGTACTTAACAAATTGCACCTTTGCAACTCAGGTAATCAAATATTTGTTGAGTAGATCAGCCATTGATGTGAACACCATGAACTTGAAGTTATCAACTCCACTTGATATTTTGTTGGAATCACGGGTGCAGAATGGGGATCTCATCATTGGGGAGATGATACGAGCAGTTGGGGGAGAGACTGCAGCTGAAGTGTTTTCTCAATCAGAACCGGTCAACAGGGACTCTGTTTCAAATGACAATTCAAACCAAACACAAAATCTTATATCGTCATGTCTGTGGCAACCCCATTATCACGGTGCCAAAACTGACATAGAAAAAGCAACTTTAGAGTTAGAAAATGACGATAACGAAAAGGAGTCTAATCCTCAAATTCTTTTGTTGGTGGCGACATTGGTAGCTACTGTCACCTTCCAAGCAGCATTAAATCCTCCAGGAGGATTTACATCTGATGGCGAACCTCTTCTATTCGAAGATTTAGGTTATTTCGTACCATTTGTCATGTTTGCTCTTTTTTTATCTGTTAGTGTAATGATGCTATTGTTGTGTGGGGTCCCCCGGAAGAAAAAAATTGTCATGAAATTGTTGATGTTGGTGGTCTGGGGTGCTACTTTCTCAATGGGTCTTGCATTCATTGACGGCATAGATGAACTCTACTCTGATATCTATGGTGATAATGACAGTTGGATCTACATCATGGTCTACGGATGGTACATTCTCTTGAGGCTCGGTATCACATGGTTGCTAGGTCGTTTACTTATTTTCATCCTGAAAAAATCTGGGTTATGGGAGCCAGTTCGACGGTGTTCAGCTTGGCTCAAGAGAGGATGCTTGTTGAAGTGGCAACAATTTGGGTGTACCTCGAAAATTAATTGGTCAAATTATTGTGAGTTATTCAGAAAGTTAATTGGCATTGTATTGATCCTAGCTGTTCTGGCGGGAATTATCACTGTATGGGTTTTCTACAAATATACACCGCTCTGGTAATATAAAATGGGGCAAATTATTTTCTTTAATTTAATTATAAATATATGCTGTATCTTTCTTTTCTTAAATAAATTATATTCGGTCGCATTCAAAGTTTCATGATTTTACTCCTGAACACATGTCTGTTTCGGTGTGATTCACAAGCCAATTTTGAAACTACAAAAATCAATATATGCACTGGTAGCGTGCGCGCATGAGCGTTGATAAGGGTGATCCATCGTACAAAGAAATACAAATATTTGTCACATACTATATATAATCAATTCTATAAAATAAATTAATGTCATGTCACAAGCAAATTTACTTAGGTGCTCACAAAATATATATCTCGTTTAAAGAAAGACAATATAGATGGTTGGTTCTTCAAAGATTTATCTTTTGTGAATCTTTATCTTACCTTTCTCGAACATGATCCATTCAATCAATAGCACATACAAATTGTTCCTTGGACGACAGACAAATTGTTCCTTGGACGACAGACAAATATAGTATCAGGGGACATTTTATAACTATCCTCAAATAGAGAAGAAAAAGGAAAGATCCTTTTGTGACATAGTAAACTTCACTTGTGGGAAAAGCCAAAGAAAATAGAAGAGGCTGCTCTAGTTCAGGCAATATTGATTTGTTGGTACATTATTGATAAAAACATAGTGTTTTTAAAGAAAGAGAAAACAAGAACACAATTTACTTTCTATTAATTCTTAAACATATTTTCTTCTCTTACATACTTCACAAAACACCACTCAATTTACTGACTCTTAATATGAAAACAAAATGTTAAAATTCGTACACAAAATAAATGTAAAACATAATTCTAAACAATACCTCTTTATTCTGACTCTTGGTTACTAAAACTGCAATAAATTATTATAGGGAACTCCAAATGACGTTCACCCTTTCAAATTAACATTTAATGTTGCCTCAAAATCTGACTGTGTTTGAGTTTATTCTTTAACAAATTCACCCTTTAAAATCAAATTTTTTTTCCATCCTTAATTCCAATCATCATCTTAAAATTTTCTAACAACATTCTTGGTAGCGGATTTGTAAAGATATCCACCACTTGGTCACGGCTCGCAACGTGTCTCGTTCCCACTTTTTTTCCTTCACATGTTTCCGAATAAAATGAAAACGAACATCTATATGCTTACTCAGCCTCACATATTGCCTTGTGTTTCTAGAGTTTTAGCTCGTATAGCAAATTCTTAGCCGAATTGCGTGGCACACACACCAAGATGCTGCCACATACTCTGCTCACATATTGACTGTTAAAAATAACAACACCAACTATCCGGAAGGCCCAAGCCCAAATTAATTTTCATGATAATATCAAGAATTGTCTAGAAACTACCAAATAAAATATCTTGTAGTGTAACTTGTAAAAATATCTAGAGGAAGCTAAAAATATCTTAGGTCTAGATGTTTTCTTAGCTCTCATGGAGCAAGTATAAATAGGGTGCCTTGCTCTTCATTTTGATCCATCCAAGCAAGAAAAGCAGGTAAGCAAAGTAAGAGAGAGCAATATAGTAAGTGAGTCCGTAATTGTAGTGAGTAGATTGAGTATAGATTGAGTAAGAAATATATAGTCTTGTATTTTCTTCATCAAATATAAGAAGTTAATCTATATACTCCACTCTTCTATTATTGAAGTTAATAATCTACAAGTGGTATCAGAGCGGGTTAGGTCCTATCGGTTAGAAGGTTAGTGTAATCCGTTAGTTTGTTGTTGTGTCGAAGGTCCTGTTGGTTAGGAGGTTTGTGTAATCCAAGTCCGTGGTGGTATCGAAATATCAGACTTGAGTGGCATGAGTGGTTTAATTGAGAAGTTCAATAATTATAATTATAGAGACTGGCGGACGTGTATCAAGTCATATTTGCAGGGTCAAGACTTGTGGGAGATTGTGGGTGGTGATGAGGTTGAGCCGTCATCGAATTCGATCTGAGCTTACAAGAAGTGGAAGGTGAAGGCGGGTTGAGCGATATTTGTGCTGATGAATATCTCCCAAGTGGCATGACTGTAAGTGAGTACTTTCTTAAAGTAAAGAATTTGTGTAGAGAGATTGAGCAGCTAGACGCCAAGGCGAAAATTGGTGAGGATAGAATACGGTGGATAATTCTGAATGGCATGAGGCCGGAGTACAGTGCCTTCATCATAGCAATTCAAGGATGGGCGACCCAACCAATCCTATTGGAACTGGAGAATTTGTTGGTCAGTCAGGAAGCTCTTGCTAAGCAACTAGCAGGTTTGACGGTGAAGCACGAGGAGGAGAAGGCCCTCTATAGTGGTCGGCGTGGAGAGCCGAGCAGAGACCGGTTTCGATGACAACCTGAGACGGAGAATGTTCGCCATGAGCAATGCAAGAGGTGCTCATGTTCAAGGCGAGCTCCTAAAGGCCAAGGGGGCAAAGGAGCCGAAAGTGGTGAATACTGGAGTAGAAGAGTTGAGTGCTACAATTGTGGACGACAAGGGCACTATACGAGAGAGTGCCGGTTTAGGAAGAACGAAGGAAGCTTCGTGGTGACCACGAAGGAGAATACACCGGAGGAGGTCCCCAGTGAAGAAGAGTGGGACGCAGTGGTGGCTGTTGTGATGCAGTCGATGGCCGGTATTGAGGATGCCGAAGAGGCTAGCGAGCTTGAGGATGAGGAGATCGACTTCGAGTCATGGTTCTTCGAAGAACCAGTTGATGAACCGGTCAAGAAGGAGACCGGAGTTGTGAGGTGCACGATGGCTAATGAGGAGAAGCCACAAGAGAGCACTGAGATGGCGACCATCACCAAGAAGGGTGATGATGATGAGATGACACAGAGGAGGGTCGCTATTGTGGAGAAGGCTGCAGAACGACAAGATGCAGTTCGTCTGATGAACCGTCAAGAGAAGAAAAGTCAATGACAACTTGTGCCAAGGCAACTTGAGAAGAAGATTCCAGAACCTTCACTTCTGAAAAAGACTATTTTGGAAGATCGATCACAGACGTCTGAGCAATTTCAAGCTCAGAAAATTAAAAGAAGTAACAAGAAGCATGACGATTCAGAAAAACACGGAGTACTGAAGATCAAGTCAATACCAAGTTGGTGTTGAGAGGGAGTGTTAAAAATAACAACACCAACTAACCTGAAGGCCCAAGCCCAAATTAATTTTCACGATAATATCAAGAATTGTCTAGAAACTACCAAATAAAATATCTTGTAGTGTAGATTGTAGAAATATCTAGAGGAAGCTAAAAATATCTTAGGTCTAGATGTTTCCTTAGCTCTCATGGATCAAGTATAAATAGGGTGTCTTGCTCCTCATTTTGATCCATGCAAGCAAGAAAAGCAAGTAAGCAAAGTAAGAGAGAGCAAGAGAGTAAGTGAGTCTGTAATTGTAGTGAGTGATTTGATTGAGTATAGATTAAGTAAGAAATATATAGTCTTGTATTTTCTTCATCAAATATAAGAAGTTAATCTATATACTCCTCACATATCCTGATGTTCCTTTATGATCATCTACGTCACTGCATCAGTCACTATCAGATTAATTGACTAGTTTGTATTCATTTATCTTTGAGTAGAGTAACCCGAGTGACTCCATTATTGAGATATATCGAAGAATCCTTTTAATAGCCTTCAAATGCGAGATCATATAATAACCAATAAATCATAGAAATTCTTTTCATCAAAACTCTTTAAACATCATATAAAAATCCTTAACAAAACAAGGAAAAAAGAGATCCTTTTGACACAATGACAAAATAAACCTTCCTCGTGTGAAAAGTTGAAAAAAAAAAAAAAAAAAAGAAAAAAAGAGAGCCCCTGTTATGCCTCTCAAAATATTGATGTGTTGGAACTAGCAAGTAACTTTATTTCCAAGAGCATAACAAGAGACATTTATAACTATCTTAAAATAAGAAATAGAAGCGGAATGCAAGAGATGCTGAGGAAAGAAATTAGGCTTTTGTTAGTATCAGGTATTTCCAAAAGGCCGTAATTTATGTCTTTTACTCTCTACAGTGGTACCATTGGTGGACTGTGAATTGGTTCTATAATCCAATAGCCCAACAAAGGCCTACATAAATGGAGCAACATCTAGTTGTTATTATTAGTTAGTCCATAACTAAATTCTTAGTTTCCAGTTCCGAAAAGGACCTCAATTAAGCCCAACTGAAATAGTAAAGTTAAATCTGTTAACTTCCAAATAAAATAAATTGGAAGCTGTTATTGCAGATAAATGATAAAACCTTGAGTTGCGGCTCTTGGAACTCTCTTAATTTGAAGCTAAAGAAGATCAGTGGAACAAATTTTGGGACTGGAATTCATTTGCCCCTTGGTTATTAATTAAAGTCAAAATGCCCCTTGGTCATTGGGAGATTTGTTTTTTGTTTTGTTTTAGTGTGTGTGTGTGTGAGAGAGAGAGAGAGAGAGGATGATGTTATGAATCGTACCACTATAGTTAACTAATAATTAACCGATGGAACCGATTATATGACCTTTAGTTTTTTAATTAAATTAATAGTCTGCAATATGCATTCCCTTAAAATATTATAAAATTCAAATTGACATTTATTATAACTTAAAATAATATTTTTTTTTTGTCAAAGATGGTATATTCTTACGTCCTGCATTTGACAATTTCTAGAGGATGATTGAAAATCCAAAACTATTTTAGAAGACTAATATGAACTGTGGTAGATAATTTTATAAAACAAAAAAGCTAAAATATATATTATGATAATTATTTTTTTTTATTTTTGTTGTTAATTATAACCCAGTAATAAATTATAACCTATATGTAATCAGCAACAACCGCAAATACGAGATAATATTATTTCAAAACCGTATCTTAATAGTTATACATATAGGCCGGACCAACTTGTAGTTAAACAATGTAAATCTAGACAGAAATATGCATTTAATTTTGAGATAAAAATAAATTCAAGACGTCTCATACAAAAGACGTACAATACCTCGGGCATTAGACTGACTTAGATTTAAAGATATATATATTGCTCCAGCTGAAAAGAGGTTAATTTCTTTTAGATGAGGTTAATTTATTTTTTATCTAATGAAAATTTAGTTTATTATTTTTCCTCCATTAAGAAGAAAGTATATCTCATGAATTTATGTAAAAATACCTTTTAATGATTTTATTAAATAAGGATTGAGCCATCCATTTATTTCATTTTAAGTCCTATTTGTTTTGCTGGTTTCAAGGACCTGTCTTGCCAGTTAATAAGCTCTTATTGTGGTGTTGTACTTAGGGCAGCTAATATACAGAAGCCCTGTTCAGGATTGGGCCCAGATCAACTTGAAATTTATAAAGCCCGTTCATGATCGGCCCGAAATCAAATTGTCCATGCTCAAGAGCAGCCCGTTCAATATTGTTCAAAACTTAGTTCTGTTCAGAATTGAGTCCTGTTCGAAACAGGGCCGTTTCAATGAACCGGGCCGAACAATGGACAACCAAGCAATTCTAGTTATGGACAACCAACTGGGCCTAGATATATATTGGTCCAGCTGAAAAGAGGTTAATTTATTTTAGATGATGTTAATCTCTTTTTTATCTAATGAAATTTTAGTTTATTATGTTTAAGTATATCTGATGAATTTATGGCAAAATAACTTTAATGATTTTAGTAATTAAGGATTGAGCCATCCATTTATTTCATTTTAAGTCGTATTTGTTTTGCTTGTTTCAAGGCCCTGTTTTGCCAGTTAATGAGCTCTTGTTAGTTGCTATAGAGTCCCTCTGGAGGCTTGGTCAATTGCAAA
Source organism: Carex cristatella (assembly GCA_024447775.1). Lineage (NCBI taxonomy): Eukaryota > Viridiplantae > Streptophyta > Magnoliopsida > Poales > Cyperaceae > Carex > Carex cristatella. Next base: position 4,630,385 of record JAJHPF010000001.1, on the reverse strand, counting down.
CTTAAGAGGTAATATATAAAATCATAATTGATGGCAACAGGTTATATCACATTTAAGAGTGTGTGCATTATCCATTCTCCATCACTAATTCTGTTGACCTTATATATGATGTAATTACAAATGCACGTGGCATTTCTTACAATTATTTGTAATAAAAAACTCCTAAAATTATTATAGAAGACTGCAATGAAATCAGCTAAATTAATAATTGAGTGCTTGAACCGTTGGCAACGTTTATATTAGATTTGGACGCACCATTATAGTGATTATGCCCGGTCATGTACAGAGACAACCGTTGATAACGGCTAATGTAGTGTGGATGTATTTTAATTATAGATATATAATTATATAGTTAGTAAATGGAAGTTCATGCGCTGAGTAAATTATAATAGATACAAATAATATTACTAAAATATCTAATTAATTTCAAAGATCAATGAAATGCATATAATAATAACACGTGATAGAACAAACTTACTGAATTGAAGATATAAGCTAAAAATTAGAAGAAGCGGACTACAGTTAAACAGAGAGAGATCAGAGTTATATGCCAGTGGGAGTGTGTTTTTTGGTAATTTCAGTCAAAACAGAGAGGGAGCATGGACAGCAAGAAATTAAATAAAGAGGCTCTTTATAACCGAATAGATAAGGGGTTTTATTTCCAGCGGAGTTGATTAGATAAGGAGATTAGATTAAGGGGGTGCGATCAAGGGGGATGTACACATAGGAGAGGGTGTGTACAGAAAGGATAAACACGGAAATGGTTTGGACTGCACGTGAATTAAATTTGAGGGACAAGTGAAATATGGGCTGCATAATTTTCATTGGGCTGAGGTCCACTACAGCAGATTTGATTTTCAGCGACCACTATCAGCGACCGGGCATCACGCCGGTCTCTGAAACTCAATTTAAAAAAAAAAATAAATAAAACAAATAAGAATCGGAGTCGACTGGTTTTCAGCGACCACTATCTGCGACCGGCGACACACCCGGTCGCTGAAAACCATTAAAAAATTAAAAAAAAATTTGACAACTATCAGAGATCGGCGAAAAAACAGATTCAGCGATCGGCGAAAATCCTGGTCGCTGAAAATCATCTCCAAAAACCCTCGCGCCAGGTCTTTTCCTTTCGCGCGTTTAGGTTTGGATTTTGCAGCTGTGCGCGACAGATCGGAGAAAAGGAAGATCCGGCGAAGAGCCCCCCGCCGTCGCCTGTGCCCGCCACTCCCCGCCTCCATTTTGCAGGTTCTTTTCACTTTTAGTTTGAGATTTACTCTCTGCCAGTGCCTATTTGAGATTCGTGTGAAGTTAAAGGAGGATCCGGATCCACTAATCCCTAAGAGATTTCCTTGTATTTTTCATTTTGTTTTCTGTTTTCTCCAATTTTTAATTTTTGGGTTTTTTAATCCGTTTTTATTTTTGTTTTTTAAATACTTTTTTATTTTTTTCTGTTTTTTGTAATTCTGTTTTCTGATTTTTTTTCTGTTTTTTTATTTTTCTGTTTTTAAATTTTGTTTTTACTGTTTTCTGTTTTTTTTATTTTTTCTGTTTTTTTTTTTATTTTTTCTGTTTTTTTTATTTTTCTGTTTTTTTTATTTTTCTGTTTTTAAATTTCGTTTTTATTGATTTTTTTTCTGTTTTTTATATTTTTTTTCTGATTTTTATTTTTTATTTTTTCTGTTTTTATTGATTTTTTTTTTTGGGAATATATTATAATGGCAAAAGGGACTTAGAAAATTAGTTAAGGTTATACTGAAATTAGTAGAGTTTTTTTATGTAATTAATAACATAATTTTTAATTAGTTTTGTTAAATGATACTATGTAACTTCAGTAATATTTCCATATAACTTACTTTTAGGGTACCCAAATGATTAATGTAGCAACCTCATAATCCATACATAATTTATTTTCTCAAAATTTATTGAACATATATATAATTAGTTTTTATTCTTGAAAAGAACTTTGAATAAATTGTGTGTATATATCCATTGGTTATGTTTCTTGAACATTAGACAATAGCAAATCAGATTCCTTTTGCATACATGTATAAAGTTAATAGTGTTGTTGTTACTTGTGTACATATGCATTGCATAAATATAGGTCAACTGTTAATATATTAGTTTGATATTGTTCTTATTAGGATACGAGGTGGAGAAAATTGGATCTTTGCCATTCGCTCGTGCCGAAGGGGTATCGTTCTTTCTACCTCGTTGCTACTCGCTGGAGCCGTAAGTATTTAATTGGAATTGAATTTAATTGAATTAAATTGTGATTGAGTTGTGTTTGAATTGTTATTGAATTGGATTGAAGTGGGATTGAATTTGGATTAAATTGGGATTGAATTTGGATTCAATTGGGATTGAATTCAATTGATGTTAAATTGGTATTAAAAAAAATTGGTATCCGCCCGAATTGGTATTCCATTAGTATTGTTATTGAATTGGTATTGAACCAAATTAGGGTTGAATGTGTATTGAATTGAACTGAATTGGTGTTGTATTGAAATAAAAGGAATTGGTATCAGTCCGAATTGGTATTGCGTTAGTATTGTTATTGAATTAGCATTGAACCGAATTTCAAATGTTATTGAATTAGCATTGCACTAGTAATTGCTTAATGAATTTTAGTATTGAACATGTATTGAATTGTTATTGAATAGCTTAGTGATTGAAACTTGCTTGTTTAATTAGAAATTGTAGTATTGTTTTAAAATCCAAATATACCGGAACATTTAGTATGCCTTTTAGGTCCATACCCGTTCAAATTAATCCAATAGGGATTAATTTTGAATAGTCCCCGGTTTGGGACTGCTCTTTGAATGCTTTGTCTCATTTAGGATGTGACGAAATGTATGTGGATCTAGTATTTAAGAAAAATTTGGTGTCATTTCTCCTTATTGTTCTTAACGAGTACGTATTGAATTACATGTCGAAAGATATGTGTTTCTAACGCGTACTTGGGGAACTAAGGGGAAATGCTGCCGAATTTTTCTTAAATACTAGATTCACATACATTTCGTCACTAATGAGACATAGCATTCAAAGAGTGGGATAAGGTGGTACACCGGCCCTATGTAAGCCCCAATTGTTAATATTTGAATTGATGTTATTTTATTGATGAAAATTATAATTTAGAACTAATCAAGGCAAGAAAAGACAAAGCAAGGCAAGGCAAGGAGAAGCGCTCTCTCTCTCCCTCTCAGGTACGTATGTTTTAAATATAAGTAATGTAGATGCCGCTTGTATGGCTGCATACAAGTCCTGTTGCATGGATGATGCAACGTTTGATTTGACATTGTGTTTTTTGCATGACTTGCTTTAGAGGGTCCGTTATCAAATGATGATTTCTGGAGGGTCTAAAGCAAAGATCTGGATTTTTAATTTGTTTGAAAAGAAAAATATAGTGATAGGGCTTGTTTTATATAATATCTTATAAATGTGTATATCATAATTAGGAGAAATGGAAGGTGATCGTAGTTGGATGTACGGTCCTCGTTATGTGAACAAGCGAAAGAATCCCATATTTGTGAAGGGTGTGGAGGGTTTTTTTGACTACGCATTTAGTATTCAAAAAAATATAAGTAATGGTAATCGTATTAGGTGTCCATGTGCCAAGTGTGGGTGTACTAGATGGTTGGATATGGAAACCATTAGACAACATTTGATGAAATCGGGGTTCCGACTTTATTACGAAACTTGGTACATGCATGGTGAAAGTCAAGGCGTTGAACAGAGCCAAACGGAACAGCCCCAAATGGTCGTTGAAGAGAGGGTCGAGGTGGAGACGTCAAATGCTATGGTGGACATGGTTCTTGATGCTGCAGGTCCTTCTTTTGATTGGACTGTGGACGAACCCCCGAATCAACAAGCTCAGGATTTTTGTAACATGATGAAAGCTGCTGATGAGCCGCTACGGGACGGTTGTGATAAGGAACATACTGTACTTGCGTGTGTTACAGAACTCTTGAGTATTAAAGCTGACTGTGGCATAACCAAGGAGGGATTCAATCGCATCGTATCGGCCGTGAAAAAGTGGCTTCCGAAAGAGAATCGGTTGCCTCCAAATCAATACCAATGCAAGAAATTGGTGAAGGAGTTGGGATTAAGTCATGTGAAGATTCATGCTTGTCCGAATGATTGCATGTTGTACTACGGTGATGACAATATCTCTAAAGAGAAGTGTGATGTCTGTGGTTATGATCGTTACAAACAAGGTAACCAGTTAAACCCCACGAAACGTGTACCGCGAAAGGTTTTATGGTATCTTCCAATAACTCCAAGGTTGCTAAGGCTTTTTTTAACTTCAACAACCGCAGAACAAATACGTTGGCATAAAGAAGGAAAACGGGAGAAGGAAGGAGTCATGGTTCATACTGCTGATGGTGAAGCCTGGAAAGAGTTTAATCGTCTGCACAATGATTTTGCAGCAGATCCTAGAAATGTGTATCTTGGGTTTTGTTCGGATGGATTCTCTCCTTTCAATATGGGGGGCCGGTCTTACAGCAACTGGCCGGGATTTCTAGTCGTTTATAACCTTCCTCCAGCTCTGGTGATGCGTGACAACAACATATTCCTGTCCTTGTTGATACCAGGGCCCAATAGTCCGACCCGAAGCATAGACATTTACCTGCAGCCTCTCGTGGATGAACTGAAGGAGTTGTGGAACAATGGAGTGCTAGCCTATAACAAATTCAAGAGACATAATTTCACTATGAAGGCTGCCCTAATGGGAACTATTAGTGACTATCCGGCCCTAAGTATGCTCTCCGGATGGTCGACGAAGGGAAAACTAGGTTGTCATGTATGTATGGAAGACACAAAGGCTTTTCAACTTAAGGAGGGAGGTAAAACTTCTTGGTTTGATAGTCACAGAAGGATGTTGCCCCATGATCATGAATTTCGGTTTGAAAAAGATGCCTTTAAGAAAGACACAATCGAAACTGACGATCCTCCTCGACGCTTGAGTGGAGAAGAATTGCTCGATCGAGTAATGTCATTTGAGCAAGTCACATTTGGCACCAAAAATAAGAAAAACATTCCTGGTTTTGGTGTGACACACAATTGGAAAAAGAGAACCATATTTTGGGAGCTACCATATTGGAAAGACCATCTGGTACGGCATCACATAGATGTTATGCATCTCGAAATGAATTTCTTTAAAAACATATTGTGGACGTTACTCGATGTTAAAGGAAAAACAAAAGACAATGCAAAGGCTCGTCTCGATATGGCACAGTTATGTCATCGTCCGCATTTGGAGCTGACTACCAACGATAAGGGCAACATAGTAAAGCCACACGCAACTTACTGTTTGGACAAGAAACAGAGACGTAAAATTTGCGAATGGGTTAAGAATTTGCAGTTCCCAGATGGGTATGTCTCTAATTTGGCGAATATTGTGGATGTTGATGATGCTTCATTCGGTGGGTTGAAAAGTCATGACTGTCATATCTTTATGAAGCGGCTGTTACCAGTTGCCTTTAGAGATTTTCTTCCTGATTCAATCTGGGAGGCACTAACAGAGGTTAGCAATTTTTTCAGAGATATGTGTGCCAGAGAATTAGATCCGGTTCATATTGAGAAGCTCGAGAGGGATATTATTGTCACAATATGCAAGCTAGAGAAGATATTTCCGCCCGGCTTCTTTGATTCAATGGAACATCTAATTGTTCACATCGCTTACGAAGCACGAGTTTGTGGTCCTGTTTCATTTCGTTGGATGTATACATTTGAAAGGTTAGGGTTCTAATCTTCGTACTCTATTTATTTTTATACATTATATAATACTGTTTCATTTCGTCGTGTTGTATGATATTGTAGATGCATAGGGCGTCTCAAGAAAAAAGTAACTAATAAGGCATGTGTTGAGGGTTCAATCGTAGAGGCATATATTGTTGAAGAGATATCCAACTTTATGTCTCTATATTTTGAAGATGAGGTCGTTACACGGTTGAATCGCCCGAACGATACGATGATGGTGGATTTGTTGAGAATGATCAACGGCTTCCCCGTTATTAGCTACCCCGGAAGTGCAACAAGAAATATTCCCGTCGAGATCTTACGGATGAAGAGTTAAATGCGGCACACTATTATATCATGACTAATTGTCGTTCAGAATTCGACACTTTGATTAGGTAAGCATTTTTAAATATGTTCGGAATTCGACATTTTGAAGAGAGTTACTAAATTTGGCTTATTGCAGGCAATTCGATGCTGAAGTTAGAGAGAATAGGCCAACAATCAGCGCAACACTTCTCGATAGAACTCGTTCTCAAGAGTTAGGTACCTGGATGCGTAAATTGGCGTTGGACGGTAAAATTGCAGATGAAAGGATCGCTGAAATTGCGCGTGGGCCAATCACACGACGAGTTTATCGTTACAACATGTACGATGTGAATGGTTTCCGATTTCACACCGAGTCATACGGGATAAACAGAAAAACAAAAAATTATGGTGTTTGTGTTGAAGGTGAGAATTGGGATGGCACATCCAATGACTATTTTGGCATACTTGAAGAAATTATTCGGTTAGAATATAGTGGGATCAACAACAGAGTTTTCTTGTTCAAGTGTCGTTAGTTTGACACACATAGGGGGATGCGGGTAGATAAGAAGCATGGATTAGTAGAGATAAATCATACAAGGCTTCTTCAAAAGGGCGAGAATTTTGTGTTTCCCTGCCAAGCGATTCAAGTGTATTATTTGCCTTATGCGTCATCCAAGCGAGAGAGACAAGACTGGTGGGTTACAATAAAGATAAAAGGAAAAAGAAAGCCAATTATTTTGTTCAATGGAGATGCGTCTTTGGAAAACAATCCACATTTGACCGAGTTCTTTCAAGAAGACGGTCCAACTACCCAATTTGAAGTGCGTGCTGCATCTGAGTTGAATGATCCAAGTCTATTCGTTGATGGGGCGGATCCTGAGATTGTCACAGAACAAGAATTACAACCACAAAATAATCAACAACAGGATAACAAAAAAAGGAAAAAGAAAAAAACTACATAAATTGCCATATTAGGTTAATATCTTTCAATGTACATTTATTTGGAAAACTTATCTATGTAACCTTCTTTTTTAGGTTAGTAATTATTTGTGAAACTAATTGGTTTTGTTCTCTCTTTTCTAGATATGGCGCCAAGTAGAAAGGGAAAGGGAAAGGCGACGGCGGGATCTGGAGAAGATAGTAGCGGTAGTCAGAGAAATGTGCGGGGTAAGAATGCATATATTCCACTGCCACCACATCCTTCGTTGCGACTCGTTCTTAGGGTGACGGGACACAGGTAATACTCATTTTTTTCCTTGTGTTGTAATTATACATTAACTGTATTGATTGTATTAATTATTTCTTTTTGTATAACTTTTGATGCAGGGGATCCAGAAAAAACCAAGCAAGTCAACAAAATTGTTTCACAGACTATACGCAACAATTATCCTGGCCCATTGTTCAGTTACTCTGCTTTTCCCGAGGAGACTAAGGTTCTTTGCAAGGCAGAGTTTTCGGTGCGAGAAATTAACTTTTATCAAACCACTAATAATTATTACTTGCTACATTTTTATAAGCTAACCAACGTAATTACCTTTTCACTATGCATTACAGAAATACTATATTTTTGCTCCGGAGGAAATAGAAGACAATGCATGGGACGTTTTCAAGAAGGTAGCGGACAAACGGATGCAAGACATGCTCCACAAGGCGCAGCTTGCAGCGAAAAAAGCATACGAGGATAATATGCAGGAGTGGAAGGAGCATTCGGCGCCTCACCCGCACGATTGGATCTCGTCCGCAAATTGGCCAGGAGTTGTGGATCATTGGTGCAGCGATGCTTTTGCTAGTCGGAGCGTGCGAAATAAGGCTAATAGGGCAGCTGCAGAAGGGTCTGGTGCCACGACGGGCTCTGTGAGCATGCTTGTCCACAAACAGCGCTTTGTAAGTTGTTTTTTTTATTAAGTTAATTAATTTTCATTTTAATTGAATCAAATCGAACTAACGTTGATATTTTTTTTGGTAATTGAAATTGTCTTTCAAACTATTAACAGGAGAAGGAAAACCACCGTGAACCCAGATGGTCTGATGAGCTGTTCGCGCCGACCCACAAAAGCAAGAAGACGGGGCAATTTGTTTCCGCCAAGGCTCAAAAAGCATTTGTACGTAATAGAACATAAGAACTGTTTTACAAAATTAAATTTAGGCTGGTAAAAATACTATTGTTATATCTATAAAATTTGCAAGAAAATTATGAGAATGCGATGAGGCTGAGTCATGGAGAGGATAGAAATGACTGGCCTGCATTTGACATAAATGTCTGGTACATTTCGGGTGTCGATGATCGTAATGCTCATGGCGACAATTATGGCCTCGGTGCTCTAGGTAAAAAAACATTTCTTGAAATCTATAATTTTTTTTACTTTGTAAGATATTAACTATCTTATCTTTAATTATCCAGGCCAGACGAGAGCCATGTATCGTGTTGGTGGGTCTAGCAGTACTCCTTCAGGTTCTTCAGGGTCATATTCTTCTGCACCACCGGCTTCACGCCTTACACAAGATGATATTGAAGCGATATCTTCTCATGTGATGACCTCGATCATGCCTAAGCTCACTGACACGATCACCGACTAGATCAACAGAGCTTTCAGATCTGCTCAGGTACGAAATTCAATTTATCCGACTGTTCTAATTATCAATTATATATCCGAGATCCTAATTATTTAAACAACTGACAGGGAGGGTCGACCTCGGACCATGCCTCGATGCCGCATCCTCAGGATGACGACGATGACGGCGAGGATGACGGCGAGGATCTTGGCAGAGATGGTACTTCTTAGATTTTCTTGAGTTGACATATTTATCTATGTTACAGTTTACGTCTAGATATTTATGTTATCGTACTTATGTGGATTGCATATTTAGCATACTTATGTTGGTATATTTATGTTTTGTGATACTTATTCATGTTCTTGTTCTATTTGATTGTTTATTCGTTTTTTATATTGATTATATATTAGAATATCGATGCAATTGTATGTCTCATAACAATTCCGAAACAACAAAACATCAATAATAAATAAAACCAATGAAATCAGCACCAATAAATAAATAAAAAAACAGAACCAAATTAATCATTAGAAAAAAAAAATAAAAAATTCGATTATCAGCGACCGGTAGAAAAGTATCAGAGACCAAATTCTGGTCTCTGATACTAGAGGCATCAGCGACCGGATAAGTCATTATCAGAGACCGGCAGGATTGGTCTCTGATAATGAGGGTATCAGCGACCATATATAGTTATCAGCGACCAAAAATATTGGACTCTGTTAACACCACATGACGTCACCATACACTTTCAGAGACCAAAGTGATTTGGTCTCTGATAGAGTATCAGAGACCGGTGACGTCATATCAGCGACCGGTGACGTCATCTGAGAACTATCAGCGACTACAGTTTCAGAGACCAGGATTTCAACGACCAAAAATGCACATCAGCGACCATATCGTTTATCAGCGACCGGCGACGTATACTATCAGCGACCGGAAACCCGGTCGCTGATAGTCAATTCTGCTGTAGTGGTCTACCGATTAGGTTGAAATTTTTGTTAAATCGTGTACTAAAATTTATTTGTATAAAAACTATCATAGTCAACTATATTAAAGAAATATAACTAATTGTCACCGAATGTTACATTCTTCTCATCTTTAAAAAGAATTTTGTCCTCCAAATTAAAAATTCAAACTTTAAATTATAATTCAAAATGTTACATTCTTATCTTTGAAACCTGTTCACCCTCTCCTCTATTTAATTCCTCTCCCACATCATTCTCACTAAAAATCGCTGCCACATATCATTCTCTTTTCATTCCTGCACAATAGTCAAAAGGAAACGGGTTGCTGTCTCCTTTTTTGTGTTGAATTCTATATTTAAGGTAAACTAAATTTTGATATAATGTTTATAATAATAGATCGTATTGCTGAATTAATCTTCATCATATATCTTGATTACTAAAAAATGTGATCACCGATATTATAATCATTCAATTACGAAATATCCATTGTCTAAAAAATGATGTCTTCTAGAAAATTATGAACTTTCTGAAATGTATTCAAAGCATCATACTAATTTAATTTAATTAGATTTATTTTAAATAATATCTCCAGTATATACAATCCGATACATCGTCCTATATATATTCACAAAAACAATATATCTTTGCTTATGAAAATGTGATTAAGCATCTGAAATTAAATTCGTTTATATTATTCTTAAAAAATCTTTTGACTGAATTTCATTTATTAAGATATGATTATTACAAAATAAAAAAAATTACTTAGATACGCTAATTCAAGTTTGAATTAAATAATTTAGGTTCAAGTCTAGTGATTGAGAATGTGAAGATTGTGAAGAGTACACTCAAGGAACTTACGGAATTCAAGGTGCAGTGTACTTATCCTGGATATTTGTTAAATTACTTTATCGTTTTTGGTTAAATATTTATGTTTGTTGTTATGTGATGAATGGTGCATGTGGAAATACAAGGAAAGATGACAGCAATGTTATTGAAATGGATTTTCAAAATGAACGTAAAATATGTGATAGAAAAAGTATTGGATATCATCAGTGCACATGGCCCTATATGTTTTACATATCAGGATGTATATATTAGGTAGGGTGTTCGACTAGACTCGTTGTTAACTTGACAGATAGCTTGACGTGTTTCGCGGCCACAAGTCAAACCCTAATTTGCTTTAGGCTTTCGCTCTTAGGGTGACAGTCATGCTTAAGTTGCTTTGGGTTTGCTCTTGGGATGTCAAACGTCGTTAGAGGAAAAATGAAATATGAAGTAAAAAGAAAAATAGATGTTTGTGAATAAATAACTAAATTAGTGCATTCTTGGATAGATTTCACTATTTGAAACTGAATGAGAAATTTGCATTTAATATTTAAAGTTAATTTTTCAAAGATCTATGCTGGAACTAAAAACCTGCGCATAGAGAGTTTCTGTTGGAGCTCTCATTTGTACCACTTTATTTATGTGGGTTCCAGGTGACGAAGACAACGAGGCTAGTCATGGTGAGGAGTAAAACGAAAAAACAAGCAATGATAATTATTATATTGCCACTTAGTTTGTTTATTTGGGTTTGGTTGAATACATAGAATGAAAATTGCTATGAGACATTTTATATAATAGCCGTGCCTTTATGTCCTTTGTATAAAAATATGTGTAGTTTATATGTATATATTAGTGGCACTATGTATATATAGTTTTATTGATGATATGTGATGTATGTTCACGTCTTATGTATAAAAATGTGTAGTTGCAGGTTGTCGCTGTCATAGCTTGACAACAGAGCATACAACATGGCACGCTCATTAGCACAAGGCGATTCAATCATATATATATGCATACATCACCAATGACATAGATAATATCCACAATACACGAGATATTCCCTTTCAAGTTTCATAATTCACATGAAAGAAACCAATAGAAAATAAACCCGTTACAGTATAATAAAATAATATACAAACAAAATACCGTCTCGAATTTAGCAAGTAATCAAATAATTCTCTTTGTGGCATGATCCACAGTTCTCTGGTTCTACATCGTCTTTGCTTGTCTAGTACTTTGTAGCTGGAACGCACCGAAGTGGAAAAATGTGAGAGTGAAAATCTCCCAATGCGCGTTATTCAGTTCCAGTCGAGTTATCCTTAGATACAACCAACAAAAACAAAATAGCACCGAACACAAATAATAAAAGAGCAAAACTAATCATCAAATGAAATAAATAATTAACAATGAAATGATCACATTAAAATAAAAGGAATAAATACACACCGAAAAAGAATAGTGCAGCAACCATAGTGAGAGAGAAAAATGAAGTGATAAGGAAGATAAAAGGCTGTTTTATCCTTCTTACGTGACTCCTTCAAAATCTTTATTTGATCAACTGTCATATTTTAGGCGCATCATACTCGATATGGCCACTCTCAATTACATTCCACAGATCTAGAAGATGGTTAATCTACTATTGGTATGCAACCGCACTTAGAATTATTGTTTCTTCTATCGTGTTGGTCTCTATCAGATGGGATTCCGTTAGAAGAACTCTTTTTTACCCATTAGATGATTGCAGTTCTGCAGTAGTTTCTGTTCAAATTCAGATATAACCAGGGGCGGACCCAGCTTATTCCAGGGGGGGCAGCCGCCCCCCCCCCTGGATTTTGAGTTTTAGTGGAGATTTATCGGTTCGGACTGGCTTTGCCCCCCCTGGAAATTTTTTTGCCTCCCTCTGAATGTTTAATTGGTAATTCGGGTTAAATTTATAGTTAAAAATAAAATAAATTTCTTGAAATATGATTGGTAATTATAAATATATGTCAGAATATCATAAATTACAAGTGAGATCATTATAAAGTACAAGTTAAAGCATTATTTTTTATCAAATACCCAATTAGTTAATGGGTTTAAATCCGATTAGCTATTTAAACCCGATTCAATATTTTTTTGCCCCCCCATTGGCGAAAATCCTGGATCCGCCCCTGGATATAACAAAAGGTGTATGAGCTCTATTGTCTACTTTTATTGTTAGAAAAATAGAGCTCTATTATAAGTAATTAATTCCACTGAATTTCTAATCGGGTCAATCTGCTCCATTTGTTCCAAATAGTATAGTCCAAATTAATTACTATAGTAAAGTTATTTTTTATTTTGAACTACAGTAGATACGGACTCCACAATACTTCTCCTTCGTGAACAAAACTTTCATCCCAAATTAAAAACATATTTAGTATTCTAATTATTTTAAGAACTCCACCAAAAGTGGTTAACTAAATTTTTTGAAAGTCAGACTATTAACTCGATATAACCGTCTAATGAGCGAATAAAACGATCATTTCTCATAAACAATATTGCCAACAAAGGAACTTATCTAGCTAATTAATAATTCGAGCGTGGACTGCAGATCCCAAATGAAATCGCGGTGTCAACTTCTAGTCGATTAGCGCATATGGAAACATTATTTTCATACCGAAACCTGACTTAATGGATAATCTCTATATATGTATAATTTTAAATTCAATAATTTAATCTCATCTTTATTTAAATAAAACATCATTTCATGTTCAATTGGTGCATATCAAATTTGACTTGATTACATATATATATAATATACGTATCTTAGTCTGATTTTCAAATGCCTAGCAGATTAGTTAAACAAATTATGGGACTGGAATTCATTGGTCCCTTGGTCATAAAAGTCCATATGCCCCTGGGTCAATTATACGGACCAATTTAATTTATGTGTTTGTGTGATGAAGTTATGATAGGTATAGGCGATGGATGTGTGCCTTCAGAAAATTATATTAAGGATTTTGACGTGTTAAAATAAACGGCCTACAACATTCTATCATGTCATGTCACTGACTAGATCTGCCTTGAAATGGTGAATATTTCGTGTACCAATTGTGAGGAGCCACATTGTTATAATTCAGCAAATGGAACTACCATTGTTGAATATTACAATATAATATAATAGATAATATAGCACTTTCACAACCGGCTTGGGTAAAGGAAAACGTGGCCAGATCATAAGAGATCAATCTATTTTATACTTTTCTGATTCTTTTTTCTTAATTAAATGCATTTTAGTTTATTTTCTTCCTCAATTTTATATTGTTGTTTTTCACTGGTCGAGAATTCTCTAAAAATAAAAGTTTTGTCAAATACTTAATAAATAGTAAAAAAAATTCAAAAAAATATAAAATTTTATCTTCAATTACATTTTAAAATAGATATCATGTTGAACGGTTTGGAACAACTTTTTTAACATTTAAAATCACAAAACCAAATTGTTGTAAGATATTGTAACTTACAAATGTTGTAAGTGGATCCCTCCTCATATATATATATATATATATATATATATAGAGTAGAACTAGGGTGCTCCTAAGTTCACCAAACCTCTAAAATATATCGAATCGATTATAAATGATGAATCCAAACCGTTGAAACCCTTCTACCTAATGAGTGATGCGTCTACATGTGAAAATTTTAAAGTTTCGAATTAATTTAATATAGAGTCAAGTGGTCAAAAGTTTAAGGTTTATAAATTAATTTTAATGCATTCATTTTTGGGACTCCTTTGACCACTTGACTCTATACTAAATTAATTCGAAACTTTAAAATTTTCACATGTAGACGCATCAATCATTAGGTAGAAGGATTTCAACGGTTTGTATTCATCTTTTGAAGTCGCTTCGATATATTTTAGACTCAAGTTCACAAGAGGTTGTGTGAACTTAGGAGCACCCTAGTTCTACTCTCTCTCTATATATATATATATGAGTAAATCTAGGGTGTGACGTGCTCACCAAGAGGGTTTGATGAGCACAACTCCAAAAATACATCGGATCGGCTTCAAATGACAAATCCAAACATTTAAAATCCATGTACATGCAAAAATTTTGAAGTTTCGAATTCATTTGCTACGAGGTCAAGCGGTCAAAGTAATGAATCTTTTAATAAGTTATTCTATTAGTTGTTTTATATATTCATTTTTCATCATTACTTTGACCGCTTGACCTCGTAGCAAATGAATTCGAAACTTCCAAAATTTTGGATGTACATGCATCACTCACGAAGTACATCGATTTCAACAGTTTGGATTCGTCATCTGAAGCCGATCCGATGTATTTTTGGAGTTGTGCTCACCAAACCCTCTTGGTGAGCACGTCACACGCTAGATTTACTATCTCTATATACAGGGATAGAGAGAAAGAGTATGACATATATTTTCTCACGTCTTGTATTTCAACTCTTTTACAAGAGATTAACAAATATTTTCGAAGATTACCATGAAATAATAATGAATTACATAAAAATATAATAAAACTATAATAATCTAAGTAAGAAAATTTTATATAACGAATAAAAAATTATAATTCGAAACAATCCATATTGATTGATATGTACTCTGTCCATAGGTTCTAGTTGAACTCTTTGTACCTCATCAGGACAATTCAATTTTAAGGAAGATTGGAAACCTAATGAAGAGTTTTCAGGGTAGTTGAATAGGCGTTTTCAGGGTATAGTCAAAGAGGCGCAACAAGCAAATTGGCTAAGTGGATTTATACGCGGTTCATTTGGAAAAATCGTCTATGTTACCCTTAAAACTTTTATAATGTGCTAGCATCCATATATTTTCTAATCATTAAAAAAACATAAAAGAAGCTTAGTACATATTTGTAACAATTAATACATAAAGAATTAATGCATAATTAAATAAATTTGTACATAAATACAGACTGACATGTAAAAGGAACATTGTAGGCATAATTAATTATATATCATACATACAAAATACACGGAGTAAGAAATATGTAACATCCAAAAGGAATTTTCTAGTTATTGAATATTGGATAGATCAATTCATTATTGTTTTCAATCTTCTCCCTTTGAGGGTCGTTTGGTGATTTAACTCATCATAGTTCCGTGTGTCATCATATTAAATCTAGACAAAAAATCACAGTTGTACATGAGAGAAAAATGAAGATGATGAAAATCTTGACCTACCATCATCATAGAGAAGGAAAAGAACATGAAAAAAGAACGAAGAGACAAAGGGGCTGGCTAGACTTAAATGATGAAATGTGAAGAGGTAGTTGAGAAGTGATCTCTTCAAGAAATTAATTATTAATAAAGGTTGGTTGAGAGTTACGAATGAATTGTACACAAGTTCTACTGCAAAACAGTGCTTGGAAACTAAACAAAAAGTGCACATATTTTGTTTCGAAAAAACTGTGTATGAAGGTGTATAATTGTACACGATTGCTAAATAATAAACCGTGTATGAATGTTGTTACCTGTGTACATGGTTGCGTTTATTATTTCTAAATAATAAACCGTGTATTATTGAGCTTATTATCAAATGGTCACCTCCTCTCTTAGCACACTAATTATTTGAAAAAAATTCACATCCGTGTATGATATATATGCAGTGTTTGATTAACGTTTTTGTTGTACTGATAATTGATTTAATTTAAGACTATAATATTTACGGCATCCTTTTTAACAGGATATTTATTTTATTTAGCTCGTTCCCCACCTAATATTGATTTTTTTTATAAAGTATCGGATACACAAATGATAATATTAAATTAATATTTGAATGATTAATTATTTTGGAAGTTATTTTAATGTGCATGAAATTTAACGAAATTATGGTCCATTGCAAATTTTTATTGGAAAAATATAATTTCTTACAAAGTTCAGTTTCATTTTAGCATTTACAAATATCAATTATCTTAAAGCGCAGTTCCCAAATTAAAGCGCAGTTCTTTCTCTACCTACCACTGATAAAATGACCTTGTAGACATAAGAGATTCATCTCTTTTTATTATGGCCTCTCCAATAATTAAAGCGCAGTTCTTTCTCTACCTACCACTGATAAAATGCCTAATAATCTTACCATCTACTGCAGTCGCCACAGCAGTGCCCAATTGCCAAGACAAATGTGGCAACATAAACATTCCATTTCCATTCGGGACCAGTCCCGATTGTCGTCGGGATGGATTCAACATAACGTGCGATAACTCCACCATCCCCCCTAAAGCCTTCCTGGGGTCTAATCCAGCAACTAGTATTGAGCTAAAAGATATAAACATAACCAGCGGTGAAACACGGGTCTACAAGCGCTTTGCATATCGCTTCTACAATAAGATCGACCATATAAATGAAAGCTTTAATAGTTCATCCATGAATCTAACTGATCTTCCTATTTATCTCTTCTCCAGTAGACGCAACAAATTCACAGCAATTGGCTGCTTAAACGTGGCATTCATATTTGGAAACAAAGCTAATAACGAGAGTTACCTATCAGGCTGTATGTCCTTCTGTATGAGCCTGAACAGCACAACTGAAAGTGGCACATGCAATGGGTTGGGTTGTTGCCAGACCCCGATAACAGAAGGGCTCACCTATTATGAACTAATACCGGGTGACTACAATAACTCTAGTTGGCAGTTCAACCCGTGCATGTATAGTATGCTGGTGGAGGAAGAATGGTACACGTTCCGACGAGAGGACTTGAGAAGTAATGATTTCCTTATGAAGAACCAGAAAGGGGTGCCATTAGTGCTTGACTGGGCTATCAGGGACAGTGGCATGTGCCACAATGGTGTGGCAGAGAGCAGTAACCGTGCATGTGTCAGCAGAAATAGCACTTGCAACAACACAAGCAATGGTGTAGGATATCTTTGCCAATGCTTGCAGGGTTTTAAGGGCAATCCCTATGTTCCAGACGGATGCCTAGGTAACTTTTTACTCTTTAAGAAAGCATTATAAATTGTTAAGTTTTTATAAATTATATCAGTGGTTCTAATTAAGCTTGTAATTTTTACTACGGTTGGTGCTTGATGAGTTAATCTTGTTGTTAGAGGGTCGTGTCCAGTAGTTGATTTGTTTAATTTTAGCAAACTTTGTTTTTGTTTGAGTACGTAATTAGGCTGTCAGTTTTTAGTCCAGTGTGTGGCTAAAAATAAAGTAGCAGTTATTTAAGTGTTTGTTTTTTAGAATCCCAAACGTGGGATGTAACTTTTGATTTTGCAGTTATGTTTTGTGTTATATAAGAAAAACCAGAAAATGATGCATTTTTAACAGCATCGCAAAACACTTTGTCTCTTCAGTTTTTTAAATTATTCTGTGTAAGTGGTACCGAAAACCAACATTTGGTATCAGAGCCAGATTGTCAAAGCAATGGTCAGTGACGAAGGAAATCAATCTAAGACACTTGCAGTTGTCAAACCGACGGCAAAAGGAGCCTCAATCCCGATCCAATCTCCAATGTTAAGCAAAACGAACTACGGCATATGGGCTGTCAAGATGAAGATAATCTTGCGTTCGCTTGGAGTATGGTCAGTGATCGAAGGTGGAGACACAGACGACGACAAAGATCAAGGCGCCATGGTAGCCATTTCTCAAGCCGTGCCAGATGACGTGATGATGGCAATCGCGGAGAAGCAGACGGCAAAGGAGGCTTGGAGTGCACTCAAGGAGATGCGGGTTGGTGAAGATCGCGTCAAGAAGGCACGCGTACAGGTGCTGAAACGGCAACTGAACAAGTTACACATGGAGGATTCAGAGACAATAAACGAATTTTCCATGAAGCTTACCACGTTGGTGGGTGAGATCCGCTCGCTGGGCACAAAGCTCGACGACAGCGAAGTTGTTGAAAAACTGTCCAGCGCAGTTCCAGATAGATTTCTCCAAATTATCGGAACGATCGAGCAGTTTGGCGATATTGAGAAGATGCCGGTTTTAGAGTCGATCGGCCGTCTCAGAACCTTTGAGGAAGGACTTAAAGGGCGACTGCACTCAAAGGGAAGTGGAGAACAGTTACTCTTGACCCAGGCCGAGTGGGAGGCAAGAATCCCAAAGGCAAAGAAAGATGAAGTTTCCAACAGCAACAAAAGAGGAGGACATCACAGGAAAGGACGTGGTCGTGGGCGTGGAAATGGTGGAGGTCGAGGAAATGGTGAACGCAATAACGAAGACCGAAAACCACGCAACTTCGACAAATCCAAGGTTAAGTGTTTCAATTGTAATGAATATGGACACTTTGCAAAAGATTGTCCCAAGCCAAACCGAAGAGAGAGGGCCAATCTTGCTATAACACAAACCGATGATGAACCGGCATTGTTGATGGCTGAAACTTGTGTTCTCAGCCATGCAATACAGAATGAGCAGGTGTTACTGCATGAGGACAAGATGGTGCAAAAGATTAACAGCACCTAAGACAAGGTGTGGTATCTTGACACAGGTGCAAGTAACCACATGACCGGTTGTATTGATAAATTCACCGAGATTGACATGACTATCAAAGGGTCGGTAAAGTTTGGAGATGGTTCAGCAGTGGACATACAAGGTAGAGGTTCAGTGCTTCTGGAGTGTTTTACTGGAGAACACCGCTTGCTTACAAATGTCTACTATATCCCAATGTTGAGAAGTAGCATTATAAGTCTTGGTCAATTGGATGAGAATGGATGCAAGATTGTAATTGAAGGAGGAGTGATGACCATCCTGGACAGGACACGAAGGCTACTAGCAAAAGTGAGCAGGTCAGGAAGTCGTTTATATTTGCTGCACATTGCTCAGGCCCTACCAGAATGTCTCATGGCTAGAAGCAAAGAAAGTGCTTGGCGCTGGCATGCAAGATACGGGCATGTGAACTTTCATGCCTTGAAGTTTCTAAGTCAAAAACAGATGGTGCACGGCCTACCCATAATCGAGCATGAGGACCGCATCTGCGATGGTTGCTTGATTGGAAAGCAACACCGAAATCCATTTCCAGCAGCGGCAAAATTCCGAGCAGAATCACCTCTTGAACTGTGGCATGGAGATTTGTGCGGGCCAATAAGTCCTACTACACATGGAGGCAAGCGCTATTTCCTGCTGTTGGTTGACGATTGTACTAGATTCATGTGGCAGGTGCTGATCCGAAACAAAGACGAAGCATTTGAGGAATTCAAGAAGACCAAAGCATCAGCAGAAATGGAGAAAAACAACAAATTGAAGGCTTTTCGCACAGATCATGGCGGCGAATTCACCTCAAATGAGTTCAAGACTTACTGTGAGCTGTTGGAAATTAAGCGTTATCTCACGGCGCCTTATTCTCCTCAGCAGAACGGAGTTGTTGAACGAAGAAATCAGACGGTGGTCGGCATGGCAAGGAGCTTGTTGAAAAGCATGGGAGTCCCAGGAGAATTTTGGGGAGAAGCGGTATCAACTGCTGTATATCTCCTAAATCGAGCACCAACAAAAAGCGTCGTCGGCAAAACTCCCTATGAAGCATATTACAACCGCAAGCCAACTGTTGATCACTTTCGCACCTTTGGATGTGTGGGACACGTAAAAGATGTTACACCTCACCTCTCAAAACTTGCAGACCGAAGCAAGCCAATGGTGTTTATTGGTTATGATTCGAATACAAAGGGCTATCGGATGTTTGATCCAAATTCAAAACGAGTAGTGGTGACACGAGATGTCGTGTTCGAAGAGGAGAAGAAGTGGGAGTGGAGCAAATTTCCAGTAACAGGAACAGGATCAGCAGGAAACACTCTTACAGTACACTACTTTACCATAGCAGGCGCATCTGATACGACAAATCAGGAAGATAAAGAGGGTGTTAGCGATTCTGGCATTGGTCTCAGCAATTCTGGCATGGATTTCCCACAATCGATACAGGAACAAACTGGTAACCGATACCAGCATGCTACACCAGTGATGAACACGAGATCCAGAACATCTGTTTCAAACTTAACATATACTCCAGCAGCAACTTTTGAAGAATCAGTATCAACTGAAACACTACAACCCTCGACATCTGATGAGAGTTCATTAGAAGGACCACAGGGTAAGCGTGACATCAAAAGCCTTTACGACGAAACCTTCCCAATAGAACTAGAGTATTCGGGACTGTTTGCTAGGAGAGGAGGAGCCTTCAACTCTCGAAGAAGCTAAGGCACACCCGATGTGGAGAAAAGCAATGGAAGAGGAACTTTCCTCCATTCGAAGGAATGAAACTTGGAAGCTCGTCCCGTTACCCGACAGCCACAAACCTATAGGTCTAAAGTGGGTTTACAAACTAAAGAAGGACACTCAAGGTAGAATCGTGAAGCACAAGGCGAGGTTAGTGGCAAAAGGGTACGTTCAAAGGCAAGGCATAGACTTTGACGAAGTTTTTGCCCCTGTTGCTCGACTAGAGACAATACGTTTGCTGATCTCAATTGCAGCACATGAAGGATGGGAGGTGCATCATATGGACGTGAAATCAGCCTTTCTCAACGGTGATTTGGAAGAAGATGTGTATGTCCTTCAACCGCCAGGATTTGAAATAAAAGGAGAAGAGTACAAGGTGTTGAAACTGCACAAAGCATTGTACGGTTTGCGACAAGCACCTAGAGCCTGGAATTCAAAACTGGACAAGTCATTGAGGACACTCAGCTTTGAGAGGTGTTCTTTAGAGCATGCTGTGTACTTGAGAAACCAAGGTAAAGGGAATTTAATTGTTGGAGTCTACGTGGATGATTTAATCATCACTAGAGAGTGTCTTCAAGACATAGACAAGTTCAAATCACAGATGAAGAAATTGTTCAGCATGAGTGACCTTGGGTTACTAAGTTACTATCTGGGAATTGAAGTCTGTCAGAATTCTAAAAGGATTACACTCAACTAGTCGGCATATGCAAGAAAGGTTTTAGACAAATGCGGCATGAAAGATTGCAACCCTTCGCAAATCCCGATGGAATCTCGTCTGAAACTGAGCAAGGAAAGCACAAGTCCACCTGTAGACACAACTCTGTACCGAAGTATTGTTGGCAGTTTAAGATACCTACTACACACGCGCCCAGATTTGGCATTCTCTGTCGGCATGGTAAGTAGATACATGGAGAAGCCCACAACGGAGCACATGGCCGCAGTGAAGCACATACTGCGATACGTGAAAGGAACTTTAAACCTCGGTTGCGTTTATGAGAAGAAGGAAGGAAGCTTGGAGCTGATCGGTTACTCCGATAGTGATCTAGCTGGTGATACTAATGACAGGAAAAGCACCTCAGGTTTAATATTTTTCCTTGGGTCAAATCCTATTAGTTGGTGTTCACAAAAACAGAAAGTGGTTGCGTTATCTTCCTGTGAAGCAGAGTACATCGCTGCCTGTGCAGCAGCGTGTCAAGGAGTATGGCTGGGACGACTGTTGGCAGATTTGTTAAAGACCGAGGTTAAGAAAGTGGTTCTAAAGATCGATAATCAGTCCGCAATTGCATTGAGCAAGAATTCAGTTCACCATGAGAGGAGCAAACACATCGATACCCGATTCCACTACATTAGAGACTGTGTTGAATCAAGAATTATTGAAATCCAACATGTTTGCACAGAAGATCAGCATGCTGATATTCTGACAAAGTCACTAGCAAGGATGAAGTTCTTGGAGATGAGAGAAAGGATTGGTGTGCGGATCATCAGTAGAGAACAACAAGCTTAAGGAGGAGATTGATGAGTTAATCTTGTTGTTAGAGGGTCGTGTCCAGTAGTTGATTTGTTTAATTTTAGCAAACTTTGTTTTTGTTTGAGTACGTAATTAGGCTGTCAGTTTTTAGTCCAGTGTGTGGCTAAAAATAAAGTAGCAGTTATTTAAGTGTTTGTTTTTTAGAATCCCAAACGTGGGATGTAACTTTTGATTTTGCAGTTATGTTTTGTGTTATATAAGAAAAACCAGAAAATGATGCATTTTTAACAGCATCGCAAAACACTTTGTCTCTTCAGTTTTTTAAATTATTCTGTGTAAGTGGTACCGAAAACCAACAGTGCTGAACAGATATTAATGAGTGCAATTTGCCAAATATATATCCCTGCCACGGAAATTGCAGAAATACAGAGGGAAGCTACAAGTGCTCCTGCAAGAAACGCACAAAAGGAAACCCCAAAATTGCAATTTGCACCGAAGATTTTCCTTTACCAGCTCTAGGGGCTATTTGTAAGTATTTGATTCATCTTCCAAAACAAAACTTTGTTATAATAATATTCATTCATTAATAGGCACCTTTCATGAATCTCCTACCCCTTTTTTTCCTTACCCTGCGCCTGATCCGGGGGCATCAACTGCAACTCTGACATTTCCTTTTCACAATCTTTTAGCATCTCATTTGGTGTTTTTGAGTTTTACACCACTGCTTTACTACTTTTTTTAAAACATTTGTAACATTGACCCAACTCAAACTCCCATTCTGAACCGCACTGTCTCAAACATTGGCATGTGATCACTTTGGAATCAAGGCAAGTAAAAAACTGACACTTCTTGGTATTGCATTGTCCAAGCTAAATTAGCAAGGTCGCGATTGAGCCTCTCTGAAATATTTGCACCACCCGACTTGATATTTGACCATATGTATGCCAGACCATTATGACCTAGATCAATTTGACCATGTGTTTGACTTCTTGAATCGAAGATCTGACTGATCTATTTGGTGCACATAGCTGCTCCCTTCCTATTTTTAAGACTTTGATCTTGTCGTACCGGCAAGTTTTTCAGAACCAGATTCATGAACCGCTTGTAAAAGGAGGTAAAGTGCGGTATTATCTATCATACGGATCTCTTTGAGGGCCTTCAATTGATACACCATCATCCATCTCTACATAGCCAGTTTCTACTACTTCCCACACTTCTTGTGCATCGAGCATGGCCTCCAATTATGAGAGTTGTTCTTTTTAATGTGCGGTAATAAAACTTGTCCAAGTGATGTCAGAGCGGAATTTGCCATGCCTCTCATCCCATTTTGCTATAAATAATTTAAATTTTGAGGGAGTGAAGAGAGACAACTTCAATAAAAATTCAGTAATTTTGCTAGGAAAACTATATTCTCTCTCTCTTACTATTACAAAATGACTCGACCTCAGAATTACACTCACTTTTTCGGAAGAATTACATAAAAGACATTTAGAGGTGCCAAAACAAATTCTAGAACTCGGTTAATTTTGGAAGACAGAAGGTTATGAAAAGTTGTATTCGTATTTTTCTTCTTCCACTTTTTTAATATCTGTACAAGAGTATTTATACTCCCCACCTATTTTGGTTTATTTAGAATTTTACCCTTTATTCTTATTTTACATTTTTACCCTCTAGTTATCTCACTATTCTCAATACTCTGCCTCGAGCTAGGATTATAAATATCAATTAATCCTAACTTGCTTGTTGTTAGTTCAAACGTCTTTGAAATGAGATTTTTGGTGAAGATATCGGCTAGTTGATTTTGACTCTTCACGTAAGGAGTTTCAATTTTCTTTGTTTGCACCTTTTCTCTTATGAAGTGGCAATCGACTTCGATGTGCTTTGTTTTTTCGTGAAACACGACATTTGAAGTAATATGCCTTGCTGCATTATTATCACAAAATATTTTCATTGGATGCCATGGCATGATATTCGGCTTCCGCACTCAATCATGTCACGATATTTTGCGTCTTGTTTTTTCCATGTGACTAAGTTTCTACCTACAAACATGCAATAGCTGGTTGTGGATTTTCTATCGAAATTTTATGTCCAATCTGCATTAGAATAGACACACACTTAGTTATATTTATTATTTTTCATCCATATACCATTTTCAGATGATTTCTTTAAGTATCTCAATATTCTATCAATTGCATCCAAATGAGTTTTTCTTGGAGAATGCATCAATTTACTAATTTGGCTTACCGCAAATGATATGTCAGGCCTAGTTACCATTAGGTAAATTAATTTACCAACAAGCCATTGGAATTGGTTTATCTCTTCCAACGGTTTTCCCTCTTCGGAATTTAGTTTACAATTACTACCAATTGGTGTTGGGGCCGGTTCGGATTCTAATTTTCCCATTTCTTTTAGAAGGTCAATAGTATATTTTCTTTGTGAGAGAAATAATCATTTAATAGAATGTGCTATTTCAATCCCTAAAAAATATTTAAGTCTACAAATATCTTTTATTTCGAATTTTTCTTTTAGGTGCCATTTAATATTGTTTAATTTTTCATGATTGTTTCCGGTTATAATTATGTCATCAACATAAACAACAAGAATGGTATCACAATATTTTATTGTTTTCAGAATAAGATGTATCAACTTGGCTTACTTTAAAACTAAGAAAAAAATAAATATTGAGAGAGTTGTCCATATCATGCCCTTGAATATTGTTTAAGTCCATAAATTAATTTTTTTAACGTACAAACAAAGTTATTATTTTTTCTTTTAATGACCCGGTAATAGAGTCATATAAACCTTTTCCTCAAATATTCCTTGAAGAAGTGCATTTTTTACATCTATTTGATATAAATTTCAACCATTATTTACCGCTACTGAAAGTAAAATTCTTATGGTATTCATCTTTGCTACCGGACCAAAGATCTCTTGGTAATCAATACCGTATATTTGGGTATACCCTTTGGCAACTAGCCGGGCCTTATACCTTTCTATGGAGACATCACTTTGGTATTTTATTTTATAAACTCATTTGCATCCAACGGATTTTTTTATTATTTGGTAATGGTTCAATGGTCCATGTATTATTTTTTTCTAAGGCTTGGAGTTCTTCTTCCATAGTCTTGCACCACACTGTTGGTTTTATAGCTTCCTTGAAATTTCTTGGTTCTTCTATTTTGGAAATTGACCTAAGAAATGAATGGTGTAGTTTTGAAATATTTTTGTAGGAGATAAAATTTTCCATAGGATATCGAACCTTATAGGTTACAAAATCTCGTAACCTTGTGGATGGTGGTGTAGGGCGAGTTGAGCACCTTACCATAGCTTCTTCTTCAATGTTTTCATCATCTTCAAAATTTCATCCTTTTTCTTGCTCCCCGGCTCCGTTTTGAGGAGTATTATTGTTGTCTGCATTATTTTCTCCTTCTTCATTTTCTACAATGTTTTGCTCAATAATTTGATTAGTAGACAGGCATGACAAAATCATTTGAGCTAATTTGAGTATTAACCTCATCTTTAGTGGTTTTAAAATATGGTTCGTTTTCAAAAATTGTAACATCTATCGAAATATATAACTTTTGATTTATATGATCATAACATTTATAACTTTTTTTTGTCTCATTTATTTTGATGTAGAAAGCATATGCATCCCAAAACTCTTAGATTGTTAATATTTATTTTTCTTTGATTAATAAATTATAGTGGACTTTTATTTTTTAGGACTATATTTGGCAACCAATTTATCAAATACGTTGAGGTGAGAACGGCATCCGATCAATAGATCTTTGAAACATTTATTTGAAACATAAGTGCTCTTGTTATTTCAAGTAAATGATGATTTTTTCTTTTGGAAATTTTGTTTTGTTGTGGAGTATAAACACAAGTTGTTTGGTGTATAATATAATTTTGTTTAAAAAAAATGGAAAATTTTGGTTTACAAATTCTGTTCCATTATCGGTTCTAAGAATTTTAATCTTTGTATTATATTGATTTTCAACTAGATTTGAAAAATCTTGAAATTGAGAAAAAAACGTCACTTTTTTTTAATATGTATAAGCATGTTAATTGTGAAAAATTGTTATAAAGGTAACAAAATATTTAAAATCGTTATAAGAATTTACAAGGGCGGGTCTCCAAACATCGGAATGAACAAGTTGAAAAATTCAATTGTTTTTCGAATTTGAGTTTACAAAAGAGTCTTGTATGCTTAGCTAATTTGCATACCTCGCAATTACTACAATCTAAGCTAGAAAAATGAAAAATACATTTTAAAATTCTATCGGAAGGATGCCACATTGTTCTATACCATAGATGCCCCATATCTTGATTTTTTGTGTTCAAATTGTACTTTAGGCTATACAAAAAATAGAGACCATTTTGAAACACTCCTTCA
Source organism: Carex cristatella (assembly GCA_024447775.1). Lineage (NCBI taxonomy): Eukaryota > Viridiplantae > Streptophyta > Magnoliopsida > Poales > Cyperaceae > Carex > Carex cristatella. The sequence continues at coordinate 4,603,990 of JAJHPF010000001.1, read as the reverse complement.
CCAATCACCTCTTGGATGTCATATCCTGAAAAAACACATTTTTAAATAAAAAATTAATATAGCAATTTATTTCTTTTGAAAGTTTTTCTATAGATAATAAGGTATCAATTGTAAAGTATTATCTAGTTTCCTCGAAAAAACTGAAATATCCATGTTGGCTTTGGACGGAGAGACAAAAAATGAACTTAACTATTTGAGTTATGTTTAGGTAGTTGCTGTATAAAATTCCAAGTATTTGATAAAAATGATAAAACGATACAATAATGTCAACACTAATTTTTCAATTCAGAATAGTAGTACTAGTATAATAATAATTATGATAAAAATAATAGAACTTTTTACTCAGCCAAATAATGTATTTATATTTTTCATTTATAAATGCAGTGGGTATACTTGTTATTGCTGTATTACTGGGCGCATGTGTTCTTCTAGTGTGTTATCAACAGCATAAAAAGCACATGAAGGAAAAAGAAGAGTATAACAGATACTATCAGATGATGGACAACCACCACTACTACAGAATATGGTGATTGTACACGGATAAATCACGGAGAGCTACACGGATTTCCAACAGTGTAGGATATTAGGGTGTAGGAATGTCCCATCTTTTGCAAACGGATATTTATCCGTGTGCAATTATCAACAATCTACACGGATTTCTAATTAAAAGCCGTGTAGAAATCCAACTAGAGCTACACGGTTTTTTAATAGAAAATCCGTGTAGGAATATCAACATTCCTACACGGATATTTAGTTAAAATCCGTGTAGCTCTCCTAAACAGAATATTAAATAAATAAATCGGGTTCAATAACCTTCCTACACGGATTTTTAAGTTAAAATCCGTGTATAATTGTTTCCTACACGGATTTTTAAATAACAATCCGTGTAGGAAGGTTGCTGAACCGTTTTTTTTTTTTTTTTTTTTTTTTTTTTAGCTGGCCTCCACTCTTGCTAGCCAATAATATATATTTTAGATTGAATATATAGAGAGCATTTTGTAAAAATAAATACATAACCTTTTGCAAAAATAAATAGAGAGCATTTTGTATATACATATAACCTTTCGCAACTCATATATATACATAGCTTTTTATACATGCAATCCTTTTGATCCAACATATGACATGTACCTCTCAAGATCCTATACAATGTTTGTATAAAAATTATGTCCTCACCACTTAGTAACCATGTGATCAAGTTTTGGGCTCATGTTGCCAAAACTCATGGCTATGATCTACTCTAGCACGAAATTTCATACATACTAAGTTGTATTAGATCCAACATATCAAAAAGGAAGTTTGCATGTGATCCATGACATGATGTCTCTTGGTTAAAGGTCTCCAACAATATTGCATCTCCAATGAAAAATGCAAGGATCAATATTTGTACATACATACATATATCATAGGGAATAAAAATTCTCAATTAAAATTTATACATAAAATTAATTAAATCTGTATGACTTTTATACAAACCACTGAAAATTAATTTCGTAAGAAAAAAAATTACTGCATCTTAAATGTATTTACGAAGGGAGGGTGGCGAAGAGGATAGTAACCAACTAAGACGAAGAGCACAGTAACCAACCAAAACCCTACAAAACCAAAAAGATAAATAAAAGAGAAATAAGTAATAATAATTACACATTACCTAAATAAACAATAATAAGTAACAGAAAATTAGAGAAAAAATATATATATATATATACATACGTGGCTAATCTTAGCAAGATAGAGAGGAGAAAATAACAACTTCAAATATCTCAGATCCCAGTTGTGCTATGAGCTGAAATCAGACCAATATTTTAATACAGAGATAGAGAGAGTATTATAGAATCAAAACGGCGTTGGAGGGAAAAGACCTTTTTATATAACCAAAACCCTAAAACTACCTTTCTACACGGATTTTTCACTATAAATCCGTGTAGCTCTCTCTAGCATTTCTACACTGTTATTTAAATAATAATACGTGTACAATAACCCCTTCCTACACGGATTTTTCAATAAAAATCTGTATAGCTCTCTAGCCTTTCTACACTGTTATTTAAACAATAATCCGTCTACAATAACCCCTTCCTACACGGATTTTTTAATAAAAATCCGTGTAGCTCTCTAGCATTTCTACACTGTTATTTAAACAATAATCCGTCTACAATAACCCCTTCCTACACGGATTTTTTAATAAAAATCCGTGTAGCTCTCTACAATTCCTACACGGATATTTAGTTAAATATCCGTGTAGGAAATGTAAATTTCAAACGGCTTTTTTGAAACACTATTTTTTAATGAAATATCCGTGTGGGATTCTTAAAGATATCATTGATCATTGGAAAAATCCTATTTGGTACACGGTTTTACATAAAACCGAGAAAATCCGTGTACAACCACAGTGTAGGAAGCGCCATTCTGTAATAGTGCACCTACGTGTCCTGACCAGCTAATGAGTGTTAGTTTTCTGGCTATAATAATCCCTCTATAGGCTTTGTCAAGTGAGAATTAAACGTGTAAAAATGAACTAGACCAAATCAGTAATGGCAACCTGTGAGAGGTCATGGGTTCGAAACCCAGATGGGGGAAATCTTTTGTTATAATAACAAAGTTATTAAATAGTTGGGTGGCTTAACCTCCAACCTTTACTAAAAAAAAAGTTATAACGAGTAACTTTATGTGATTTCGAAGTCCGAATAGTTGATCCGAACCGTCCAACATGATCTCCATACTAAAATAGGCTTGGAAACCAAATTTAGATTTTTTGAAATTTTTTTACTATATTTTTAGATAGGTACAAAATCACTATTTTGGATGGTCCGAAATTATCTAAAAACAATGAATTTGTACCTATCTACAAATATCTAAAAAAGTAAAATTTGATTTCCAAGCCTATTTTAGTATGGAGATCATGTTGGGCGGTTTAGATCAACTATTCGGACTTTGAAATCACATAAAGTTACTCGTTATAACTTATGCTGAAATTATAACGGTATGACATTAGCCAGACTCCATAGAGATACACACACATATATATATATATATATATATATATATATATATATATATATATATATATATATATATATATAGATATATATATAGATAGATAGATAGATAGATAGATAGATAGATAGATAGTTGGTCCAAACCGTTCAACATGATATCTATATTGAAATGTACGGAGATAAAATTTTACATTTTTAAATTTTTTTTACTATTTAGTAAGTATTTTACAAATTGTTGTTTTTCAGTGGTATATAATTTTCTAAAAACAAAAGTTTTGTCAAATACTTAATTAGTAAAAAAATTCATAATAATGTAAAATTTTATCTCCAATCACATTTTAAAATAGATTTCAAGTGGAACAATTTGGAACAACTTTTTGAACTTTTAAAATAGCAAAACAAAATTGTTGTAAGATGTTGTAACTTACAAATGTTGTAAGTGGATCCCTTCTCATGTATAGATCGATATATATAGAGAAAGTATGGCATATATTTTCTCACGTCTTGTATTTCATCCCTTTTACAATTAACAAATGTTTTGGAAGATTACCATGAAATAATAACGAATTACATAAAAATATATTAAAAACTATAATAATCTAATTATAAATTAAGAAAATTTTATATAACGAATAAAAACTATAATTCAAAACAATCCATCCTGATTCATATGTACTTTGTCCTTAGGTTCAAGTTGAACTCTTTGTACTTCATCAGGAGAATTTAATTTTAAGGAAGATCGGAAACCTAATGAAGAGGAGTTTTCAGGGTAGTTGAATAGGCGTTTTCAGGGCATAGTCAAAGAGGCGCAAAAAACAAATTTTAAGTAAGATTGGAAACCTATTGAATAGGAGTTTTTAGGGTAGTTGAATAGACGTTTTCAGGGTATGGTCAAAGAGGTCCAAAAAAACAAATTGGCTAACAGGATTTATACACGGTCCATTTAGAAAAATTGTCTATGTTACCCTTTGCACATATTTATTCTTAAAAAAAATTATATTGTGCTAGCATCCATATATTTTCTAATCATTAAAAAAACATAAAAGAGGCTTAATACATATTTGTAACAAAAATTCACATCCGTGTATATGATTAACGTATTTGTTTTACTGAGAATTGATTTAATTTAAGACTATAATATTTATGGCATCCTTTTTAACATGATATTTATTTTATTTAGCTCGTTCCCCACCTAATATTGATTTTTTTATAAAGTATCCGACATACAAATGATAATATTAAATTAATATTTTAATGATTAATTATTTTGACAATTAAAGTTATTTTAATGTGTATGAAATTTAACGAAATTATGGTCCTTTGTAAATTATCATTGGAAAAATATAATTTCTTACAAAGTTCAGTTTCATTTTAGCATTTACATATATCAATTATCTTAAAGCTCAACAGGTTAGAGCCCATATAAATGACCTTGTAGACATAAGAGATTCATCTCTTTTTATTATGGCCTCTCCTATAATTAAAGCGCAGTTCTTTCTCTACCTACCACTGATAAAATGCCTAATAATCTTACAATCTACTGTAGTCGCCACAGCAGTGGCTAATTGCCAAGACAAATGTGGCAACATCAACATTCCATTTCCATTCGGAACCAGTCCCGATTGTCGTCGGGATGGATTCAACATAACGTGCGATAACTCCACCATCCCCCCTAAAGCCTTCCTGGGGTCTAATCCAGCAACTAGTATTGAACTAAAAGATATAAACATAACCAGCGGTGAAGTACGGGTCTACAAGCGCTTTGGATATCGCTGCTACAATAAGATTGACCATATAAATGAAAGCTTTAATAGTTCATCCATGAATCTCACTGATCTTCCTATTTATCTCTTCTCCAGCAGACACAACAAATTCACAGCAATTGGCTGCATAAACGTGGCATTTATATATGGAAACAAAGCAAATAACGAGAGTTACTTCTCAGGCTGTATGTCCTTCTGTGAGAGCCTGAACAGCACAACTTAAAATGGCACATGCAACGGGTTGGGTTGTTGCCAGACCTCAATAACAGAGGGGCTCACCTATTATGAACTAATGCCGATTGACTACAATAACTCTAATTGGCAGTTCAACCCGTGCACGTATAGTATGCTGGTGGAGGAAGAATGGTACATGTTCCGACGAGAGGACTTGAGAAGTAATGATTTCCTTATGAAGAACCAGAAAGGGGTGCCATTAGTACTTGACTGGGCTATCAGGGGCGGTGGCACGTGCCACAACGGTGTGGAAGAGAGCAGTAACCGTGCATGTGTCAGCAAAAATAGCACTTGCAACAACACAAGCAATGGTGTAGGATATCTTTGCCAATGCTTGCAGGGTTTTGAGGGTAATCCCTATGTTCCAGACGGATGCCTAGGTAACTTTTTACTCAAGAAAGCATTTCAAATTATTAAGTTTGTATGAATTATATCAGTGGTTTTAATTAAGCTTGTAATTTTTACTATGGTTGGCGCTGAACAGATATTAATGAGTGCAATTTGCCAAATATATATCCCTGCCACGGAAATTGCAGAAATACAGAGGGGAGTTACAAGTGCTCCTGCAAGAAAGGCACAAAAGGAAACCCCAAAATTGCAAATTGCACCGACAATTTTCCTTTACGAGATCGAGTGGCTATTTGTAAGTATTTGATTCATCTTCGAAAAATAAACTTTGTTATAATAATATTTAGAGAGTTTTCCATATTATGTCCTTTGAGATTGTTTATGTTCATAAATTAATTTTTTTAACTTATAAACAAGTTTAGTATATTTTTCTTTTACATTACCTGATTGTAGAGTCATATAAACTTCTTTCTCAAGTGTTTTTGAAGAAATTCATTTTTTACATCTATTTCGTATAAATTTAAACCATTATTTACTGCTATTGAAAGTAAAATTCTTATAATATTCATCTTTGCTACCAGAAAAAAGGTCTCTTGGTAATTGTTGATTATTAACTTAACTTCTATTACATAAAAGAGGAGTGCTACAAAACTTGTGTATTTCTCACATTCCTTTATGCACTCACGGACGCTCAATCACAAAAGCCTTCACCTATTTATACATGTCTAAAGTCGGTCAGGAAGCTTTCTAGATTTTACAAGTTACTTCAATGATCTTTGGAAACTTTCCAGATTATACTCTTTTTATAATACTCTACACAATATATACTACCGACTTATATATTGGTTTTCTTGAATAATCTAGAACATGGGCTTGGGCCGCCTCAGTGTTGTTTAATTTTAACAGTAATCAATGGTATATGTTTGGGTATACCCGTTGGCAACTAGCTAGACCTTATATATTTCTATGGAGCTATCACTTTGGTATTTTATTTTGTAAATCTATTTGCATCCAACTGGTTTTTTTATTTTTTTGTAATGGTTCAATGGTCCATGTATTATTTTTTTCTAGGGCTTGGAGTTCTTATTCCATAGCCTTGCACCACATCTGTTGGCTTATAGCCTCCTTAAAATTTCTTGGTTCATCCATTTTTGAAATTGAACTAAGAAATACATGGTGTTATTTTGAAATATTTTTGTAGGATATAAAATTTTCAATAGGATATCGAACCTTATAAGTTACGAAATCTCGTAACTTTGTGGATTGTTGTGTAGGGCGAGTTGAGCACCTCACCATAGCTTTTTCTTCAATGTTTTCATTCCCTTCCAAATTTTCATCTTCTTCCTCCCGGCTCTGCTTTGAGAAGTATATTATTGTTGTCTCCATTATTTTCTCCTTGTTCATTTTCTACAATGCGTTGCTTAATAATTTCATTACTAGACATAGGCATAACAAAATCATTTGAGCTAATTTGAGTATTAACCTCATGTTTAGTGGTTTTAAAATCTGATTTGTTTTCAAATAATGTAACATCTCTAGAAATATATAACTTTTGATTTATAGGATCATAATATTTATAACCTTTTTTTTAGATGAGTATCCTAAAAGCATAGTTTTAATAGAAGTATAATATAATTTGTCTCATTTATTTGACGTACAAAGCATGTGCATTGCAAACTCTAAAATCGTTAACATTTATTTTTCTTTGATAAATAATTTCTACTGGACTTTTATTTTTTAGGACTACACTTTGTAACTTATTTATCAAATAGGTTGATGTGAGAACGACATCCGACTAAGAGATTTTTAGGACATTTGTTTGAAACATAAGTGCTCTTGTTATTTCAGGTAAATGACGATTTTTTCTTTCGAAAATTCCGTTTTGTTGTGGAGTATAAACACAAGTTGTTTGGTGTATAATATCATTTTGTTTAAAAAATTTAAAAAGTTTTGGTTTACAAATTCCGTTCCATTATCGGTTCTAAGAACTTTAATCTTTGTATTATATTGATTTTCAACTGGATTTGAAAAATCTTGAAATTGAGACAAAACATCACTTTTGGTAACAAAATATTTAAAACCAGTATAAAAATTTACAGGGATGGGACCCCCAATATCGGAATGAAAAGATTCAAAATTTACAGGGATGGGTCCCCAATTTGAGTTTAGAAAAGGAAGTCTTATATGCTTAGGTAATTTGCATGTTTGGAAATTACTACAATCTCAGTTAGAAAAATCAAACATACATTTTAAAATTCTATCGGAAGAATGTTCAAATCTTCTATGTCATAGATGCTCCATATCTTAAATTTTTTTGTTGAAATTGTACTTTAGCCTATACAAAAAATAGAGACCATTTTGAAGCACTCCTTCACCAATCACCCTCTTGGATCTCATATCCTGAAAAAACACATTTTTTGATGAAAAATTAATATCGCAATTTATTTCTTTTGAAAGTTTTCCTATGCATAATAAGGTATCAATTATAAAGTATTATCTAGTTTCCTCGAAAAAACTGAAATATCCATGTTGGCTTTGGAAGGAGAGACAAAAAAAATGAACATAACTAATTGAGTTATGTTTTGGTAGTTGCTGTATAAAATTCCAAGTATTTGATAAAAAAATGATAAAACGATGCAATAATTATATACAATAATGTCAACACTAATTTTTCAATTCTTAATAGTAGTACTAGTATAATAATAATACTGATGAGGATGATGATAATAATAATAATAAAACTTTTTACTAAGCCAAATAATGTATTTATATTTTTATTCATAAATGCAGCGTGTATACTTGGTATTGCTGTATTACTGGGCGTATGTGTCCTTCTAGTGTGTTATCAACAGCATAAAAAGCACATGAAGGAAAAAGAAGAGTATAACAGATACTATCAGATGATGGACAACCACCTACGCGTGTTTAGTAAAAAGCAAATAGAAAATGCGACTGATAATTACAATGATAATCATGTAATAGGCAGGGGTGGCCAAGGTAACGTGTACCAGGGATTGTTAGATAACAACCAGGTTGTGGCCATAAAGAAAGCGAAGGAAGTTGATGAGACACAAAGAGGAGAATTTGTGAATGAAATCATTCTTCTTTCACAAATAAACCACAAGAACATAGTTAGATTATTGGGCTGTTGTTTAGAGGCTAAAATTCCAATGTTGGTCTATGAGTTTCTTCCCAACAGGACACTTTTTGAGTTTCTTCATCGCAACAGCAGAAGAACATCAATTTCCTAAGGTACTCGGCTAAAAATTGCTCTTGATTCAGCAGTGGCTCTAGATTATCTGCACACTTCTATCTCTTGCTCTATCATTCATGGTGATGTTAAGTCTGCTAATATACTACTAGATGCTGACTACACTGCAAAGGTTTCTGATTTTGGAGCTTCAAGTGCTGTACCGAAGAATGAAATTGTTGAGCTCGTCCATTTTTCACATGGTTATGTAGACCCTGAGTGCTTTTTCACAGAGATAATAACAAAGAAAAGTGATGTATATAGCTTTGGGGTAGTATTGTTGGAGATCCTGACTAGGAAGGAGGCGGTTTATATAGACGAAAATGGGGAAAAGCAGCCCTTGGCCGCAACTTTTATTTCAAAAGCAAGGAAAAATGAGCATCGTGAGATGTTGGATGTAGATATAGTAACTGATGATGAGAATGGTATGAAGGATCTTGATGAAATTTGTGAGATTGCTCTTCAGTGTCTGAGGCTAAAAGGAGACGATAGGCCGACAATGGAGCAAGTTGTGGATGAGTTACAGAAGTTAGTGAGGTTCCATAACAGATCCTCAGGTCGGCACATTCATCAAGGAGATATGGAGAGCTCGCCCGGCAAATTTCCCTCTATATCAGATGTATCTGGTTCGAATAGTACCAAAAATACAGTGCAGTCCTCGAAATCAGCACCGGAGCGCCGGGGTCAGGTGGATAAATTAAACATGCTTTAAATTTCGTTTTTTTGTGAATATGGAAAATTCTGTAACTATTTTATTTGATTGTTTTCTTGAAAATCAGTTGCTACTTGTGTTGTTTCTTGAGCATACTGTGCCCAATAGTTGTTTGCCGCTCTTTTACTGTAACGCTTGGTTCTGTGACATGTATGCATGTAAGAAAGAAATATATTGGAACTCAACTTTTTATAACACGACAATGAAATGAACCAGATTTTCATCTCAGGTAAAGAGGTGTATTGAAAAATTAATTTTCTTCCTCAGACATACACATGGAAAATTATACACATAATAATTAGGAATATGTATAGTCAAAAGAATAATTTATGAAGAGAGTCCTTGAAGTTCCTTGCCTCTTCTAAGTTTCTCTTGGAACTTCTAAAAACTGAATTCTTAATTCAATGTATTGCTTAAGAGAAAGTGACTGTAATGGTCATTTAGTTTTTAGTTGAGATTTATGAAGCTTAAAGGTTATCTTAAGTTTATATATACACTACTACAAAAATTCGAGTTTGTACACGGACTTTAACTGGAGAGCTACACGGATTTGGAAACGTGTGCAATACTGGGGTGTAGGAAAGTCCAGTATTTATCCGTGTATGATTACACTAATCCTACACGGATTTTTTACTAAATAGCCGTGTGGAAATACTCAGAGCTACACGGTTTTGTAATAAAAAACCGTGTATGAAACTTCTTCCTACACAGTTTTTTATTAAAAATCCGTGTAGGAAGAGTATTCATACACGGATATTTAATTAAAATCCGTGTAGCTCTCCTCAACAGAATATTAAATAAATAAAACGGGTTCAGTAACATTCCTACACGGATTTTTAAGTAAAAATCCGTGTAGAATTGTTTCCTACACGGATTTTTATTTAAAAATCCGTGTAGGAAGGTTGCTGATTTTTTTTTTTTTTTTTTTTTTTTTTTTTTTTTTATAGCTGGCCTCCAGTTTTGATAGTCAGTAATTATATATTTCAGATTGAATATACATAGTATTTTGCAAAAAAAATATCCAAAAGTCTAAAAAGTCCAAAAGTCCATGAAGGAAGACTCGGATCGCGAATCTGAACCCGTAACATGGGCAAAAATGGATTCCCATCGATTTTTGGATCCACCTTTGGGCTGTGGAGTTCCTGTCAAAAATTCAACCCGATCCGACGGACGGATCAAAAGTTGCGCTCCTTTTCGTGAGGCATGCACAGGACTGAAAAGAAAACCATACAAAACTGAAAAGAAAAATAAAAGAGAAATAAGCAATAATAATTACACATGATCTAAATAAGCAATAATAAGTAACAGAAAATTAGATAAAGAAAAAATATATATATATATATTCATGGCTAACCTTAGTAAGATAGAGAGGAGAAAATAACAACTTCAAATATCTCAGATCCCAGTTGTGCTATGAGTTGAAATCAAAACGGCGTTGGAGGGAAAATGCCTTCTTATATAACCAAAAGCCCTAAAACTACATTTTTACACGGATTTTTCACTATAAATCCGTGTAGCTCTCTAGCCTTTCTACACGGATTTTAAAAATCCGTGTAGGAAGGTGTCTGAATCTTTTTTTTTTTTTTAGCTATCCTACACGGATTTTTATTTAAAAATCCGTGTAGGAAGGTTGCTGATTTTTTTTTTTTTTTTTTTTTTTTTTTTAGCTAGCCTACACGGATTTTTTAGTAAAAATCCGTGTAGCTCTCTAGCCTTTCTACACTGTTATTTAAACAATAATCCGTGTACAATAACCCCTTCCTACAAGGATTTTTAGTGTGAAATCCGTGTAGCTCTGTTACTTATTACACACGGATAACAATATAAAAAACCGTGTATGAAAGTCCATTCTACACGGATATATTATAACAAATCCGTGTAGCTCTCCCTATATTGCACACGGATATTTATTTAATTAGCCGTGTACAAAACCTCATTTTCAACACGGACTGTTCCCCAGAGAATTAAACACGGATTATTATATAAGTATCTGTGTATAATTCTTAGAGATATTTCAAAATCCACTTTCCTACACGAATTTTTAAGAAATAGAGGAAATCCGTGTATAACCTACCGTGTAGAAAGTGGTTTTTTGTAGTAGTGATAATTGCAAAGTCATTTTGTATTAGTACAAGATAGAAAATATAGTTTGAATAGAAAAACTTCAGAACTTTGTGTTAGACATGTCTCTTTATCTTCCACCAAAATTTGCATTATTTCGATCAAAACTACTCACTATATATTTGATTAGACAGGGAGCTGTGTGAAAAGTAAAGACCTCGATCCCATGAAGAGGTGCGAAATTAAAGTCTCTACATTCTAATGGTTGAAACCACAACCAACAGAACAACTTTGTTTTGTTTATATATGTAGTAATGTATGAACCAATATCAGAAAATTTAATCATATCTGTTAGGATAATAATACTACTATAATAGGCAAGTCTCTTCTATTGGTACAATACCACTAACCGATATCAGAAAGTGGTCGAAGAGGAACAGACTAACAACTAATAATGCGGGGCTTATAAACCTAACAAATTTTCGGTAAAATATTATTAAGGCCCATTAATCTGTTGGTTTAAAGCTGCAATTTAAACAATATAACATCTAAATTTTTGAATATTAAATATATGAATCGGAATAAGCCTAGGAATTATATCCATGGAATCAAGTAACGACTGTTCTAATATAATCGACATTATTCTATGAAGAATTGATTGTTTATCCATTTTAAGTTTTGACATCCCAAATCATCTCGTATTCCTTGGATAATATAGTTTAGAGCAGAAGTATTCTACTTAAAAAATATTATTTATGTTTTTATTTCTTCGATTATGCCAAAAAATGAATTTAAATATAATAATGGAGAAACAGGAAAAGATTTTGATTGCGTCGCTTACTTCCACTTTGATGACTCTCTCTCTCTCTCTCTCTCAATTGATAATTATATCCTGTTAAAGAAAATCTGTGGACAGCTGTATTAGCATCATTTAAAACAATTTCAGTCGGCTCATCCGAAAAAATTTCTACGAAAGCAATGGACAATAACAAATTTAATTAATGTTATAGTTGAAGTTCATAATGTTATTTAATATATAATATATCATTTTCAACAACTAGGTTTGGGAGAGGAATACAGGTTCAACAAAAATGAGGCCAAACTATTACTATTTTAGATTTTTATGAATTTTATCCCTCTGGGAGCTTATTCAAGTGCAAATTAGTTATAACCATGTCAAATTTTGCATAACACAGTCCGTGCTACAACAGCGGTGAGGACTCTTAAGACTTGGCCTTACCCGTTATCCATGACAATTTCTGCTTGTCCTAAAAATAGATGATGTGATCCCAATTTCCACTTGACATTTATTACAATTAATAATAATAGAAAAACATTTTGTTAATTAAATTTGAATATTTCATATAACAAATAAATAAGGTAATTGGAAACTCTCCATCCTAATTGAGATGTATTTTGTTCCATAGGTGTATGTCAAATCCAGTATAATAGAATTACCTATGTATGTGCAATACGCAATAACAAGGAAAATACGAGCAATAATATTATAGCCATATGTCAAATTATCTGTGTACTACACAAACATAATGAAATTTAAGACAAGTAAAAAACCAATTATCTTAATAGTAATTAATACGACATATAGGATAAACCCGAGAGTCAGCAAAAATATTTTATTTAGTGTCTACTTGTCACACCCCTGATCAGGAGATGCGACGGACTTGCCGCGTCTATTTTTCTATAACAATTCACGTAACACATGGCATGAATCTTTTTATGCATTGCCAATTGCATCCATTATTTTCTCACATTTCAATTTATTTACAATATTTATCTGACATTTTATAATGGATGATGCTTGATTAATTTTTTGCACCATGTCAGATAAAATAATCCCCAAATCTCATACCTTTAGGTAGCCCTACTGCCAATTACAATCCCAAAAGTGTTTCTCAATTTTCGTCTAATAAACCTGTAACCTATAAGGGAAAACGAGTGAAAAATAATAAATTATTTCTCAGTACTGATTGTCACTCGCATTATTGGATTCGAAGGAAATCCATATTCAGAATGAAATCACCGCACGAGAAATTAACAGTTCATTTTAAAATGACAAATGCAAATGCTCAATAACAGTATCCAATTGAATAACAACAATTACATAGATAAATAAGAACTCAATGAATCTTATCAGAATAAATGGTTTGGGTCTAAATCTTTTAAACCATAAAGTCTGGTAACGCTGACAGATACCATAACGAGTATCCATCGTGTTAGAGCTTATACTGTTCTATCCATCCTGACAATTTGTTAATGGAAACAATATAGAATCAATATCTCAATGTCGTCAGTATCAGAAAGAATAACCAAGATCTTCATAGTAATGAAATTTATTACTATTTCTTTAAAATTTCTACTATCAGCTTGGGGAAACCCGAGAGTCAGCAAAAATATTTTATTTAGTATTTACATAGCAAATAGTAGATCTTTCTACTTGAATAAAATGATCGAATTGCACTTCATTATATTCATTTGTTAATTTAATCAACAGTCTGAATGTGGACCTTAACTCAAAAGTAAAGGAATAGTAAAACAAGCACAAATGCATGAAACAGACATATATTGGTACTGCAGAAGACTTAAGAAAAATGAACACACTTTCCAAGATACAAACCAAAAACAGAAATGGAAAATTACATAATTGTATAATACATGAACAAATCAGATGTTTCCGTACGGAAAACACTAGGATTGCTATGAGTCTCTCTGTATCTTGGTCATATATGGAGAGCTTTTTATATTTTATACGTGTGTATATACAGAAGAGACCCATTGAACATATACAGAGGTACACACAACTTAGGGGCAGAACTAGAAAATCATGATGGGGTGCTAAAACATAAATGCAATATGTTATCGGTGGAAATTGAATCCAAGCTCTCCAGAATCATAAAATGAGCTCTAACCACTAGATTACAAGTGAACACATGTATTTTACGAGGGGAACTAGGCTATATAAAAGATTTCAAAATAATTAAATTTAATTTAAATAAATTTAAATATATATAACTAAAAGTTTAAAATTATAGGGTGACTTAACACCGGTATGGGTTAATGTAGATCCGTCCCTGACGCAAGCCATTGTATTTTCACTTCGCTTATATATACTTAATTACACTGCATTGTAATTAATTAATTTGTCTTAAATTAAAAATAGTAGAAATATGTACATTTGTACCCATTGTAATTTTTTTCAATCAAATAAAATCAAGGGAGGGAAGGGAGATTCAAGGGAGTGCTTGTGTTCATATTCATGTTGATGTTTATGTAGTGCAATCCTAATAATTTTGACATTGTATCAGAGTAAGAGTTCTGAATCTTGTGGCATATTATCGAAAACGCAGAAATTCAGTAAACCCAACCTTGAAATATGTCAACAACACCTCCTGAAAGTGCCACATCAAACCAGACCATTAACCCTATGGATCTGCTAGAGAAACTCACGCAACTTACCCAAGCAATAACCCTTCAACAAACCCAATGGTCGCTATGGAAAGTGCTTCCATCATTAATCCTCAACCAATAACCCAATTTGTTCCCGTAACTGAAGGCTCAATATATTCACCCTAACCCAATAGACGTAAAGATGGATGACACAAATTATACCTTCTGGTGTCAAGCTGTAGAGATGTACGTCAAATGAAGAGAGCGAATGAAACACCTCACGTCGGTTCCTACACCTCTGGATAAAACAGATCCGGGTTTCAGAAAATGGGAAGTGGACGATGTAGTTGTCAAAGGGTGGCTCATAATTAAATTCACTTGAACCACGACTAAGAAGCAAGTACATCTGACATCCTACTGCAAAAGATGTATGGCAAGCACTAGCAACTACCTTCTACGATGGCAGTGACAAAGTACATGTGTTTGCTCTAAATCGGCGAGTCTCACATGTCAAACAAGACAGTAAATCAGTAGAACAATTTTATGATGAATTGCACGGTCTATGGCAAGAAATCGACTTCCGCAGCCCAAACCCTATGTTATGTTCTTGTGACATTGAAATGTTTAATAACTTTATTCAAAAAAACTAGGGTGTATACTTTTCTTGATGGCCTTGATGACCGGCTTGATAATATTCGGGCACAAGTATTGCAAATGAGCCCATTCCCATCCCTCGAGCAAGCTTATGCGCATGTCAGGCGTGAATCGAACCGCCAAGGCATAATGGTAAAAAATGGGCGAGAGACGGTTCTGAACTCGGTTGCCATGGCTACACGAGGGTACAAACCAGAATGAAAAAAATATTTAATGTCAACATTCCATAGTAGACTACTTGAATTAATAGTAAGATAGAATTAATGGGTCAAAAAAAAATCTTATTAATATAGTTATTCATCTATGTATTATCTTTTAATGTTTCATATTCAATCTTTTTTATAAAAGAAAATACTTGATCTCCATAATGAAAAATAAATCATTTCATTGTTGATTCCCATAGTAGAACTTGAAGTTTTCATTATTATCGTTATATCAATGTGAACACAACATTCCATAATCATATGGTATTTAATCCTATTCAAAATGATCTTATTTCTCTCCAAATTTAAAATATATAGGATTTGAAGTTACTCAGAACAAGAGAGCAAAATTGCAGACTACCTGAATTCTAAGAAACAAGAAGAAAAAAAAATAATCTTCTTTATATTAGTACTATAAATGTATGTGCTAGTAACGTTCATGTGTGTTGTTAAGGGTGATCCATTAATATATTAAGAAATGAAGACGTTCTTCACATACTATTAAAATAATTTCAAAATAAATAAATTAATGCCATCTGGTTGCTTGTGACATGCAAAATTACTAGTATGCTCATAATATAGTTGGTTTATTTTTCAAATATTTCTCTTTTGTCACTCTTTAGCTCACACAATTTGTTCCTTTGAGGACAGACTAATGCAGTACCAAGGGGCATTATATAACTATTCTCAAAAAGAAAATAAAAAAGGAAAGATGTTTTTGTAACATAATAAACTTCTGGCAATAAGAGAGAGGTATTATGTATTACGAATGCTATGCCCTAAAGGAAAGATGATCCAAAACCCTATTGTCCTCCACCTTCCGCCTCTCCCACCACTCCTACACCTCATCCCTTCTCGACATAGCAATACCCCCCCCTCTTCTTTGGTTTCTAACTCCTCGGACAGAGAAGAGGGTGAGGGAGAGGGGAAATAACATATCTGAATCGTCAGAGCTCAGAGCACCGGAGAATAGTTTTGATTGTCAGAGCGCATCAGCTATTGAGAGCATATCCGATCGTGGACAAAGATGAGAAATGAGAAAATGGGGTGATTAAGAGAATAGTGGGAATAGTGAAAATAAGAGAGTAGGAATAGAATAATACAGTAGTTTACATGAATTTTAAAATGATAAAGGAGTAGATCAAAGAATCAGGGTTATTTGATTTGACATGTTGTAAATATTTTTTTCATCAGTGAAATCGTTAGTAGCCATT
The DNA here is from genome assembly GCA_024447775.1 of Carex cristatella. Classification (NCBI taxonomy): domain Eukaryota; kingdom Viridiplantae; phylum Streptophyta; class Magnoliopsida; order Poales; family Cyperaceae; genus Carex; species Carex cristatella. The sequence continues at coordinate 4,587,150 of JAJHPF010000001.1, read as the reverse complement.
TAAGGTCACTAACCTTCAAACAAAAAAGAATTATATCTCTGTTTCTCTCTGCAATTAATAATTAATGACATTCTGTCTGGGGTGTATATCATAATCCTTAATTTCCTAGAAATTTTGATAATTTTCATGACGGGACCGGTTATCGTAGATACATTAAACCAGGCATTACCGTCCCTAGAAGTATCTTAATTTAAATTTAAAATGTGATTACCTTGAATTTATAACCAAAACAGGCCGTACATTGTCTAATTATATATCAAAATTTATATTGGAACAATGTGTTGGAAACTTTGGTAAAGAAAATAAAACAGAGATAAGAAAAGAGAATTTCAGCTTTCAATAAGTTTCTTATTTCTGGAAAAACTTTATTTCCGAATACACTTCTTTCTATTACAAGTGCTGTATTTAAGCACCACACAAATCTAATTTTGGAAATAACTAACCCACATCAGCCACTAACCTATTACAAGTACTTTCCATATCTAAAACACCCACTAACTTAATCTAAATATAGAGATACTAAATTTGGTTTACTTGACAAACAAGTTTTCTATTTTTAGTGCACCACTAACTTGAATTCTATTTTCGGATACTTGTTTCAACACTCCCCCTCAGCGATAAAACGATTACATATGGGATACACCTATGTGTTCCCTGTTGAGTTCAAACTTCTCTTTTGTTGGTACCTTCGTAAAGATGTCTGCAAACTGTTTGTTAGTTCGACAAAACTTCAACTGCACTTCTTGTTTCTCGATTACATCTCTAGTGTAGTGATACTTAATAGCAATGTGTTTGGTTCTGTCATGGCTTATTGGATTCTCGCTGATTGGTATGGCAGATTTGCTGTCACCGTAGATGGTGACTGGTTCCTCCATTTTGTTGTTGACATCTTCTAGTATTCTTTTGAACCAAATGGCCTGTGCAACGGCTTTTGCTGCTGCCACGTATTCTGCCTCAGCTGATGACAAGGCGACCACTGTCTGTTTCTTGGATGACCATGAGCAAATACCTGATCCAAGTGAGAACGCATAGCCCGAAGTACTCTTCATGTCGTCTAGGCATCCCGCCCAGTCGCTATCGGTATAACCAATCAGCTTTGAGCTCTTGACTGGTTTGTACCATATGCCATATGCAACAGTACCTTTGATGTATCTTAGAACTCGTTTTGCCGCTGTAACATGCTTTTGAGTAGGACAATCCATATACCTTGATAAAAGGCTTGAGCTGAACATGATGTCTGGTCTTGTTGCAGTCAAGTACAATAAACTTCCAACCAAACTGCGGTATTCAGTTGGATTTGCTTTTGCTGAACCATCTTCCTTGCTGAATTTTTCATTGGGAATGAGTGGTGTTGTGACACTCTTGCAATCTTGCATCCTATTCTTTTTCAGTATGCCTTCCGCATATTCCTTCTGAGATATGAAGATCCCATTTTCAGCTTGAACCACTTCTATGCCTAAGAAGTATTTCATCAATCCAAGGTCACTCATTTCATAAGTGTTCATCATGTCTCCTTTAAAACTTTGCATCATTTCTTCACTATTGCCCGTGTAGAGAGCAATGACTGTACGGATTGTTTCTAATCGTGCAACTGGTGCGTATGTCTCAAAATAGTCAATTCCAGGTTTTTGCTTGAACCCCTTTGCAACGAGTCTTGCCTTAAATTTTTGAACTGAACCATCTGGATTCAACTTGGTCTTGTAGATCCATTTAACACCATTGACTTTATGATCTTTTGGTCGATCTACCAGTTCCCAAGTGTTGTTCTTCTCAATTATGTGGTTTTTATCCTCCATGGCTTTCTTCATATTTTCATGCTTCTCGGTCTCTTCAAAGGTTTGAGATTCAACTATTGAGAAATTAGATGACTCATAAATTTCGGATAAAGATCTTATTTGCATGGGGGATGACTCTGATGTCGTAGACCCTTCTTTAGCTTTTCAACTAGCACTCGGGTTTGATCCTGAATTTGAAGTAGTTCTTGATCTTGACCTATCTTGGCGTTGTGTATCACATTCTTCTCGTGGCTTGATCACCTCATTTCTTAGCGCCAAATGCGGAGCATAGCTTATGTGCAATGCGAAGCTTCTAGATTTCTCCATTTCTATTCTTGCTATTACTTGATTTTTATTTTTTGGGTCGAAAATTTTGCAGCCTCCATCTTGAAAATGAACTGCATACCCGTTCTGTACTAGTGGCCCCACACTGAGAAGGTTCTGCTTCAAATCGGGTACTAGTAGCACATCTCTTATCAAACGTGAACCCATCTTAGTGTGTACTGCAATGTTGCCCTTGCCCTTGGCTTGAACCAATGCACCATTTCCCATTCGTACATTTGTTTCAAATGAGGTGTTGATTTCATGGAAGATCTGATGGTTGCCGGTCATATGACTTGTACATCCGCCGTCTAAATACCAGATGTCGCCTTTTTCTTCACTTGCAGAGTGACATGCATAGAAGATGGTTTCTGAATTTTCTCTCTGTTCTATGAAGTTGACTTGAGCAGGAGGTGGTTGTGCTTGATTTGTGGCTTGGTTGGTTTGTTGAGAATTGTTGGTTCTACAGAGCTGAGCTATATGGCCTTTCTTTTTGCATTTGTTGCACTGTTTGGTAGACCAACAATATTTGGTATCGTGGGTATCCTTCTTGCAGATTTCACACCATCGGTGGTTGGCCTTACTGGATTCTGCATTCTCATCTGTTTTGGTTTTTTCAAGATTTTCTGTTTTTCGGAAAATTCCAGATTTGAAGGCTGGACTTTCTTTGAATGTGTTTTCATTAGACATGTGTCTTAGCAATTTTCTCTCTTCATGCACTTCAAGAGAACTAATCAACTGTTGTATGGGTAAGATTTCAAGGTCTTTGGACTCCTCTATAGCCGTGACTATAGAGTCAAAACTCTCAGGAAGGCTAATCAACATCTTTTCTACAAGTTTCTGTTCAGTAATATCTTTATCACCAAGCGAACGCATCTGATTAACTAAATCCATAACTTGTGAAAAATATCTTTTTACCTTCTCTGAGTCTTTCATTTGCATGTTTTGGTATTGCCTTCGTAAGGTTTGTAATTTGACAATTTGCACCTTAGCCGATCCTTTGAACTCTTGTTGCAGCATGTCCCAAGCATCCTTTGATTTGGTTGCATTGATGATGCGTGAGAAGATGTTTTCTGCTACCCCTTGTTGAATAAGGAATAGCGCTCGTGCATCTTTCATCTTGTCTTCCTTCAACTGCTTTGCTTCTACTTCTGTTGGTTGTTGTCCGGCGGCATACATGGTATACCCATTTTCAACGATATCCCACAAGCCTTGTGAGAGTAGTAGAGTCTCCATCTTCACTTTCCATATGCCGTAGTTATTACCGGTAAGCATAGGAGCAGGGAATTGCGCCATGTATGCACCTGAAGACATCGCTTCGATGCTTCATCTATGGAAGATTTTCTTCTACTCTTTGGATTGCGCCCTTTATGGCTCTGATACCAATTGTTGGAAACTTCGGTAAAGAAAATAAAACAAAGATAAGACAAGAGAATTTCAACTTTCAATAAGTTTCTTATTTCTGGAAAAACTTTATTTCCGAATACACTTCTTTCTATTACAAGTGTTGTATTTAAGCACCACACAAATCTAATTTTGGAAATAACTAACCCACATCAGCCACTAACCTATTACACAATGGCCTGCGATTATTCAACCTCAGAGTAAGATACTACATAGATAATATGGGCTATAGCCATACTTCAGAAAAGGCCCATTTGGACACATTGCTTTAGTAAAGAAATAGTGAACTAGCTGAAAAGAAGTAACCTATTTTACACCTATGTGATTCTTTTTTTTTGAATGAGATTTTGGTTTTCTTTATTCTTATGAGTAATATTGTTTTTCTCAAGTTTTAAATCATGGCACTGTACTGATTAGGTCACTGTGGAGTGATTTCGGAAATATTAGATGGGCTGATGGGCCGAATCTTTTGGGCATCACACTGGCTAGTTGACTTATTGAACCAAAATCCTTGATCTATTTTGCTCTAGCAAGTCACACCCGCCTTTAGCCCGAATTTATATCACCTAAGGCAACAAAAAAATTTCTGGTTATATCTTAACCATCTATCAGAATCTACATCAATATTGAATATTAAAGAGATCCCATGCATTCCACCTTTGGCTGGATTGGCTCAGCTACTAATTGGATGGTATGAGGTCAAACTGAAATATTATGTTACCTTAGAGGATATGGACTTCCTTGAGCCATATAAAGCACCTTCATCAAGATAAGATTATAAATGCAGATCTTATAAGTCATGTTAAACATGTACAGAGAACAAGCCAACCACTTATAATTAATTGTTGTTTTGCAATAATGTTGAAATCAATAAGGGTTTCGAAAAACAAGTAATAAATACAAATATGTATGTAACAAACATGAATCAAAATATTAAAAAAATAAAAAAATAACTTATTGATAATGTGGAAATGCTTTCCTCTCCTGTTGAATGTTCACTCCAGGTCTTCTTGTTTCTATGTCAAGGACATGTTGGGTTATTAAAGATGTAAACAGATGTAACACAAGAGAGCTTTTGTTCAAATTGACTGTTCAATCAACCAAAAAACAGTATACTGTGCTACTGTGCCAATATTTCCAGAAACATAGAGTTATTTTCTAAATAGAAGCAAAAACTTTTTCATACACACACTCAATTACAAAGTTCTACAGTATTTAACTTAGTACTACACGTTCTCTAAAAATAAATTACCCACTAATAACAACCAACTATAGAAAAATAACCATACTGAAAATAACTTGCAAAACTACAGCAGTTTTACACAGCTGAAAAATGCTATCTAAACCAACTCAATATTAATCCTGAACACTCCCTGCATAGCTCTAAACAGAGAACATGCTGCCTAAATTTAATAACCAGTTTATAATTAAATCTGAACAGAAATAAAAATAACTGCAACTAAACTGCAACTTCTGGAAATTAATTGTCTTATGCACTTTACTGCTGACTTGGATTATTTTCAACACCCCCCGTTAATCCAAAATCCAGCACATTCATCATGTCTCGACACCAGTTGAACTTCTCTCGTGTCAGTGATTTGGTCAGCACATCTGCAACTTGCTAGTTCATGTTCACATACTGCAACTCCATCTTTTGCTCAATCAAGTCTCGTATGAAATGTAGCCGAGTGTCTATGTGCTTTGTTCTATTGTGATGCACCGGGTTGTTACCAATTGCAATTGTCGACTGATTATCACAATAGAGTATTCTTGCACCTTTATGCTCACAATCTAACTCTTCCAATAAGCGCCTTAACCATACACCTTGGCATGCTGCTGATGTTACTGCATTGTACTCAGCTTCTGCGGTTGATAGTGCAACTGTTGACTGTTTCTTCGAACTCCAACTTATTATGCTGTTGCCAAAGAAGAACACCTGACCTATTATGCTTTTTCGATCATGTATGCTGCCTGCCCAGTCACTATCGCTGTAGCCTGTCAAACACGGTTCATCAACACCCTTGTACCACAGACCATAGCTTGTTGTACCTGCAATGTACCTAAGAATTCGGTTTGCTGCTCCCATGTGTTGTTTAGTTGGATTCTGCATGTATCTCGCAACCAGTCCAACAGCATGTGTGATGTCTGGTCTTGTGTGCATCAAGTACAACAGACCTCCCACCAAACTCCTAAACCGAGTTGCATCTGCAGCTCCAGTTCCATCAATTGCTGTCAACTTCTCATTTGTATTCATTGGAATTAACTGGGCTGCCATTGCCATCAGCAACCGAACCGTTTCAAATCTGGCCACCGGGGAGAACGTCTCTTCATAGTCTATGCCTTGCTTTTGTGCATATCCTTTTACCACTAATCTTGCTTTGCATTTTAATACACTGCCATCTAGACCAAATTTAGTCTTGTAAACCCATTTAACTCCAATTGCATTGCGATCTTTTGGTAATTCCACCAACTTCTAGGTTTGGTTTTGCTCAATTGAACTCATTTCTTCTTTCATTGTTTGCACCCATTCCTTTCTTTCTACAGCTTCTTCATAGGACAATGGATCTGCTATATACAAAACTTGGGTTGTTTCATATAATTCTTGTAAGGATCATACCTTTCTTCCTTGTGTATCCGGATCAACCATCCGATGTGAAGTGCTACTCGAGGTTGGGCTGCTTTGTGCTGCTCACTTCTGTCTTCTTCTTCATCATCTTCTATTTCAGCTAATTGTGTCTTGTTTTCCACCATAGACCAACTCCAACTAGCATTCTCATCGAACATGATATTTCTACCGACTATAATCTTCTTTGTCACCGGATTAAATAACCTATAACCTTAGATTGTATGCAATACCCAATGAACACACACTTTTCAGATTTTGAGTCCAGTTTCTTTCTGTTTTGTGCACTTATGAGAGTGTAAGCAATGCAGCCAAAAACACGCAAATGCCCCACACTGGGCTTCCTTTCAAACCACACTTCAAATGGTGTTTTGTTCATCACTGCCTTGGTTGGTGACAGATTTAGAACATATACCGTTGTTGCTACTACTTCAGCCCAGAAATTATTCAGCATACCTTTAGATTTCAGCATATTTCTTGCTAGTTCTACTACCGTGTGATTCTTGCATTCAGCTACACCATTTTGCTCAGGTGTGTATGGAGTGGTCAGCTGCTGTAGCACCCCTTCTTTCTCACAAAACTGCTTGAATTCTTTTGATTGGAACTCAACACCACGATCTGATCTTAGAGCTTTCAGCTTTGCCCCTGTTTGTGTCTCTGCCATGGCTTTGAATCTTTTGAACAGCCCAAATGCTTCACTTTTATAACTAAGAAAATATACTCAGGTCATCCTGCTGTAATCATCGATAAATAACATTAAATGCTTACTTTCTCCCATGGATTCAACCTCCATAGGCCCACACAAGTCAGTATGCACCAACTCGAGTACCTTGGTTGCACGCACCGACTGATCTTTTGGAAATGGCAACTTTGATTGCTTGCCAAATACACATCCTTCACATAACCCGATTTCACCAATTTCGGGTAACCCATTCACCATTTTCTTTTGATTCAACAATTTCAAACCATCCATGTGTAGATGACCATACCTTAAATGCCATAGCTCGCTAGAACTAATCTCCTTGGCTGCAAGTGCCTTGTCCTTCACCTTGGCTATCTCCAAAGAGAACAAGTTGTTTTGTGTCTTCTTGATTGTTGCCATCGTCTGATCCATGGCTGCATCAATAATTCTACAGTTGTCGCCTTCAAACTTGATGGTACACCCACTGTCCATCATTTGACTGATGCTAAGTAGGTTCTGAGACAACTGAGGAATATAGTACACATCATGTAGCATCCGTGTATTGTGACTGCTGGTCGGCACGGCTACTCTTCCTCTTCCTTCAACCTGTATCTCATTGTCATCACCAAGTTTAACTGCTTTCTAGTATGATTCATCTAATTCATCAAATAAATGTTTGTAACCCGTCATATGGTTTGAGCACCTGCTGTCCAAAAACCAGATTTGACTTACATCTGATTCTTCATCGGTTTTGGCCATGAACAATCGTGCTTGGTTGCTCTTTTCTTCAACAAAACTTGCCTGTCCTTCTTCTCTTTTCTTCTTGTAACAATCGGCTTGCACATGACCGAGCTTGTGGCTGTAATAGCACTCCACGTCTTGACCTTCTTCTCTCTGTTTCTTGTAGCAATCGGCTTGCATATGCCCTTTTTTGTGACAGTAATAGCATTCTACATCTTTCTTCGGTTGATTAGAATGTGGTTGATTGTAACTTGGCTTGCCTTTGCCTCTACCGCCTTGACTGCTTCGACCTCTGCTGTAACCTTGGCCTCTACCTCTGCCTTGCTGTTGGCTTCTTGAGGAATCGCCCTTGGTATAGAAAGCTTTCGTGTCGTCCTTTACTTCTGATCAGTTGAGACGAACTTCATGGACTTGTAGTGATCCCATGAACTCATCAAACGTGTAGGTGGACAGATCTTTGGACTCTTCGATCGCTGCCACCACATGATCAAACTTGGTTGTTAGGCTGCGCAACACCTTCATCACAACCGTTTTTTCTGGAAGATCTTCTCCACAACTTCTGATTTGGTTGACTATTGTTGTAACTTGCGTGAAGAAGGATTGAACTGACTCGCCTTGTTTCATGTTCAATGTCTCAAACTCCTGTCTCAAACCTTGCAACTTGTTAGCTACCACCTTGGAACTTCCCTGAAATGTGGTTTTCAGAGTAGACCAGGCCTGGTTTGCTGTTTCTGCTGCTGCAATCTTCGCAAACACCGATTCGTGTACAACTTGCTGAATGAAGAAGAGCGCCTTTGCATCTCACTTGGCTGTGTCGATTGGTGTCGGATCAGGATTCGGTATTCCCTTGTCTACTAGTTCCCACAAGCTATGAGATTTCAGCATAGTTCGCATCTTGATGCTCCAGAATTCGTAACTCTCACCCTTGAACAAAGGTACTGACTGATTAGACATGCTGATGGTTGCGTTGTGACCTACTTCAGTCATTGGATCAACCTTACGCTCTGATACCAATTTGTTGGGTTATTAAAGAAGTAAATAGATGTAACACAAGAGAAGTTTTGTTCAAATTGACTGTTCAATCAACCAAAAAACAGTATACCGTGCTGCTGTGCTAGTATTTCCAAAAACAGAGAGTTATTTTCTGAATAGAAGCAAAAACTTTTTCATACACACACTCAATTACAAAGTTCTACAGTATTTAACTTAGTACTACACGTTCTCTAAAAAAAAATTACCCACTAATAACTACCCACTACAGAAAAATAACCATACTGAAAATAACTTGCAACACTACAGCAGTTTTACACATCTGAAAACTGCTATCTTAACCAACTCAATATTAATCCTGAACACTCCCTGCACAGCTCAAAACAGAGAACATGCTGCCTAAATTTAATAACTAGTTTATAATTAAATCTAAACAGAAATAAAAATAACTGCAACTAAACCGCCACTTCTGGAAACTGTTTCTCTTATGCACTTTACTGCTGACTTGGATTATTTTCAACAGGACAGACATGCCCTGTCAACCAGCTCTCTTCTCATTAATTAACTGACGAAGATTCTCATCCATTGTGGCTAACAAGTACAACATACTGTTAGCACTTAATAAAATAGGATTATGTGGAACCCACTACATACGGTACACCCTTTCAACTTCTATGCTCTCCTTCCAGGGAAATTTTCCAGTATAACCCAAATTTTTAAAAAATATTCTTTCTGTGGTCTCCAATCAATTAATCATGAAAACAAATGTCATTTCTTCACTTAGTTCTATCATATTAGGTATCCTTTTAGTTAGTTGTACATGTGCTATATGTTGTCCGTAAGTGATTACCGTGCTGCATTGCAGGAAGTTTTTTCAAAATACAGAAATTGAGTGCAAGTATGTTGTATTCTATGAGGTTGGGATTCTAACATGCAGGCCCCATTTGTCATTGAACCGATTCTAAATTTGAAAATTTCTCATTTGTTATATATGTTGATCAGAAGTTTGTTATTCATTTACTGAAATATAAATCACTAGATTCATTTTCGATAAATTGTAGACATTGGTATCCTTTTTACTTGGTATATGTTTTGTTATATTTACATTAATAGTTTTAATTAATTTGAGATAAATTATTACATGTTCTTTATATAGTGTTTTATTTTTTATTTTTTTTACAATTTTGATTCATTTGTATTTATGTTCATCATGTAATATTAGTTGAATATTGACGTCTAATTCATTAAAGTTAAAAGTTTTAATTGGTTACAATTTATTAAAATTACTAATTATCAATCATTAATTATGATTATAATTAATTAATCATTTATAAATTTCAGGTTTTAACGTGAACTATTCACATTTGTATGACGAGGTATGAATACTTGCAATATTTGATATTAATACTTTCAAATATCATCTAATACAACAAGAAAAAAATTTAATAGAACCTGTTAGATACATATAAATAAACTATTCACACTTGCATGATGAGACATTATTATTTGCAATATGTGTTATTAATATTTTCAAAAATCATCTAATGCCACATGGAAAAAAATTAATAGAATCTGTTTGATACTCGAAGCATGAACTAATTACACTAGCTTGTATGATGTGAATACTTGTAATACTTGATATTAGTACTTTTAAACGTCATATGATGCCATAAGAAAAAAAAAACTATTTACAAAATCTTTTAGATAAGATGCTTCATATATAAACTATTCAAACTTATATGATGAGATATGAAGACTTACAATACTTGAAATTAATACTTTTATACATCATCCATGGCGAGGTATGAATACTTACTCGACGATATATGAATACTTATACGACGATGTATGAATATTTGCATTACGAGGTATGAATAGTTGGGCGACGACAATCCGAAAGTATGTCATCATGGATCTAAAAATTGCATAGAAGATGTTCATGATTTCAGATTTATAAACTTCCTCACAGATTGTCAGAAATATTGGCGAGATTGAACGGAGCAATTAAATTTGTAAAAAATGGGTGTGGAATGTGTCCAGTTTGTTTTCCGAAATACCTAGTATCTTCGGTATAAATACTTGATACATATTATATATTAACAAGTGCTCGCATAGGCATCCATGCATATTTGTGCGTAGCATTTGTAAAAATATTTGGTGGTCCCCAAGTAGTTAGTGGTACCCCGCTTAATTAGCAGGCTCCCAATGTAGTTCATGACTGGAAGATGAATGAAGGAATGAACTGGGGATAGTTAGTTTGTCCATTTTTGCTTGCAGAATGTAAGCTCGCAGTTGTTTGAAAACTTTCCATATTCGAAATTTTGGTATATCCATTTACCATATCTTCACTAGACTGGAAACCTTAGGTCCTAATTTCTTTTGGTGTATGGTCGAATATGGAATATTTTTTGACGATTCATAGACCAAATAAATTGCACAGACGTACAGAAAAATAGATTAAAAGACAAACTTGCACTCAAATTATCTTAATCGATCTCAAAATTATGTAGACCAACGTACGTTCAGATTTCATACATTTTGCCTATACAAATCATAATATTACATAAACATCCTACTTTTGCATATATGCTATATAAAGATTTTACTATAGAAAATTAATATTTTTTAACGTCTTTTCTTGTAGGGGTACAAAATAAATAATATCTAAAAGTTAATTCACTTTGCTACTACTATGAGATGCTTAGCGCTATTATTTTTTTTTTTAACAAAATCCACTTCTAACATGATAATTAAGCGAAATATATGGACATATATAATCTTTCAAATATATGGAAATATATAATTAATCTAAATCTCATGTTTTTTAAATATTTTCTTCTGCCACATTTCTCTCAGTCAGAATTATTTGTTAACCTAGTTTTTTATTAATAGGATAATAAACATAAAATATCGACAGTGGGGTACGTTTTTGTGAAATTTCAGAAAATAAGAAGAACATTATGATTTATAACGTCCATAGCATAGTACCTGGACGATATAAACTATAACTACTAGTTATCTTATCGCTAATGATCGTTAAAAAAAACCCCATAGTTAGACATTATAAACCATAATGTCCAGGTACAGTGTCTCTTTTAAACATCGTTAGGGATCAGATTAACTGGATATTATATATGATTTACAACATGCTACCTGCCTTTAGCCAGAATTTTGCACTACCAGATGATAATTAATGATTAGAACATCTAGTTAATCTGATCACCAATGATTAAAATAAAACACTATAGTTGGACATTATAAACAGTAACGTCCATCTACAGTTTTTTTTCTTCATTACTAGCTGTTGATGTTGTGAGATTGCTTTCAACGAAAAAACATTGTAGATAGATGTTATAAACCATAAAGGCCAGCTAAAGTACTTTTTTTAACGAGCTTTAGCGACTAGATTAACTAGACGTTATGGTTTATAACGTCAGTAATTTAATGTTCGAAATGGATTGTCCCTTCCGAATTTCGAACATGTGAACTACCACAGGAACAGCATTGCCTTTTCCACTATATCAAAGGCTAGATCTCTTAAAAATGATAAAATTAGTTATTATAATATAAAGTATGTATTCTTCCAAAAAAAACATGTTGAAAATTGCTTTTATCCATACTTCAACTTTATTTTTTATTGTCCCTTGAAATAGTTGACGTACTCAACTTTTACTAAATAAAGAAATATAAATAAAATAGAGATTATGTATAAAGCATGGCTAGCATTTATTTATATGTTTGTCATGTGTGTAATACAACTTTATAAAACCTCTATTAAAGACTAGGAACTGCGAAATGAAAGTCATCTAAATTAATTCTATTAATAAATGGGTTGATATAGAATATTCATATGGATTTGCATTTTCTTTATCTGCGTGAGCGATAAGTTATAATTGAATATCTCATCAAATAATTGTCCCTTGCTAAGTTGCTTTTTCTCTTATTGACTCCAAGTCTTCCTGTCGAAGACATGTCCAATCAAAAAGTGTTATAAACTTCTGGTGGAAGAAAAAATTATATGACAATGTACTTGTACTTTGCTAGCAACTTGTGCTAAGAAGAACAAGAGTTACGACATGATGTTACAACTTTTCTTGAACCTAGTGTGTGAGATTGTAATTTAAGACCAGAAAGATACAAATGAGAGGAAAAAAAAATATAAGTTATACAACACAATTAGCTACCTAGAAATTTGGCAAGAAGCTTAAAAATAAAATGTTACATCTCAATCACTAACTGTTTGCACTTTTGTAAGTTTATGTAAATAAAAGAAATAGAAAGCGATGTCCCCTAATTACTTTACTTAATTAAATTATAGGAGAATATAATTTTCATCTCAATCATTTTTGGAACCAGAGAAAGGTGATCAATTCACACGGCTGTGGAACCTACTTATAATCCTAGTAATTGGAATGGTATCGGTCGGGTCTGAGACAAGATTACAAGTAATTCAATCGAAGAGCTCTATCTGCCCCTTGGTCAAATATGGCGAGCATTTTATATTTTTGGCGGTGTATATATATACACAAAGAGACCCGTTGAACATACAGGTACACACAATCCGTTGTATTTTAAACTTTCTGCACATATAAATATACAAGTATAATAGCACCACTTATTTTAGACTTCTTCTATATATAATTAATTATACCGCGTAGTAACACATTAATTAGACTTTGATTAATAATTATAGGTAAATTTACATATATACCCTCCATAACATCTTGATTTATATATGTCTACATGAAAGTTTCAAAATTATCTATTTCCATAATTTTATTAATATCCCGGCGCTCTCCAATTAAATCAACCAAAATAAAGATTAATATTAATTAAAAATTGATGGACTTCGTCGTAACCTTGCACATTTTATTCTATTAGACTGGAAACCTTAGGTCCTAATTTCTTTTGGTGTATGGAATATGCAATATTTTTTGACGATTCATAGACCAAATGAATTGCACAGACATACAGAAAAATAGATTAAAAGACAAACTTGCACTCAAATTATCTTAATCTCAAAATTATGTAGACCAACGTACGTTCAGATTTCATACATTTTGCCTATACAAATCATAATATTACATAAACATCAGACTTTTGAATATAAGATATATAAAGATTTTAATATAGAAAAAATATTTTTTAATGTCTTTACTGGTAGGGGTACAAAAGAAGTAATATCTTAAAGTTAATTCACTTTGGTACTCCTATGAGATGCTCCGCTATTTTTTTTTTTTTTTAACAAAATCCACTTCTAACATGATATTTAAGCGTAATATATAGACATATATGGACATATATAATCTTTCAAATATATGGAAATATATAATTAATCTAAATCTCATGTTTCTTAAATCTTTTGTTCTGCTACATTTCTCTCAATCAGTATTATTTGTTAACCTGATTATTTTATTAAAATATCGACAATGGGGTACGTTTTCGTGAAATTTTGGAAAATAAGAAGAACGTTATGGTTAATAATGTCCGTGGCACTATAGCTGGATGTTACAAACCATAACGTCTAGTTTATCTTATCGCCAAGGATTGTTAAAAAGAACACTATAGATAGACATTATAAACATCGTTAGGGATAAGATTAACTGAACATTATGGTTACTAGCGTCCAGCTCTAGTGTATTTTATTAAACATTTTTAGGGATCAGATTCACGGAGATTACGGTTTATAAAATGATACCCGCCTTTAGCCCGAGGTTTCTTCTACAAAAATAACAATTAATGATTACAATGTCTAGTTAATCTGAACACTAATTATTAAAAAAAACACTATAGTTGGACATCATAAACAGTAACGTCCGTCTACAGTTTTAACTGCTACTGTTGTGAGATTGCTTTCAATAAAAAAACATTGTAAATGGACATTATAAACCATAAATGACAGCTACAGTATTTGTTTGTTAACGAGCTTTAGGGACAATATTAACTATACGTTATGGTTTATAACATCAAACATTGTTCCTTTCGGATTTCGAACGTACAAATTCCCACATCAAGAGCAATGACTTTTCCACTATATCAAAGACTAGATCTCTTAAAAATGAGAGAATTAGTTATTATAATGCTCATAACCGTGCTTCAACTTTTTTTTTTACTGTCCTTTGATATAGTTAACGTACTAAACTTTTATTAAATAAAGAAATGTAAATAAGATAGAGATGATGTACATAAAGCATGGCTAGCACTTATTTATATATTTTTCATATGTGTAATAAAAGCTTATAAAACCTCTATTAAAGACTAGGAACTGCGAAATGAAAGTCATCTAAATTAATTCTATTAATAAATGGGTTGATATAGAATATTCATATGGATTTGCATTTTCTTTATCTTAGTGAACGATAAGTTATAATTGAATATCTCATCAAATAATTGTCCCTTGCTAAGTTGCTTTTTCTCTTATTGACTCCAAGTCTTCCTATTGAAGACATGTCCAATCAAAAAGTGTTATAAACTTCTGGTGGAAGAAAAAATTATATGACAATGTACTTGTACTTTGCTAGCAACTTGTGCTAAGAAGAACAAGAGTTACGACATGATGTTACAACTTTTCTTGGACCTAGTGTGTGAGATTGTAATTTAAGACCAGAAAGATACAAATGAGAGGAAAAAAAAATATAAGTTATACAACACAATTAGCTACCTAGAAATTTGGCAAGAAGCTTAAAAATAAAATGTTACATCTCAATCACTAGCTGTTTGCACTTTTGTAAGTTTATGTAAATAAAAGAAATAGAAAGCGATGTCCCCTAATTACTTTACTTAATTAAATTATACGAGAATATACTTTTCATCTCAATCATTTTTGGAACCAGAGAAAGGTGATCAATTCACACGGCTGTCGAACCTACTTATAATCCTATATAGTAATTGGAATGGTATCGGTCGGGTCTGAGACAAGATTACAAGTAATTCAATCGAAGAGCTCTATCTGCCCCTTGGTCAAATATGGCGAGCATTTTATATTTTTGGCGGTGTATATATATACACAAAGAGACCCGTTGAACATACAGGTACACACAATCCGTTGTATTTTAAACTTTCTGCACATATAAATATACAAGTATAATAGCACCACTTATTTTAGACTTCTTCTATATATAATTAATTATACCGCGTAGTAACACATTAATTAGACTTTGATTAATAATTATAGGAAAATTTACATATATACCCTCCATAACATCTTGATTTATATATGTCTACATGAAAGTTTCAAAATTATCTATTTCCATAATTTTATTAATATCCCGGCGCTCTCCAATTAAATCAACCAAAATAAATATTAATATTAATTAAAAATTGATGGACTTCGTCGTAACCTTGCACATTTTATTCTATTAGACTGGAAACCTAAGGTCCTAATTTCTTTTGGTGTATGGAATATGCAATATTTTTTGACGATTCATAGACCAAATGAATTGCACAGACGTACAGAAAAATAGATTAAAAGACAAACTTGCACTCAAATTATCTTAATCTAAAAATTATGTAGACCAACGTACGTTCAGATTTCATACATTTTGCCTATACAAATCATAATATTACATAAACATCAGACTTTTGAATATATGATATATAAAGATTTTAATATAGAAAAAATATTTTTTAATGTCTTTACTGGTAGGGGTACAAAAGAAGTAATATCTTAAAGTTAATTGACTTTGGTACTCCTATGAGATGCTCCGCTATTTTTTTTTTTTTAACAAAATCCACTTCTAACATGATATTTAAGCGTAATATATGGACATATATGGACATATATAATCTTTCAAATATATGGAAATATATAATTAATCTAAATCTCATGTTTCTTAAATCTTTTGTTCTGCTACATTTCTCTCAATCAGTATTATTTGTTAACCTGATTATTTTATTAAAATATCGACAATGGGGTACGTTTTCGTGAAATTTTGGAAAATAAGAAGAACGTTATGGTTAATAACGTCCGTGGCACTATAGCTGGATGTTACAAACCATAACGTCTAGTTTATCTTATCGCAAATGATTGTTAAAAAGAACACTATAGATAGACATTATAAACATCGTTAGGGATAAGATTCACTGAACATTATGGTTACTAGCGTCCAGCTCTAGTGTATTTTATTAAACATTTTTAGGGATCAAATTCACTGGAGATGACGGTTTACAAAATGATACCCGCCTTTAGCCCGAAGTTTCTTCTACAAGATAACAATTAATGATTAAAATGTCTAGTTAATCTGAACACTAATTATGAAAAAAAACACTATAGTTGGACATCATAAACAGTAACGTCCGTTTACAGTTTTAACTGCTACTGTTGTGAGATTGCTTTCATTAAAAAAACATTGTAAATGGACATTATAAACCATAAATGACAGCTACAGTATTTGTTTGTTAACGAGCTTTAGGGACAATATTAACTATACGTTATGATTTATAACGTCAAACATTGTTCCTTTTGGATTTCGAACGTACAAACTCCCACATCAAGAGCATTGACTTTTCCACTATATCAAAGACTAGATCTCTTAACTCTTAAAAATGAGAGAATTAGTTATTATAATGCTCATAACCGTGCTTCAACTTTTTTTTTACTGTCCTTTGATATAGTTAACGTACTAAACTTTTATTAAATAAAGAAATGTAAATAAGATAGAGATGATGTACGAAAGCATGGCTAGCACTTATTTATATATTTTTCATATGTGTAATAAAAGCTTATAAAACCTCTATTAAAGACTAGGAACTGCAAAATGAAAGTTATCTAAATTAATTCTATTATTAAATGGGTTGATATAGAATAATCATCTGGATTTGCATTTTCTTTATCTGCGTGAACGATAAGTTATAATTGAATATCTCATCAAATAATTGTCCCTTGCTAAGTTGTTTTTTCTCTTATTGACTCCAAGTTTTCCTGTTGAAGACATGTCCTGTCACACCTCAAACCAGAAATTCTGGATTAATGTGTGATCAACCCCCGCCTCGTGTTTATTAACAGTTAAACATGCAAGGCTAAGAACAATAATAAATAAGCAGCGGAAGCAAAATATATAAAATATATCAAACAAGTCATATCAGTCACATATCAGTAAACAACATATATATATAATACAACAATCCATGTTACATACTATAACAAAATATAGCCAAAATATAGTAAACGATATGTCGATCCCGTATACAAAGTGACAAACACGGACTCGCAGATCAACTAAGTGCTAACCCTAATCATCAACGGAGTGGCCTTCGGGGACAGCTACTGACAGCTCCTGCTATGAATTGTCAGAATCTGTACCTAAAAATTCACGAAACAACTTGTGGGTGAGTGATAAATCACTCAGTATGTGACCTAGAACTATATCTCCAAGGGTCCTCTATGATCAAAACACTTTAACTTAATATTCAAATATTGTTATGCTTTTAAAATTTAATATGCAATTGTGTGTCCCTATCTCAGTATCTAATAGAAATAAAAAATACTTTTAATTATTATCATAATGCGATTACTCTACTATGCCAACATGCAAAAGTTTTCCCAAATAAAAATCCAAGAGAATATACAATTGATAGTCAAATTGGAGAAATCAGTATCGGAATACTGAGTATAAAATTTATATAATAATAGTACGAATAATAGTCATCTCGTGCTGTGCCAATCGGATCAGAGATCCTCAACATGTCTAAGAACTGCGATCAAAGAGTCCAATGATACACGTTGCCTATTGACATCGAGCATTGCCACATATGATTAGCACGCTAGCCGATTGACATTTCTCAATTCGGTGTTTGCTCTTTTCTCTAAAACGATTCATAACCAAACATATAAAATAGGAGAAATCATACAAAGCATGTCGTAAAAATAGTTAATCTCATCCCTCATGAGCAGGTGAGAACTCTACTGTCTGGCCAGATCAATAGTAATTTGGGACTCGAGTCCAGCCCCGTACATCAAGGCTCGAGTCCGGCCTTATGTACCCACACACACAATTCCACAAGGGTGGAATTCCGTTCTAGGCAATGTTGCTCCTAATGTAGGTGGAGATCACTCCAGAATCGTTCGTGCCTCAGGGCTCAAGTCCGGCCCGCACGTAATGGTAGAATGATCGAATGAATACATAATCAAGTTATACATATAATATAAGTTATAAAAGACCATCCGGAAAGTCAAGTGACACCCCGGCTCAATGGCTGCGAGGCCGACTCGTGTCCCATTCCACAAGCCGGAGCCCAGTCATTCAGTCTCTACTCAGCTCTCACCAATGCATGCGTATAAATATGTAATAATATATTGCCTTCTACGAGAAGAAGACAATCTAATAACCTAATATTCTAATAATAATATATAATATTATTTATTTACACTCCTAAGTAAAACAGTAAATTCTTTCTTGGAAAGGGATTATGCAAATCCTAACTACAGTTCAAAAGAGTAAACATGCTCTAATGCATCTATAAATTTAAAGTGCGGATGTCAGGTCAAGTGGAGAGACTTGGTAAGAGTACGCCCACGAAAGAAATAATTCAGATATCTCACACCTGTAGGACTGAAGACACGGCGGCTATCCCTCAATGAAGGAAGCGAGATCTTCGTAGGCTCCGATCGGCGTGTCGGTCGGAACGAACCACGGGTCAGACTCGTACGGGTTCTACGGATATGAAATTACATAATTTAAACTAATTAAAATCCACGCTAGATTATTCTAACCCTCGCCCCCAATTAAAATGTTCATGTCAAATTCTCGATTATTTTAGTTTATAAAATCTTATGATTCAGTCAGTCTGACTGAACCGATTTAGTCAGATATTGATCATTCACTTTGATCTAATTTAATCTAACTTGACTTAAAATAAATGATATTTTTAATATTTTAATTTGAAGATAAATTGCTTGTTAAAATTTATCTTACTACAATACCTGTACGATAATTACGTCATTCACTACGATAGTTTAATAGGGACTTCAATTGCTTTAATTTTAGGTTATGTCTAACTATTTGAAATAAGCCATAGTAAAAAGGATCTGATTGATCCGATTCGAGTTTGGAATTATTTACCATAGTAATTAAGTATACTAAATACTTATTCGAGTTTGGGCGACATTCGTAGCCCAAATTGCAACAGGCAGGAACCCCTCTCCTCTTCTCTCCAGGCAGAGGCGAAAAAGGGTGGTAGGGTTTGCGTGACAGAGAGAGAAGGGAGAGAGAGGGTCTGCGTCGGAAAGGAGAGGGCGAAAGGTAAGGGGTGGGGGCGCGAGGTCAGGGACAGAAAGAGAAAAGGAAAGAGAAGCAAAAGAAAGGAGGGGACGTGTCAAGATTCGTGCAGAAGTAAAATCAGGCGGCTTAGATCAATTCGGGGATTTATTTAAAAGAATTGGTATGCTTTGAGATTCGTACAGAACATAATTGAATGGTCTAGATTTTCTCCAGGAAGTAATAGAGAGAGAGAGATGGGCATGGGATCCACGGTTAAGTGGAGTAGAGAAAAGATAGGGAATTGGAAGAGGGTGAGGGTGGGATTCCGTGGTCTTTCGTGGGGCGGGTCACTTATTTATTTCCTTTAATCAAATTGGTATTGTAAATTAAATCCCCTTTGAATGTAAAGTTTCGAATCTTTTGAGAGTCTAAATTGATTTTCATTTACTTAACAGGTTTGAAACTTCTAATTATAAGTATGTATGTGTTTTCTATTTAAGTTTTAATTATTCCAATTGGTTGTACACCACTTTTTGTATGAAGTTGAAGTTTCGTTGTTCTTCAAATTAAGTTTTTAATTTGCTAGATTTAAATTTGCAATAGTTCTTGTTTAATTATTGTTGCTTATACATTGGATTTACTTATCTTAGATGAACTTTAAAATTTTACTCATTCGAAAATTTACTTTTAGTTAATATTTTTAATTAATTATTGTTTATCATTAATTAATTCATTTTAAAATTATGGGTTTTCACATGTCGAATCAACAAGTGTTCTAAATTTCTGGTGGAAGAAAATATTATATGACAATGTACTTGTACTTTGCTAGCAACTTGTGCTAAGAAGAACAAGAGTTATGACATGATCAAATGTACACATGTAGTTGGCGGTACTACTTTTCTTGGAGCTAGTGTGTGAGATTGTAATTTTAAGACCAGAAAGTTACAAATGAGAGGAAAAAAAATGCATAAAAATAAGTTATATAACACAATTATCTACTTAGAAATTTGGCAATAAGCTAAAAAAGAAAATGTTATATCTCAATCACTGTTTGCACTTTTGTAAGTTTATGTAAATAAAAGAAATAGAAAGCGATGTCCCCTAATTACTTTTCTTAATTAAATTATATGAGAATATACTTTTCATCTCAATCGTTTTTGGAACCAGAAAAAGGTGATCAATTCACACTGCTGTGGAGCCTACTTATAATTCTAGTCCAAGTCCCGTCGGCATCATTTTGTAAATTTAGTAATTGGAATGGTATCGGTCAGGTCTGGGCTAAGATTAATTTACTCAAGTAATTCAATCGAAGAGTTCTATTTGCCCTTTCGTGAAATATGGAGAGCATTTTATATTTTGGGCGTTGTATATATATACACCGAGATCCGTTGAACGAACAGGTACACACAATCCGTTGTATTTTAAACTTTCTGTACATATAAATGTACATGGATAAGTATAATAGCACCACTTATTTTAGACTTCTTCTATGTCTATTTTTATATTACGCACATAGGTGTTCTTATCCGTCAATGATTGAGATTGAAAGATGAATTTTCGAATTTAATATCAACATCCAATCTCATAAGCGGTCTTCTTTTGATTAAATACATTTGTTGTGTGTAGAAGTTTAAATTTGGTTAAAAATATACCCTTCACACATACAGCTATATAATTTTTCACAATTAAATTCTTAGTGACCTGTTTTCTTATTTGTTCTTCTTTAATTTCTGTAAGTAAATTATTTTCTTGTATACAAATAGAAAGAAATGGAAGATAACCTTAATCACTTTTGTTTCTACTGGATGAATAAGTATCTAGAGTCAATCAGACGACACTCTTATATCTCCAAAATGAGAGAATATATCTTACAGGGGTGCGTCCAATTAAAGAATCATAAAGAGAGATTAATGAGATACAAATTATGGTGACTCTCTGTAATGCCTTTTGATTTAATTATTAAATTAATTTTTTTTATATTAATCAAGGAGAGCATAATTATGAGTAAAACTAAAAATAAAATGTCTGAATAAAATTTGAAAGTAATATTTTAAATTTCTTCATGCTTTTAATATGGATGTCACAACTTTATTCTATGTATCTCAAAGCAATCAAATAAATTATCATTTAAATTTATGATGAACATAATACACTATTTGCAATTATAAAATTACTTTATCGAATTTAATATCACACTTATAAATTCGAATAATATCAACTTGATTTATTTTTAATTAATTTCTAACTATCCAAATGTCATGAAAATTTATCCCAACAATTATATCTTATTAATTTGGAGAGAAAATGAATAATATCTAAAACTTTCATGTAATTTGAAAGGGTAGCTAAATAGATGAGTTTCTACTTTTAAATTTATATTTAGGACTTTACATTATAAGTTAGCAATATTTTTTTTGTTTGCTTATAATACGCCGCCGTTGTAACGCATGGGCACAATACTAGTATATAATTAATTAAACCACCTATTAACAAATTAATTAGACATAGATAAAAAATTATAGGAAAATTTACATATATACCCTTCATAACATCTTGATTTAGATATTTCCATATTAAAGTTTCAAAATTATTTGTTTCCGTAATTTTATTAATATCCCATTCTCCAATTTAAGCAACCAAAAATAAATATTAATATTAATAAAAACATTAAAAAGACAGTTTTTCCATTACTTCAAAATACTCGAGTTAAAACCATGCAAGCAATGTACCATATCGCCCCCCCCCTCCTATTTTTCCTTTCCGTGAAAATGGATTCTCTTCTCTGAGGAAACTTGGAGTTGGCACCCGTATAACTTATAAGATTGAGTCATCTTTCGTATCCACTACCAGCTTTAGTGGATACCATAACAGTCACGATGACCAGCCAGCTTTAAAATGATTCTCCAGCTAATTACTGATGTCATGGAATCAATTATTCGAGTTTTAATTAGAAAGGAAATATTATACAGGGACAGGCATTATCTTTCAAGAGGAGCTTTGAAATACATCGATCATGCCTCAACATTTTAATTTTCTAATATATATTTTGTTTTAAATTTACATGTCCAAATAAATTCACCAGATATGATTTATATAATTTTCTCAACATTTACATAAAAATTATCACTTTTCGGTTTCGCTTTTACCTAATTCAATTAGTTAAAAAATAAGCCTCTATATGTGCATGGAGAAAATAATATTGATCAATCAGACAGTTTCTTTTTGACATTTGAATTTTAAATTTTGGTTTATTAATGTTTAAAAATACAGGTATAATAGAGGAATAAAAAATGGAGGTATTTAAACCATCCTCATCTTTTAATTGAACGAAAACAATTTTAAGATTTGTTGCTTTCTTGTAAGTAGTGGTTACACCATTAATATGCCGACAACAAGTTTAGTATGCCAACCGTATCTAATAGCTTGTGAAGATTGTGCAATTTGATACTGTTCTGAAGTTGTAATATCAATGGCATTCTATGTGTGTTTTGGGTCAACAAATGTATTGCCCGGTAGTTCTTCGAGTAATTGCATAAGCATATCAAATCAGAAAATTTTCCTGCCATAGTCTCAAAACTAGGGGCGTACCCACGTTGGTCTGGGGGGGCAACCGCCCCTCCTGAATTCTGAAATTTAATAGAGAAAAAATGGATCGGTTTCTACTTTGCCCCCTCCCCCTCCCCCCCCTCCCTCACACACACACACGCAACCCCACCCCCCTCCCTGAAAATTAGATACGTTGCCTCTCCATGGAGAAGAATGAGCCTGATTCTTTCTCTTGATTGCTGGTGAGAATAAGCTAGGAATTTCCCTCTTTATTTTGAATTTTTTAGCTCAAAAATTATCTTTTTTAAGATAATTTTCAAATAGCAAAGGAGAAAGATAAGTCATACAAAGAGTTTCACATATCATTGATTAAATAGAATTATCCTTGTTTTATTTTAATTTTCGACTAGACTTGGTTTATGATGAGCCCTATATCTTATCATGTTTTGGTCTATGTAATATGGGTGTATCTAAAATGAAATGGTCACACTAAATGAGGAGTTCAAATTAATTCTAATGGTCTCTATGACAGTGGACCCCACAGGTCGGATTGCCATCAACCATACGCAAGTTCTATCCAAATTTGTGTTAAAATTTGTTAAATCCATATAAAATTAACCATTTGGAGGTTTTTCGCATTCTTCATATCAAAATTCTTGGTTTAACACATAGAATATTACCATGAATTTTATTTTTAATAAATTCAAATCTCATTTTTGTGAATTTAAAAAAATTAGATTTTAAGATATTGAATCGACAAATTTCATAAGAAATTAATTTTAAAAATTTCTTAAATGAATTATCAAATTTTTAGGATTCGAGAAGCTAATGGGTTTGAATCCGATATGCTATTTGAATCCGATTTATGTCCCTCCCTAGCAAAGATCCTGCGTCTTCCCCTGCTCACAACAATTGAATGCCTTGTGTAGATATCATCCAAGTCCCTCCCATATTTAGAAAACCCACCATACAATTTTTTATAGTTCACTTTTTGTGCGAATTTGTCCATGATTTCTCATCTTGTCACATAAAACATATTCCGGTTGTTAAGTTGAGGAAATAATTGTCTTGTCTCATACAAGCAGTTGATTATCTGAGCAGTCTTATTATTTGCTCTGATGTTAAAAAAAACCCGGTATTTTGAAGAAAGGGCAATACTTTCAATTTTTTTTTTTACTAATATTAATGTTCATTTTGAACTGACTAAATTAAGAAAAAGAAGATGTTAATAAAATTTGTTAGTTCAGAGGAGGATATAACTACTGTTAAAACCTTAATAGTAATATTTAAATATACAATCTATGGTGAGTATATACTCTATACATAATTTTCGTTTTTTAACTCCTGTATTACAGCCACAAATGGCCGATTATTGAGTCCCTTGGAAGATGTTTAAAACATATTTATTATAAACTATTATGAATTTCTATTTAACATCCATGTACATAATTATTGTTGGAAAATAATTCAATGACAGTTAAGTAAAAGTAAGTATCAACACACAGTTTCTCTTTCTCTTTCTTGGGTCAACACGCGGCATAAACCTATTTAAGGAATAGAGTTGTGTATGGAAACTCAATGAAGGAAAAGAGAATATGGATACGCTCTTTACAAGACTAGAAGAGGCATCTCATGCTGGAAATGTGAATTTATTGAAAGAGCTTCTCAAGAATGATAAACTCTTACTTGAGAAAGCAACTGGGAGAACATCAGGGAGAGATAACCCCCTACATATTGCAGCAATGCATGGACATGCTGATTTTGTTCGTGAGGTTATCTCTCACAATCCAGAGATTGCAAAGGAGCTCAACGACCAGGGGTTTTCACCTCTGCATTTGGCTGCCGCCGAAGGTCATGTCACTGTTTTGAAGGAATTGTTGAAGGTAATATGATCAGATATATGTTTTTTGCCCAATACCAATTAACATGAATAAATATAAAAATAAACCCAACCTCCTCCCTTGTAGAAACCCAACAAATCCTTAATCGGGTCCTTTTTAGCACAAAATTTTATTAGAATTAGCAAAAACAAAATCTACAATGGAGAAGATAAAATTGAAACTGCAGTTTGATTCTGCAAATACATAGATGAGACAGATTTGCAAAGGACCGGGTGCACAACCTTGATTATTTTCTATTTTGTATATATATGCCCAGAACTTACTAACAGCTATTTTTTATGGAAAAGTAACGTTTAGGGATGACCGGCATATTAAAAATATATGGATATTGCTATGGATATTGTTGGCAAGTACTTTAGTTACAAATATATGTACACAAATATATAAGTAAACAAGATACAAAAGAGAATACCACAACTATATATGTAGTATGTACCATTAACTTATAAACATTCTGTTCTCAGCAAAACATCCAGCTAGAGATTACTGTTTACAAAATATGCTTGTAATTATGTTCATTTTTTGTTGCAGGCTGGATTGGACCTTTGTTTATTAAGTGAGAAACAGGAAGGGCTGTTGCCACTTCATATTGCTGTTAAAAATAGAAGGACATTAATGGTCAAAGAGTTAGTTGATGCTTGTCAGGAAGCAGTGCATGGGCTTACCAATAGTGGAGACACTATACTTCATTTTGCTGTCAAATATAATTCTTTCGACACAGTTGAGTTCTTGATCGACTGGGTGAACAACCTTAATGCAAAGGACGACAGAGGAAATACTATTTTGCATCATGCTGTGGCAAACAAGCAATTATCGGTATGCCATATCTTTATTTGTGATAAAGGATGTTGTTGAATTAATTAACCCTTGATTCCTTTCTAAAGATGTACTTAACAAATTGCACCTTTGCAACTCAGGTAATCAAATATTTGTTGAGTAGACCAGCCATTGATGTGAACACCATGAACTTGAAGTTCTCAACTCCACTCGATATTTTGTTGGAATCACGGGTGCAGAATGGGGATCTCATCATTGGGGAGATGATACGAGCAGTTGGGGGGAAGACCGCAGCTGAAGTGTCTTCACAACCAGAACCGTCCAACAGGGACTCCATTTCAAATAATAATTCAAGCCAAATACAAACTCTAAGAACATCATCTCTGCAGCAACCCCATTATCTCTGCGCCAAAAATGACATAGAAAAAGCAACTTTAGTGATGGGAAATGAGGAAAACGAAAAGGAGTCCAATCCGCAAATTCTTTTGTTAGTGGCAACGTTGGTAGCTACTGTCACCTTCCAAGCAGCATTAAATCCTCCAGGAGGATTTAAATCTGATGATAAAAAGGATGATATCCCAAGAGGCCAACCTCTTCTCGGCGATGAATTAGGTTATTTCGTACCATTTGTCATGTTTGCTCTTTTTTTATCTGTTAGTGTAATGATGCTTTTGTTGTGTGTGGTCCCACGGAAGCAAACAATTGTGATGAAATTGTTGATGTTGGTGATCTGGGGTGCTACTTTCTCAATGGGTTTGGCATTCACTGAGGGCATATTTGTACTCTACGTTAATATCTACTATGGTGACAATTATAAC
Organism: Carex cristatella; assembly: GCA_024447775.1. Taxonomy (NCBI): domain Eukaryota; kingdom Viridiplantae; phylum Streptophyta; class Magnoliopsida; order Poales; family Cyperaceae; genus Carex; species Carex cristatella. The sequence goes on along the minus strand of JAJHPF010000001.1, from coordinate 4,560,374 downwards.
TGGGTCAACCTCTTGGTCCACGGATGGTATATTGTCTTGAGGCTCGGTATCACATGGTTGCTAGTTCGCTTTCTTATATTCATCCTGAAAAAATCTGGGTTATGGGAGCCAATTCGACGATGTTTAGCTTCGCTCAAGAGAGGATGCTTGTTGAAGTGGCAACAATTTAGGAGTACATCAAAAATTAATTGGTCAAATTATTGTGAGTTGTTCAGAAATGTAATTTGCACTGTAGTAATCCTAGGTGTCCTGGCAGGAATTACTACTGTATGGGTTTTCAACAAATATACACCGCTTTGGTAATATAAAATGGGTCAAGTTCTTTTCTCTTAAGTTAATTATACATATATGCTGTATCTTTCTCTCTCTATATATATTGTTTTTGTTAAAGAAATTGTATTAGGTCTCATTCAAAGTTTCATGATTTTACTACTGAAGACATATCTGTTTCGGTGTGATTCAGAAGCTAATTTTCAATCTACATATATCTATATATATATATGTACTAGTAGTGAGCCTGAGCGTTGTTAAGGGTGATACATGTACAAAGAAATACAAGCATTTTTCACATACCATATATAATCAGTTCTCTAAAATAAATTAATGTCTGGTATAAAGAAAGACACTGTAGATGGTTTTTCAAAGATTTCTCTTTTGTGATTCTTTATCTCACTTCCACGTACATGGTCCACTCAATCAATAGCACACAAATTGTTCCGTTGATATATGATAGATGAATGCAGTATCAAGGGCATTATATAACTATCTTCCAAAAGAAAAGAAATTAAAAGGAAAGATTCTTTTGTGCATTAATAAACCTTACGTGTGACAAAAGCTGAAAGAAATATTGATATGTACGTACTAGAAGATTTATTTCCAGCTGTGTACCAAGGGGCATTATATCACTATCCTAAAATAGGTAATAAAAGAAAAAGGCTTAATTTATATCTCTGTTGCTCTCGACAATTCACAATGGCATTCTGCCTGCAGTGTATATTAGGTCCATAATCCTTAATTCTAAGAAATTGTGATCAGTTTGATGACGGACCGGGTTTTTGTAGATACAGTAAACCAGGCATGGCCGTTCCTACAAGTATCTTAATTTAAATTTAAAATGTGATCACCTTGAATTTATAAGCAAAATTTGCCGTACATTGTCTCATTATCAAATTTTAAATTGGACCAATGGCCTGCGATTACTCAACCTCAAAGAGTAACATACTACATACATAATATGGGCTATAGCCATACTTCAGAAAAGGCCCATTTTGGGCACTTTGCTTTGGGAAAGAAATAGTGAACTAACTGAAAAGAAGTGACCTATTTTACACCTATGTGATTCTTTTATTTTGAATGAGTTTTTAGTTTTCTTGATTCTTATGAGTAATATTTGTTTTTCTCAAGTTTTAAATTATGCCACTCCACGGATTAGGTTATTGTGGAGTGATTTCGGAAATATTAGATGGGCTGATGGACCGAATTTGTTGGGCTTCACACTGGGTAGTTCACTATTGGGCCAAAATCCCTGATTAATTTTGCTCTACCAAGTCACACCCGCCTTTAGCCCGAATTTATATCACCTAAGGCAACTAAACATTTTTGTTTATATCTTAACCATCTGTCAGAATCTGCACGAGTATTAATGAGCTCCCATGCATTCCACCTTTTGGCTGAATTGGCTCGGCTTCTAATTGGATGGTCCGAAGCCAAACAGAAATATTATATTACCTTAGAGGTAATGGACTTCGTTTAGCCCTTTAACGCACCTTCATCAACATAAGATTATAAATGCAGATCTTAAGCCGATCACCAATAATTAATTGTCCCTTTTGCAATAATGTTGAAATTTTTATAAAATAAAGATAAATAAACATAAACAAGATTAAGAGGATGTAAAAGATAACAATCTCTTTATTCTTATATTTCTCATGTATCCAATACAAGATTATAATGTCTCTATTTATAGGTTACAAATTGTACATGAAAAGTAATTACAATAATAAATAAGATAATGAATTCCAATGGTAGTGAGGTAGTAGAGAAGTGAATGAGGATTAATATTGGGAGTTACAAAATAAATGACATCCACATATTATAATATATTCATGACACTCCCCCTTGGATGTTCATTTCATAAGAATATGCTTCATTAAAATATTACTAGGAAAAACCCTATGGGATAAAAATCTAGTAAATGAAAAAAACTACAACCTTATCCGAAAAACCCAGTGGGAAGAAACCACGGTTAAGAAAAACATAGTGCATATTAATTCTCCCTCGTTACAACATCAATCAAGACCTTTAAGTTGGCAAACTCCAATATTACGAATTATCTTTTCGAATATTGCCGTAAGGAGCGCCTTAGTGAATAAATCTGCTGGATTCTCACTTGAATGGATTTGCTGAACATTAATAACATTATCCTGATTTTATTTGAGTAATACATGCCATGTTATCTTCATATATGATCGTGAGGATCATTTATCCATAGGACAAGCCATATGTCTGACGAATGTGTTGAATCACAGATCTTAACTAAACACATTCTTGGTTTACTTTGTGTATTACTAGAATAAGAAATATATCACGTATTGTATGTTCAACAAAAAAAAAAATAAGTGCTCATATTACACTAAGATATGGTGCTTCAGAACTAAATAATTATTCATTAATTTTTCTTTCAATACACATGTAATATACTTTTCTTGATGTATAAAAATGTTATTTCTCAAATGTTCAATTTACAATTCAATGCTAAAAATTTATTCTCCCAAGATCTTTCATTTCAAATTATTTCCTTAAATAAATTATTTATTTTAGAAGCTCTTCAGGAGTTTCATCTTTCAACAAAGATTGCAATCATAATAAAATCATTTTCATACATTTTCACAAAAATACAAATTGTATTATTTTTAAATCCATCTTTCAATTTTCAATTCACTTAGACAATTATACCTTATACATCCAAATTGCTTTAATCAATATAAAGATTTATTCAATTTAATTGAATAATGTTCTCGAGAACCTAAATTATATGATTCAGGCATCTTAAATCCTTCAAAAAATTTCATATTAATATCATTATCAAGCGAGCCATATAAATATGATGTAACAACATTCATTAGGCGCAAATAAAGTCCTTCATGGACTGCCAAACTAATTATGTACCAAAAAGTTGTTGCATCCACCACATGTGAGTGTGTTTGTTCATAATCAATTCCAGGTGCTTACAAAAACTGTAATACCACAAATAATATATAATTACGTATGATGAAATTAATTTAGTAACATTTCTTTTTCCATTATTTGAATAACTTAATTTAATAAGAAGGCAAACTACTAAGCATTCTGCATATATTATGATTTTAGATTCGTATAAGGTAACATGTATATGTATGAGCTGTCAATTATTTTCAAATAAATCGATTTAGCGTACAGATGGCAGTGAAAACTCTCAAATTAAATTAAACACTCATTCAAAAGAAAAAAAATAACTGCCCTGTAACTGTAGATAGCGTCCATTCGTTGTGTTCTCCCTTTCTAATAAGTATACTCTGTTCGCTATATATATTTATTTGTCTCTCCACTATATTATTTTCACAGAAGACGTCTAAGAAAGAAAAGGAGAACAAAGGTTAGATGTCTTGTTTTATCTGGAATCAATTTAAATATTCGATTATTACGAATTTATTATACGGCCTCTTATGTTCATTGATTTGATGATAAGATTTCTCTAAATTATATTTTTTGTTTATCTTTATATTGTATTTGTTTTATTTGATAAGAATTTCTGAGAGTTATAATTTCTGAAAATTTAAGATTTCCTATAAATTGTATATTCAATTTTTTTTATTTTCAATGATAATTATATCTTAAAACTTGATATTATGTTGATAATCACAAATGTCTGAAGTTTATTAAATGATAATCTAATCTCATAAACTCATTTGTTTTTATACATATACCGAAGTGCAACAAAAATTTCAATTTGCATCAATTATTTTATTGATTGTAATTTTTCACCGATAATCCTAAAAATTTATTCACCGATAACCCTAAAATTATTTTTATTATAAAGATTATATTATTTTATTTATGGCAATTTTCACCGATAACCCTAAAACTGTTTATTTTTTTACAAAGAAGTATATTTTAAAAAGTTCTCAAAATTTAATCACATTCATGAAACAAATGTCATTATATTTGTATAGTTACACATTGACAAATATATCTCTGCTAAATCTTAGAAAATGTATTCGGTCAAAAAAACAAATTCCATTATATGTCTGATTGTATGGTAACAATTATATTCTATTTTTTTTACTTTGGTTGAAATTTGGAATGTATGATTCCTGACAGTCAGTTTAGTAACAAATAAATAAAAACACGTATAAATATTAATTTGGAAATCGTGTAACATGGTCTAGGTATGAATTCTGAAGTAAGAAGTAACGTAGAGGCAAGAGTGAACTATCCCATCGCAATAGGTGCGGTTTTCCTGGACTTTGTAAAATTATTACTTATCGTTTTCTGTGCATTTATTTTTATATAGTTCAATTATGCATGTTGAATTCGAACAACCATTTGGCTTTGTTAGAAAATATTAGGATGTGAGTATTCGTTTGATCAACGAATTTATAGGATGTGTTATGTTGTGTCGAGTTAATATACGTGATGTGAACGGATAAAAGTGAACAGGGGCCAATATGTTCGCATATCGGGATGTATACATTGGGTCCGGTGTTCGACTGGATCCCTCGTTAACGTTGCATTAGTTGGACTTCCCGTCACGGGTCAAGACCTAGCATAGGGTGGACTCTCCGTCTAGTGAGACAGCCTCTCACTGTTGGTTGGACTTCCCAGTGAGTTGGCGGCCTCCCATTGTTGGTTGGACTTTCCAATGGGCTAGCGGCTTTCCAATGTTGGTTGGACTTTCCATTGGAATGTCAAGATAAATGGACTAACGGAAAAACATGAAAGAAATGAAAGTGTTTATGATCGTAGGATTACATGGCATTAGAAATATATGATCATTTATTATTTATTTTATTTTAATGTTGGGAATTAAGTTAATTTTACAAAATCTGGGACTGGAACTGAATCCCGCACTGAGAGAATGTTCGAATCTCTCACCCGTTCCAATGTTATGTGGGTTACAGGTAATGAGGAAGAGGCGCCATAATAAGGTCGTGAGTAAAAGTAAGCGGAAGGATCTATGTTTATGAAAGAATGTCACTTGTGTTTATTTTATTTTGTTTGTTTGATTTTCACTAAATTGGTACACTTGAATATGCATGGTTGTTATCGTATTCTTAACCATGTATGTCGTGACCGCGGTTGAACCACTTTGATTATTGTGTAAGACTATTGTTTCTTATATTTAATGTGGCATTTATGAATGTTATTGATAATGTACGTGATGTACACATGCCTTACGTATAAATACGTGGCGGGTTGTCTCGGGGTGTGACAAAAATCTTGGGCTACAAGCTACTATTTATATCTTATAATTTCACCTTTTTCATTTCTTTTTCACGTAAATACCCATTTATATCATATTGGTTTTACACTTTGAGGTATTGGGACTACAGTCCCAAATTTTTTTCGTTTTTCAATAGAGTTTAACTTTGCCTCAATTGCACATTTCTATTTTGGCCAAATATTTCTTTGTCGACATTTTTTAAAAGACTTCGGGTCATGATCCTCACTATTTATTATATTTAGCGCTATATTATTTACAAAAATATCATTGATATTAATTTCATCTCGGTTCCATTTCATTCATGATATAATTTATTGAGATTTCTTTATTTTCATGAATTTCAGATACCTTAGTTTCTGTTGGAACTCCAATATTATTTATAATTTGATTCTTTTCTAGAGTTTTATCTGAATCTCAACTTTACTATTTTCATTATTTTCTCCTTTTCTTTTTTGAGGATTTTTATCTTTGGAACCGATTAGTCTTCCACACTTCATGCGTGTTATAATTTCATTAGTCTGTCCAACATGGACATTGACTTTAATTGGAGTATTAGCAGTTAGTACATGTGATTTGGTCACTTTCTTTGAGTCTGTAAATTCGTCTGGCATTTGATTAGCTAATCTTTGCAAATGAATTATCTTTTGAATGTTTAATTCACATTATTTATTACGAGGATCAAAACGAGACAATGATAATTCATACTGATATATTTTACCAGCTAATTTTATTTTTCTCCCCCTAAGATTGGGAATATTGACTCATCAAAATGACAATCGGCAAACCTAGCATTCAATAAATCTGTTGTTATTGGTTCCATATTCTTTATTATAGATGGAGATTCAAATCCAACATAAATTTTCAATCTTCTTTGACTTTCCATTATAGTGCATTGTGCTGGAGCAATTATAACATATATCGCACATTCAAAAATTCTTATATATAAAATATTAGATATGTGACCAAAAACTAATAGTAAAAGGGAAATTTTATTATAGCTGCAGGATGTTTAACATGAATTCTAATAAACATGCATTATCTGAGAAACAAATTCACCAGCATTGTCTAGATGTATATTCTTAATTGAATAATCAAAAAATTATGCTCTTAATCAAATAAATTGAGCAAGTAATCTCGCAAATGCCAGGTTGCGATTTGATAATAAACATACATGTGACCATCTCATTAATGCACCAATTATAACTATAAAATATCTAAATTATCCACAAATGTCACAATGTATATGTTCTAGATATGTAAGAGATTTGTTTCGTATTTTTGCTGGCGATGGTTGAATAATCAACTTTCCTTGAGAACATGCTGCACATGACAATTCATTATATTAAAGAATCTTCTAGTTTTTTAATGAATGTCCTTATGAATTCTCTATTATTTTTTTTCGCATCATTATTGATCCGTAATGGTCCAACCATTCATGCCAAACTATAAACTTATTCTTATATGTAAACTTCTGGTTAACAATAACATGTACTTCAATTGTACCAATATATGCGTAGTACAAGCCGTAGAAAACATAGATAATTTCTCTAATATGTATTTTTTATTGGTTGTCTCAACATGATACCTATTTCGGCGGATATTCTTAAAACTTAACAAATTCCTTTGAGACTTAGAATAATATAATACATCATCAATATAAATTTGTATTCCTCCATGTAACAACAATATAGCTCTTCTGGAGCCTTCAATAATTTTTTTTATTAACAACAATTGCAATTAACAAAAAATAATATGAAATAAAAATACCACCATGAGAACAAAATCATAACAACAATTGCAATATTATGGTGATGTGTCAATTAATATGAATATTGTGCAGTACAAGTTTGTACAACGGCTACTTTTTTTTTATAACTAAGCAAATCCAAGGTAGGAGACAAGTTGCACTTATATGAGTTTATGTTAGAACTAGTTCTTTCGCATTTTGTATTTGGTTGGTTTGGTATCATACTAGTTTTTCTAAATGGTCGACAAAGCATAATTTCACCTGATTAGCTAAACAAATTTGATCTCTATCGACACTCTAACTATACAATTTGACCTGAAACTAAACCTAAGGCTGGATCAATCAAAACCAATAGATTAACAAAACTCAAAATAAACATTACTTCAACAATTGCAAAAAAAAAATTGTTTCATTAATTAATTTATTGCTATCATCATTTAAGTGATTATTTTTTTTCATTTAAAAAAATTAACAAAATCTAAATGAATAACTTCAATTTGAATAAGATAAAAATCACATTCATAAACAAAAAATTTCTTGATATTTTGTCTCCTTATTAATAGTAAGTCAACAAAATATTACGGCATACGACAGGTATGAGGCCAATAACATTTATCACCACAATGATAATATGAATTTTCTTATTTGTTATTATGTCAATTTTTCTTCTCATTATTTCTCCACTTTTGGTTGAAAGATGTATTTTCTTCATTATCGGGTTCAGAAATTATTATCATATTATTTTTTACTTCTTGTGAAATTATTATGTTCTTCAACTATAAGAAGAGAAGAAATTTACTCAAACTATTTCAAGAAATCTTGTTCAGGAAGATTAATAATTAGAAAAAGAATGGGCATCACATAAATTTTTGCACTATTTAATTTTCTTCAGGAAAATTTCTTAAGATCTTAATATTTGTTGAAATCTTCTTCGGAAAGATTAAATTATATAAATTTTCTTAAAATCATCTTCCGGAAGATGGAATTATTGAGAAAAAAAATATAACATGAATATGTTAAAATTGAACACTATGACATAATGTTTTCTTTTTAATAATTTAATTCCATGGCTTCGGGCCAATTGAATAGATATACGTGAATGTCAATACTATGGCTTCGGGCTAATTTCCTTTGATAATACAATTTTAATTTCTCAGGCATGTTATAACAAGAGGCCTTTTCACAGTTTAATTAAAAAAAATATATAAAATTAACACGATATATAATACAATATTGTATGATCATATTGAAAAAAAAATACAAGTCAGATCTAAAATTACACATTATGAACAGAAACAAATTTCACATTAACATATAGCTTTGGGCCATTTGATATTAACATAATATAACAATAACTTTGATAAACATTATTCAGATGGCTTCGGGCCATTTGATTAATATAATGTAAAGGTAACACATAAATGGTCTCAAAATTTTGTTGAAATCTTCTTCAGAAAGATTTTTCCTAATATTTCTTGAAATTATTCTTCTTCAAAAAGATAATGCATAATATTTCTTAAAATTTTCGTCAGGAAAATTAAATTATTGTAAAAATAAATTGCATATCATATAAACCTTGTTGAAATCTTCTTCAAGAAGATCTATTGAATGTTTCTCAATATAAAATTTGTATATCATATAAATCTTCTTCAGAAAGATATTTTGAAATCTTCTTGTATTAATTTTGCATATCATATAATCTTCTTCAGGAAGGTTTCTTGGAATATTTTAAATTTTTTTTAAAAGCTTCTTCAGGAAGATTAAATTATTGACAAAAAAATGTACATCATAAAAAAAATTTACTATGAACCATATTGCACATTTTAAAATAAATGTACATAAATTGATAACTAATTCCATTTAACAAATATTTATTAGAAGTATTATATGTATAAATGGAATTGAAATAAAATATATCAAAGTTACCTCGAATCTTCAATTAGTAGAGCTCTCATGCTGATAATGTGTTATAAAATAAAGATAAACAAACATAAACAAGATGAAGATGATGTAAAAGATGACAATTTCTTTATTCATATATTTCAAATGTATCCAATACAAGATTACAATGTCTCTATTTATAGGCTACAAATTGTACATGAAAAGTCATTATAATAAATAAGAAAATTGTATTCAATAAGGGCTTGACCCTTTTTATACGGTCTTTTTTTAATATACAACTTAACTAAAAAATATCAAATATATCATACTTAGCTGGGTATTTTTAAAAATGTGCAGACTAATCAGAAAATGGTCGGTCCATTTTTTTCTCGATCGGCCAAAAAATGACCAGTTCTTTTTTTATGTTGTGTGTGTGTTGAAAGGTTTTTCAATCTTTCGATCGGCTTGTAGGCGATCAAAACTAAAGTATTTTAAGTACAGAATCATGTTTATCCCTTATGCTACTCTCTAGTTGAAATATCCAAAATTCCTAAGTAATTTCTAATGTTGTTCTGGCTATGTTTGAGATACCAAACTTAGCCTATGGTGTTTTCTATGCTATCCCGCCAAGGGATCCCCTTAGATTGTAACCCTAACATTTGAACAACTGTCAAGCCTTGTTAGTCAGAGTTCGACCACTTACACGCTATCCTTCTCACACAAGGATCGAACAAATATTCCCCATTAGTATGTAGAGAATCATTGGCATATAGTAGACGGAACTGTGTATGCTCGAATAGAATAAAAAAATTAAAGTGCAAAATAAATTCAGCACAACAAAACATAAATAAAATATCAAAATAAAAAATAACTTATAGTTCAACCCTCACCTTAGAGATGGGAGGTGTAGCTCGTTGGAGCCATGACAAAAGAACAGAAAAATAAAGAGAATAAATAATATAACCCCCTTGAAGAAGAAGAGCCTTGCCTCCTTAAATGACGCCTCATTGCGTAGACTTGCAATGACTTCGCCTTTCTCCCTAGAACTCTTACCTAGCCTAGGTATCCTAATTGGTAAGGATTTGTGGTTATAGTGTAGGACCTAATCACAAGTAAACACATACACCAAATCTAATATAAGAGGGAGAGATATTTATAGTGTTTCCTAAAATAGTGGGACGAGTGGAGATGGGACCCACCCATGATCTAGTATGATTCGGCTAAAAATAGACACGTGAAAAATAACATTTCTTGGAGATCACTTCCTAAAAAATTGGCTGGGCATGCCTGGAGATCGGAACTTCTAGAAGACTTCAATCTACGGTTGAGATCTTAGATCTTACGGTGCAGAAAAACAGATCTTTCATTGGTCTCGAACCCTCGATGGAAAGTTTGTCATGTATTATTCAAAAATTTCAGATCCTGGCAAGTTCTATATACCTAGTGCAACAGAGTAGCAATTATCTCAAACTGTTTTCAAAATGGTTCAGGGTGACTCCATTGATATGTCTTACTCTAAAAACATGAAATTATCTGGAGTGATGCAATTAACACCTTGGTACCTTTCGGCATACAACACTAAACGTTATGAAAGTCTTATAAGATTTGAAGAGCATTGCGGGTACTTTTGTGGGTTGCCCTTCACGGCCTATATTGTATGCATGTCGCATTTGTTGAAAACAGAGGCAGAGGTTAGAGTATTGCGAGCGAGTGGTCATTGCGTGTGTAAATGGATGAATCCTACACAGATATTTCACTAAATATCCGTGTGGAAATGGATGAATCCTACACGAATATTTAATGAAATATCCGTGTAGGATTCCTATTTCTACACGGTTTTTTTGTATAAATAGCCGTGTTGTATAAATTAACAAAGCTACACGGATTTATAGTTATAAATCCGTGTAGGAAAGTTGGTTTTAGGGTTTTAATGCTCTTCCAGCACCGTTTTGATCACTCTTTCTCCTTTGGATTGGCTAGAATCTGATTTGTGCTGCGCTGGGATCTGAGATAGCTGATTTTGTGGCGATTTTCTCCTCTCTCTCTCTTTCAAGTTAGTAATTGTTCTTCTTTTTTGCTTTAATTTTATGAGATTGCTGATTTTCGATTATTTTCTGTTTTAGAATGAATTTTGATTAATTGATGCATGCATGGTTGTTTTAATTTGTTAATTAGCTAGAATAATTAGTGTATTGTTGTCCAATAACCGGTCTATTATAATAAGATTTTAGGTCCATGCCCGTTCAAAATTAATCCAATAGGGATTAATTTTGGATAGTCCCCGGTTTGGGACTGCTCTTTGAATATTGTGTCTCATTTAGGATGTGAATACATGTTAGCGGGGTTTAATTAGTATTTGAGAAAAGTTCGCCAGTATTTCTCCTTATTACTCCTACGAGTATGTGGTCTTTACGCATACTTGGGGAGTTAAGGGGAAATGCTGCCAAATTTTTCTCAAATACTAATTAAATCTCGTTAACATGTGTTCACATATGAGGCACAATATTCAAAGAGTGGGTTAGGATTGTAAACCGGCCCTTTGTAAGCCAAGAATTAATTCGTCACAAGTTAATTGAAATGTCGACCATGCACTATGATTAATTAATTGAAATCATTTTTTTAATTTAATTTACAGATGGATCGAAGTTAGATGTATGAATTGCAACGAGATAGTAAAGAATATTTGGCTCGCGTTGAAGAGTTTTTACAATTTGCGTAGAGTTACAAGAGTGCAGAAAAGGGATGCCAACATTTTGTGTCCTTGTAGGGATTGTAAAAATTGTATAGGATTTGGGGACTCAGAAGTAATTAGAGCTCATTTGATTTGTCGAGGATTTAAGGAAAGATATACATGTTGGTTCATGTATGGCGAGAAAATTGGAGAAAGTAGTGGTACCAATAAAAATTGTGAAGATAATGATGAGAATGTAGAAATTTTTGATAATTATCAACTTGATTGCAACGATGATAATGATTATGAGAATCTCAAAAATTTTGATAATTTTGATAATGTTGGATTTGAATACAGTGATGATGACGAGATGATAGTGAATATTGATGAAAATGTAGGACACGAGTACGATGACAATCTAGAGGACCTGTTGCATGATGTGGGAGATGAAATTGGTGATAAATATTATGGTAAATTTAAGTATTTGAAGGATGAATCCAAAAAGCAGTTGTATCCTGGGTGTACCAAATTTATGCAACTGTCAGCTGTGTTGAAATTATTTAACTTAAAAGCAGACCATGGTTGGAGCGATAAGAGTTTCACGTCCTTATTACAGCTTTTATGAGAAATGCTCCCGGATAACAACGAGTTGCCCTATACAATTTATCGGGCAAAAAAGTTGATTTGTCTAGTGGGTTTAAAGATCGAAAGAATACATGCATGTCCAAATGACTGTGTATTATATCGTAAAGAGTACGAGCTCCTGCATGCCTATCCTAAATGCGGTGTTTCACGGTATAAACGTAAGGGCGATGACACTGATGAATTTAACGATGAAGAAAAATAGAGGCAGCCTCCGGCAAAGGTGCTGTGGTACTTGCCGATAATTCCGAGATTCAAACGGTTATTTGCAAATACCAAAGATGCCAAATTATTGCGCTGGCATGAAGAAGAGCGCAAAAAGGAGGAAAACTAAGACACCCTGCTAATTCTCCCCAATGGAGGAACATCGATAGACACTTCAAAGAATTTGGTTCCGACCCGAGAAACCTCAGGATTGTAGTGAGTACAGACGGAATGAGTCCGTTTGGAAGCATGAGCAGTCGACATAGTACTTGGCCAGTTCTATTATCTATCTACAATCTGTCTCCATGGTTGTGCATGAAACGCAAGTATATAATGATGTCATTACTGATCCAAGGACCTAGACAACCCGGAAATGACATAGATGTATATCTCGCACCATTAATTGAGGACCTCCAAAAATTATGGAAGGAAGGCGTCTCGATGTGGGACGCGTACAGTAAAGAGGTCTTTAAATTGCGGGCCATGGTATTTTGCACCGTAAATGATTTCCCTGCATACGGGAATTTGTCGGGTTACAGTACTAAAGGGGCAAAAGCGTGCCCTATCTGTGAAGATGACACGCAGGTGCTGAGGTTGAAGCATTCTAAAAAGAATGTTCTTATGGGCCATCGTAGGTTTCTCCCCGTGAATCACCCATACCGTAAGCAGAAGAAGGTATTCAACGAGAAAAATGAACTCTGAGTGGCACGTCGTCCATTGGATGGAAAGGTTGTCTTCAAGCGGGTTGAAATCCTTGATGTTGTCTTCAGAAAATGTGCCAAAGCACCACCGAAAAATATTTGGAAAAAGAAGTCCATATTTTGGGAGCTACCGTACTGGGAATTTTTAGAAGTGAGACATTGCCTCGATGTCATGCATGTTGAAAAAAATGTGTGCGACAGTTTGATTGGCACATTACTGAACATCCCGACCAAGACTAAAGATGGTATTAAAGCTCGAAAAGACTTGGTGGAAATGGGAATACGACAAAAGCTTGCACCGTAGGTTAGAGAGAAGCGCGCATATCTACCCCCTGCAATGTGCACAATGTCGAAGATCGAGAAAGAAAGATTTTGTAAATGTCTTCACAGTATTAAAGTTCCGTCAAGTTATTCTTCAAATATCAAGAAGCTGGTGTCAATGAAAGACCTGAAATTGATTGGTATGAAATCCCACGACTGTCATGTTTTAATGACACATATGATTCCCGTTGCAATTCAGGGTATTTTGCCGAAGGCCGTTCGGCAAACCATTACGAAGCTTTGTTTTTTTTTCAATGCAATTAATTCGAAGGTGATAGACCCGCTTAAATTGGACGCTTTGCAAAAGGAGGTCATTGTTACTCTTTGCCATCTTGAGATATATTTTCCACTGTCTTTTTTTGATGTTATGGTTCATCTTGTTGTTCACCTTGTGAGAGAAATTAAAATTTGTGGTCCTGTTTTTCTGCGGTATATGTATCCATTCGAGAGATACATGGGCATTTTGAAAAAATACGTAAGGAACCGACATCGGCCCGAAGGTAGCATTATAGAAGGATATTCTACGGAAGAGGTGGTTGAGTTTTGCACGAACTACCTGACTGGTGTGTCCTATTGGTGTTCCAAAATTTCGATACGAGGGACGGCTCCAAGGAGTAGGGACAATCGGTTTGAAGGCCATAGTTGCTGACCAAGATGCCACCTCTTCCGTAGAATATCCTTCTACAATGCTACCTTCGGGCCGATATCCTATTGGTGTTCCAAAATCTCGATACGAGGGACGGCTCCAAGGAGTAGGGACAATCGGTTTGAAGGCCATAGTTGCTGACCAAGATGAATTACAAAAGGAACATTTTATTGTACTACAGCACATTGCAGATGTGGCTCCCTATATAGACGAGCACATGACAATCCTTCGTCAAGGGAACTACACGAGAAGTCAGAAGTGGCTTAATAACGAGCACAATCGTTCTTTTTGTAGGATGGCTGAAAGAAAAGGTGAAATCACACCCCGTAAATGAAACTGTTAGGGTGCTGGGCCAAGGACCCCAAATTGTGGTCAAAACATTCCAAGAATACGAGATTAACGGATATACATTTTACACTAAATTCCAAAGTGATAAGAGCGCGACGCAAAATAGCGGGGTGACATTGGTGGCGGCCGCTCAAGAATTCAGTAGATCCGGAGATGCCCGGCCTGTAATAGCATCAAATTCATATTATGGTGTTATTGAAGAAATCTGGGAGCTTATTTACAGCCCTCGCCTAAGCATTCCCTTGTTTCGGTGTCGATGGGTCGAAGACCGGAGTGTTAAGGTTGATAACAACGGGTTCACACTCGTTCATTTCAACAAAGTCAGGTATGTTGACGATCCATTCATACTCGCCAAGCAAGCCACACAGGTCTTCTATGTCACTGACCCGAGTGATGCTAGGTGGAGCATTGTGCTATCGGGTAAAAGAAGGATTGTTGGGGTCAAAGACGTCGTCGACGAAGAAGAGTACAACCAGTTCAAAGAGATACCTCCATTTTGTGCCGACATCCCAACTGAGGCACCAACAATTGAAGAACAAGACGAAGCAAATTACATGAGATCCGACCACAACGAAGGATTATGGGCCGATGTTCAAAAAGTGAAAAAAAAAAGAGAAAAAGAAAGAAAAAGGCCAATGTGTAATATTTTTTTAAATTTGAGACCTTTAATATTATTGTTGATGTAATTTTTTTTGTATTATTGTTTAAACTTGAGACCTTTAATATGTTATATTTCAATTTTAAAAACTCAAGATATTTTATTTCAATTTTTTATGCAAAAATTTTAATATACATTTTAAAATTCAGAAATGATTTATATAAACCACCTATATAATTATTTTTTTGATTCTACATGGCTTTTAACTTCAATCCGTGTGCAAATCCTCTTCCGACACGGATTTTTACGTAATAAACCGTGTAGGAAAATTATTCCTACACGGTTTTTAAATTAAAAACCGTGTAGGCCTCCTCTATTTCTACATGGATAATAAGTTTAAAAATCGTGTTCGAAGAGTGGTGAAGGGTTTAAAACTCAATTTCATGAGATTCGTACACGGATTTTTATTCAATATCCGTGTGCAAATACATTCCTACACGGATTTTTATTAAAAATCCGTGTAGCTCTCTATGGTTTCCTACACGGATATTGAATAAAAAATCGTGTAGGAATGTATTTGCACATGGTTTTTTTGTAGAAATCCGTGTAGAAAGCCTTGAGTTACTAATTGAAATACGATCTCTCCAAAAAATTTCTAAGTCCCGACTCTTCCCTCTCCTCCTCTGATTTTGAAAATTTTTCTAAGTTCCGGCCGACTCTTCCCTCTCCTCTTCTGGTCCAACGTTGCCCTCCTCTTTGCCGCCTGTTCTGGTGATCTTCTTCCTTCCTTGGTAATAATACACTTATCTTCTCTCTTGCTCTCTTGTTTTTCCTTTTGCTCATTTGAGATTGGTGATTCTAGGATTTTGGGTAGTGCTTGGAACCTGATTTTCAAAGTCTCCATTGCTGCCTCTCTCTCTCTCTCTCCATTGCTGACAATGCTGCCTCTCTTGCTGCCTAAGGTAATTAATGTAATTAGTGTAAATTGGGTAGTGCTTGGAACCAAATTGGATCAAATTGAACCAAATTGAACCAAATAGAACCAAATTCGGGTTTAGGTTAAATTAATAAATTGATTAGTGTAATTACTGCAATTGATTATTGTGAAATAGATTGGACCAAAAAATATAATATTTTTTTTGTAGAGTAAATTTTTCTGTAGATAAATTAATTGAACCAAATAGAACCAAGTTCGGATTTTGGTAGTTGAATCAAAATATATGTTTGACAATTTTAAGGAAATTTTGTACCAAAATGCAAATTATTGTACCAAAATTCGGCGGTAACTAATAGGGTTTGGCAATTTTTAAATTACCAAACTATTTTTTTAAATTCGGGGATAACTAATAGGTAAATTTTTTTTTAGATAAATTAATTTAAAATTATGTTCGGCAATTTTTTTGTAGATAAATTAATTTAAAATTATGTTTGGTAATTTAAAATTAAATTTGGTAATTTAAAAATGATTTGGAATGTTAATATTAACTTTCTAATTTTTTTTGTAGAATCATGTCACATTCGGGTGATCACTTCGACAATCCTGAAGACGAAGACATGCAAGGTACATCTCAGTCAGCCTCGTCACAAAGAAGGAAGCGAGGTCCAACCAATTGCAAAAAGACGACAGAGGCAAAGGAATTTGTCATCGAGTTCACTGAAGAAGGTAATCCGACAGGGCCAAACCGATTGCAGTACTCAAATTGGGTGAACAACCTCGTGAAGGAGAAGGCGGACATTAGGATAGATAACTAGAAGAAGGTTAAAAATGAAGATAAGGAAGAATGGTGGCAGCAGATTAAGGTAATCAGATTATTTTTAAATATTTCAATTTGATTGTTGTTAATCAGGTTCTGACACTGATAATTGTTTGTTGTCAATCAGGCTTAATGGAACATCAAGGATGACACACCGAAGCAGAATACCTTGAAGAGGCAGAAAACTTTGAAGATAATGAACGAGGGGTGGAAGCAACATAAGAGCACCCTCGTGACGGAATGGATGAATAAAGGGAGGTGTCCGGTCGGGTACTATCAAAATTTGACTCAAGAAATATGGGACGAGTTTGTTCCTTTGAAGCAAACACCCGAGTTCA
This sequence comes from Carex cristatella, assembly GCA_024447775.1. Classification (NCBI taxonomy): domain Eukaryota; kingdom Viridiplantae; phylum Streptophyta; class Magnoliopsida; order Poales; family Cyperaceae; genus Carex; species Carex cristatella. The sequence goes on along the minus strand of JAJHPF010000001.1, from coordinate 4,543,041 downwards.
GGGTAACTAAATTTAGAAAGTTTTAAATTCTTTTTCCTCGATCGGTTGTTATATTTGAACTAACGGTTTGATTTGCTTTTATTCTTCAAGGAAAAAAGCGAAAGGGGTAGGAGCACTGTTGCTAAGAATTTGTACCCGCACCATTTAGGGTCAGGCGGGTACGAGGCTAAGTTAAAGGAATGGGAGTCCGTGCTTGAGTCAAACAAAAATTCTGACTCACCCGTAGTACAGATCGCCAATCCCTGGGGCACGAATTGGCTCATGGCAAGGTCTGAGATTACCGCCGACGGGAAGATCCGACTGCCTCAGGAGTTGCAGCCCGTGGCTCATAAAATGGTAAGACATTCTTCTTTAAGTCATTCAAAAAAATTATAGCTCCCTCACTTTAATTATCCTTTTGTTGCATTCAACTTTTTTTATTAACAGTTGCAAGTGGAGGAGGGGTCACGTCGGGTGTCCGGACCTGTTCCAGGAAGAATGACTTGTTGGGTCAAACGCTTCCGAATCCGGAGCACCCGGGTTGGGTAAGGGGTGTAGGCATCTACAGGGGTTTCAGGGATGTTTTCCGTTCAGAGAAACCCAAGCGAAAATTGCGCGCCAAAGTCACCGACGAAGAGAGAGATGCGCGGCTCCGCCTGGAAATAAAAAAAGAGTATGAGGCGCGGATGGCGGAGATGGAAGCAAGGATTGTAACCCGCGTGACATCTCATCAATTTACACACCCATCCGAGCAAGGACCCCCCATTTCGCCGGAAATTCGGCGCAGCAGTCAAGCATTCGGGACCTGGGAGGACGAGTTCGATAATATGAAGGTAATACCTACTTTTCATAGTCTAAAGGCAATTACTGTTGGTTCATAAGCTTAGTATGAAATATTTAATCTTAATAATAATTGCAGGTGGCCACCAAATGTGACTTGGTCATTTAGAGCAGTACAGTGCCTATTACCGTTGCCAAGGGTCTCGTAATTCCAAATCAGTCAATTGTGCACAATGCTCCGGTCGGGCGTGGCTACGTATGCGTGCAGGTCGACTCTGTGGAAAAACAATGGCTTAGGCTCACTCTTCCTGTCCCAACCAAGGATATGTTTGTTATAGATGACACCCGTGAGTCATTTATCCAGTGGCCCAAGAATCAGATCATTCTGGATCAGGTAATGTCTAAATTATCAATATCTCTTGTTACATTAAAAACTGCACTTTTTAAATACTAGAAAATAAATTTTTAAATTTGATGCATGCGTAGGAGCCCTATTTGTCACCGGTACGGGGGTACAGCGGGATGGTCGGCGCAACCGATGCCCTAGTAGGGACTGATGCTGGTGTACAGACTGAGGTGCCAGGACCTGCAGACCGCCATCTGGTCAGCCCAGAAGAATACGAGAATTTGCCTCTAGATTGTCAGCATCTCCACGACTGCATGATGTTGGCGCCCGAAGACAAGAACGACGTCTTCATCCCGATCCCACCCGGGATGTTCCTGCACGACGGCTGGCATCTTGTGATTAATTTCGTAGACTTCAAGGACTTCCTATTTGCCAAGGGTTGCGATAGATGGCTCGATTGCCAATTCCTCACAATTTTCGCCATGTAAGCAAATTTACTTTATTTATATATTGTATAACACTCAAATATATATTCAAAATGTAATGATATTTCAGGAAGCTGCTCTGAATCTACGAAGCATGGACGCCCGAAGATAAGGTAAACCTGACTGCAATTCTGGACCCCGGCAAACTCAATGCTAGCATGCTAACAGGTCAGCCTGACCAGTGTGTCGACTACATGTGCTATGCGATGCACCAGTGCCAATCGGATGGCAAGACATTTATTCTCGTGCCATACCACCAGGGGTACGATTCTAACCTTCAAATTTTCTTTATATTTTTAATTAAAAAATTATAACAAAAATAAAATGTCCATCTAATGGTGTTTAAATTTCTACAGTACACACTGGTGTTTGATCCTCATCATTCCGGCTGCAAATAGGACTTTTATCATGGATTCTTCAAGGCCAAAAGGAATCAAACCAGAAACATCTGTCCTTTTATAAAATAGTAAGAAATATCTTTTCACTAGGTTTGATTTTCTTTCTAAATTGTAATTAAATTGTGGATCGAAATTGCTAATTACAGTCACGTAATCTTGTAAGGGCTTGGAGCAAATATGCGACAGAAGGAGGAGTGCAAGCAAAAGGAAAAGGGACCGTGAAAAATAAATTCAAAATTGAGTGGTTACCGGTGAGCTTATTATACAATGAATTTTTTAACTTAAATTTTATAGTTTAAAAAAATATTTTCATTCTAACATAGGTCGATAAATGTAAATTTCAGTGTGCGCGACAGAAGGAGGGTTGGGAGTACGCTTATTACATAATGATTTTCATGTCTAATTGGATCGAAAGACATCAATTTAAATTTCCAAAAGAGGTATGTAATTCACATTAAATTTCATTTTAAAAATATTAATAATTCGATCCGTCTTTTGTTACTAACTCCAATTATAATTGTAGTATAACCGGAGCCAAGACGCTTACTCAACCGAGCAAGTCAACGAAGTGAGAGGGATGTGGGCAAGGTGGTTTATTTTCCAATTTTGTACTCCACAATATGGATTTGTATAAATTAATTTGTCTAATTATTAATTTTGAATTGTTATGTTGTTTTGGCAATTTTTATCTGTTTTGGGTTAAAAAAACATTATGATATTATATATAATGGCTAGCAAAAGTGGAGGCTAGCCAAAAACAAAAAAAAATACAAAAAAAAAAATCGTACACGGATATTTGAAGAAATCCGTGTAGGATGTGTTAAAAATAAAAATTAATTTATGATCTTCCTACACGGATTTGTACTAAAAATCCGTGTAGCTAGGGTATGGAGCTACACGGTTTTTTTAATAAAAAACCGTCTGAAACATCTTCCTACACGGTTTTTAATTAAAAAACCGTGTATCTCAATACCCTAGCTACACGGTTTTTTTGTAGTAGTGTTCTACACGGAATAGTAATCCTACACGGATTTTTTAATCCAATATCCGTGTAGGAATACTATTGATACACGGATATTAACATAAAATCGTGTAGGAATAGTAATCCTACACGGATATTATTTTAGTAATCCGTGTAGCTAGGAAGGAGAATTACACGGTTTTTAGTTAATATCCGTGTATAAACAGGATTTCTACACGGATATTGTATTACAAATCCGTGTAGCTCTCTTGCGGTGTGTGCACTTTTGAATGTTTTCCATACGGGTTTTTATTAGTAATCCGTGTAGGATTAGTGTAAATGTACACATATATATTATCCGTGTGTAAATTGTGGACTTTCCTACACCCCAGTATTGCACACGTTTTCAAATCCGTCTAGCTCTCCAGTTAAAGTTCGTGTACAAACTGTAATTTTGTAGTAGTGGGTATCTTCCCAGGCATGCACGAGCTTGGACGACAAGGATGTTTTGCTCTGTGTACAAGAGCTCAGAACTTTAATTGCCGATAATCGAAAGATGCCAAATGAGCTTTTCATTTTAGAGAAGAAGGTGATGGCACATCACAAAAAAAGTGTCTATAGAGTAATTGGAGTGTTCAAGAAACGCTACTGCTCCAATACATGGATAATCATATCTGTCGTCGCTGGCATCTGTTTGTTTGTCCTTACTTTTATTCAAACCATATATGGTACGCTTAGCTACTACAAACAATAATTGCGCTAAGCTAATTGTATACACCTATATTTTTACATCATCATGTATGTGATTTAATTTATGGGCGAGTGGTTTATCTCTATTCAATTCACAATGTTGTTTGTTATGACATCCTGTATGTTTTGTATTTTCTTTTTTCAATGTAGTTCATTTGTCATTTTCATGTGTCCAGCGGCGTAACCAGGAATGAAAACTAGAGGGGACTAACTAGTTTCTCTCACTCTCAGAATATCAATTTTAGTTTCATGTTACACGATTAAATGATAAAAAAAATTCAGCAATTATCGATTGTCATAATCTTTTACTTTTAAAATAAAATATTTAACAAAAATAAATATTAGATTAAGTAACAAAGCACCTATTTGATAAATCGTTCTTCATGTCGTTTAGTCAAAACAAAACATCAAAACTGAAATTCGGCCCCACACGTATTTTCTATTGAAAACTTAAGCATATGCGAACCGTAGTCTGTCTGTATAGCATTTTAACTTGGGATGAGGTGTGGTCCAAATGGCTTTGGACCGGATACCATCCAAAGCCTCTAAATATCATACGAATAAAGTCTGAATAGTCAATCCGAACCGTTCAACATGATTTTCATATTGAAATGTGCTTAGAGACCAAATTTTATATTTTTTAGAAATTTTTTGCTATTTTTTGGATACGTACAAAATCACTGTTTTTGAACAGTTGAAAAACAATGATTTTGAACGTATCTAAAAAAATAGCAAATAATTTCCAAAAAATATAAAATTTGATCTCTCAGCACATTTTAATATGAAAATCATGTGGAGCGGTTCAGATCGACTGTTGAAACTTTAATCGTATGATTTTTAAAGGCTTTGGACTAAATCTTATTCCTTTTAACTTTTATTTGTTATTATTTTGCTGACTATATAAACACTTTCTTATTATATATTTAATACCAGTTTTAAGTTTCCCTTAAGAAAAATATTCCTAGTACTAAATCTTTGTTTTAATTAGAGTCATTTCAATTCCCTGCTATAAGAAAAACTAATATTGCAGTGAATGTTTGTTTATGCGTGACTTATAGACCAGGTCCAGGAAGAAGATTGGGAATGAATTAAGGTAGCGGGGTCAGGCAATTCCATTTCCAGGGAGCGGCACTTTCAGTTGGAAAAAGGACATGGACACGTGCCTAGACCGTCATCTACGTGTGGGGCCGAATTTCAGTTTTGTGGCCCCGCGCAGATAAGATTAAAACCCCGAATTTCCAACTCCTTATCATCATTTCAGGTTAACTGGATCCAACTCCTTTGTGGGGCCGAATTTAGGGGGTGCCAAGCAAAAAAAATTACGGTATAATTTCTGGGCCAGGGGGGGCAGGGCCTAGGCTGGCCCAGGCTCTGGTTCCACTCCTGTATGTGCCTATGTGTGATTTTTACCTTTGCTCTCGTTGTACAATATTATTTCACATAAGAAACAACTTATTCAACTATATATACAAGTATATATGGAACTTTCTTATTAAAATTTAACTTTTCTAATGAAGACATACAATTCCTCCCGAATCATGAATGTTTCTCCAAAAATTCTAATTTCTCATATTAATTAATTTACTTCCATGCCAATTAATAATCTACAATTAATTAAATCTATGCTTTAAGCAAACAAAGGCCTTTCTACAAAATTTAATTTACACCCATGCCAATAGTCAATAAATCTATGCTTTAAGCTATCCAAAATTTTAATATTGATTTTTTTTTAGGGTATCACTTCAATAAATGAGAAGGAATAAAAAGTTTGAAATGAAAAAAAATAAGAAAAGAAAACCTGGTGACCCAAGGCCTTATTTGAGTTATATCGAAGGTGGATCTCAATGAAACTCAATGGGTGCTTAGCTCCTATGATTTTATTTTTTTAAATTATATAAATTAAAATTTGATTGAACTTTGATACCTCTAAATTTTTATATAGTTCAATTAATTTCCCACACAAATTATCTAATGTGTGTTTGTAGTCTAGTGATGTAGACTTGGATTGAACTCCCACCTATTATATCTGTAGTTTCTGGTCGTCAACATAGACTAAGTCTAACACTAATTGAAAGAGGAATTCAGCTAGCTAGCATTATACCAAAACCCAAAATCTAGTGTTGCAATTCTAATGTACAGATAGTTTGCCTAAAAATCCCTAACTAGAATGGAAATCCATACTGGGCTCCATTTAATTGTAATTCATTTACAAATTAAATAAGGCCCAAGAATTGCTCACTAGGCCCAAACCCATTTTTGCATGCCATGGAATAGACCGAACCGGATCCATTTCCAATACTTTCAACCAGCACTACTACAAAAAAACGTCTTCCTACACTGTATCTTATACACGGATTTTATAAATTTTATAAAAAAACGTGTATAAAATAGGATTTTTCCAGTGCTCAAGGAATTCTACACAGATAATAACACCCCAATCAGTGTCCGTGTGGAAATTAAGGCATCCTACACGGATATTTCAGTAAATATCCATGTATAAAACGTGAGAGAGCTACACAGTTTTTTACTGAAATATTTGTGTAGGATTATGTTATGTACACGGTTATTTATATAATAAGCCGTGTGTAAATATAGAGAGAGCTACATGGATTAATATTTAAAAATCCGTATAGGAAGGGTCATTTAGGGTTATAATGAACACTTGCAGCGCACTTTTGGTCAATTAATATCACTCTCTCTCCTCTGGATTGGCTTGGATCTGCTTATTGCGCAGCTGGGTTCTGAGATTGCTGATTTTCTTCTAATTTTCTCCTCTTTGTTCCTCAAGTAAGTAATTTATCTATTTATTTCTTTAATTTTCTATTAATTTCTTGTTATTGCATATTTAGGGTTTAGGGTTTCATTGATGCATAATTAGTGTTAATAATTAGTGTATTGTTGTCCAACAACCGATCTATTAATATGATTTTAGGTCCATACCCGTTCAAAATTAATCCAATAGAGATTAATTTTGAATAGTCCCCGGTTTGGGACTGCTCTTTGAATATTGTGTTTCATTTAGGATGTGAACACATGTTAGCGGGGTTTAATTAGTATTTGAGGAAATGTTCGACAGTATTTCTCCTTATTACTCCTACGAGTATGTGGTCTTTACGCATACTTGGGGAGTTAAGGGGAAATGTTGCCGAATTTTTCTCAAATACTAATTAAATTCCTCTAACATGTGTTCACATATGCGGCACAATATTCAAAAGGTGGGTTAGGATTGTAAAGCGGCTCTTTGTAAGCCAATAATTAATTCGTCCAAAGCTATATATATGTCGACCATGCACCATGATTAATTAATTGAAATCATTTTTTAAATTTAATTTACAGATGGATCGAAGTTGGATATATGAATTGCGACGAGATAGTGAAGAATATTTGGTTCGCGTTGAAGAGTTTTTACAATTTGTGGAGAGTTATAGAGTGGAGAAAATGGATGCCAACATTTTGTGTCCTTGTAGGGATTGTAAAAATTGTGTAGGATTTGGGGACTCGGAAGTAATTAGAGCTCATTTGATTTGTCAGGGATTTAAGGAAAGATATACTTGTTGGTTCATGCATGGCGAGAAAATTGGAGAAAGTAGGGGTACCAATAGAAATTGTGAAGATAATGATGAGAATATAGAAATTTTTGATAATTATGAACTTGATTGCAACGATGATAATGATTAAGAGAATCTCAAAATTTTTGATAATGTTGGATTCAAATGCAGCGACGATGACGAGATGACAGTGAATATTGATGAAAATATAGAATACGAGTATGATGACAATTTAGAGAAAATGTTGCGTGATGTGGGAGATGAAATTGGTAATAAATATTATGGTAAATTTGAGTATTTGAAGAATCAATCCAAAAATTCATTGTATCCTGGGTGTACGAAATTTACGAAATTGTCAGCTTTGTTGAAATTATTAAAATTAAAAGCAGAACATGGTTGGAGCGATAAGAGTTTCACGTCCTTATTATAGCTTTTATGAGAAATGCTCCCGGATAACAACGAGTTACCCTGTACAATTTATCGGGCCAAAAAATTGATCTGTCCAGTGGGTTTGAAGATCGAAAGGATACATGCATGTCCGAATGACTGTGTATTATATCGTAAAGAGTACGATGCAATGCATGCATGTCCTAAATGCGGTGTTTCACGGTATAAACGTAAGGGCGGTGACACTGATGAATTTAAGGATGAAGGAAAAAAGAGCCGGCCTCCGGCAAAGGTGCTGTGGTACTTGCTGATAATTCCGAGATTCAAACGGCTTTTTGCAAATACCAAAGATGCCAAATTATTGCGCTGGCATGAAGAAGAGCGTAAAAAGGATGGAAAACTAAGACACCCGCCTGATTCTCCCCAATGGAGGAACATCGATAGACACTTCAAAAAATTTGGTTCCGACCCGAGAAAACTCAGGATTGTGGTAAGCATAGACGGAATGAGTCCGTTTGGAAGCATGAGCAGTCGACATAGTACTTGGTCAGTTCTGTTATCTATCTACAATCTGCCTCCATGGTTGTGCATGAAACGCAAATATATAATGATGTCATTACTGATCCAAGGACCCAGACAACCCGGAAATGACATAGATGTGTATCTCGCACCATTAATTGAGGACCTCCAAAAATTATGGAAGAATGGCGTCTCGATGTGGGATGCGTACAGTAAAGTGGTATTTAAATTGCGGGCCATGGTATTTTGCACTGTAAATGATTTCCCTGCATACGGGAATTTGTGGGGTTACAGTACTAAAGGGGCAAAAGCGTGCCCTATCTGTGAAGATGACACGCACGTGCTGAGATTGAAGCATTCTAAAAAGAATGTTTTTATGGGCCATTGTAGGTTTCTCCCTGTGAATCACCCATACCGTAAGCAGAAGAAGGTATTCAATGGGAAAAATGAGCTCGGAGTGGCACGTCGTCCATTGGACGGGAAGAGTTATTATACTAAATGCACCACTTAACCTTCTATTTGAAAAAAATTAATTGCAAGTCAAAAAGTAAATGGAAGAGTTTAGAGAAATTTGACACGCGGGATGTTAACGGAGTTCGGCAAAACAACGGCCTACGTCTCCGGGGCGTCGCAACCAACTTTTTGGTGCGCTTTTCTATTGCCCAACTTAGAAAGAGTTACAACTTGTGAACCGGTGAGCCCTTACAATCAATGGGAAGTCACACGGCCAACTAGAGTGAAGAACGAAGTCTTCGAGAACAATGTTCACAAGAGAAACACTCAAAAGCTCACTGTAATCTAATCTAACTCAAGATTAGTGAAGTGGATTTGAGGTTGTTTGAGATATTTGAAGTTATAGGCTCTCACAACAATGGTAGAACTCAAGCTCACAGAAAATCAGGTTTTGAATGTTTAGTGGCGGCTAAAATTACTTTGGAAAAGACCCCAAAGTTCTATTTATAGAGACAGCTCCAGAAAAAGCTTTTTGGTCTAAAACGTTATAACGTTTCATGAAACGTTACCAACATTTTAATGGATTTTGAATTTGGTCATATTTTTCTGTGAATTTGATTTCTAAAACTATACAACGTTTTATAAAACGTTAATAATGTTTTCATCGTTTTTCTAAATTCTGAGAATTGAGCTTCTAAAACGTTATAACGTTTATAAAACGTTACATAACGATCTCCACTGGAAATCAAACGATCAACATAGCCATTTTGAATTTGTGGAAATTTAATTAAAACATTGGTAACGTTTTATGAAACGTTGGTAACGTTTTATGAAACGTTGGTAACGTTTTATGAAACGTTGGTAACGTTTTATGAAACGTTGGTAACGTTTTATGAAACGTTGGTAACGTTTTATGAAACGTTGGTAACGTTTTATGAAACGTTGGTAACGTTTTCATCTATTTTGGCATTTGATCAGTTCATTTCGCAGGTTTTTCATAGGGAAAAACGTTATAACGTTTTGTAGCACGTTGTAACGTTTTGTACCCTGAAACAACACCAAAAGCTACTTTACCAAGTTTGTAATTTTACAATCTAATATCTTGATAATTCTCTTGATGTTTTCTTCAGTTCAATTTATGCATATTGCAATTCCATATATCTTGAACCTGTATGAAATCTCAAATAGAAAGAATCGTTAAATTCAATTTATTGTATGTTTTGCAAATTAGTCAAATAGACTAAAAAGAGAATTGCTTGAAACAACAATCTCCCCTTTTGACAGTTTGCAAAACATACAATGCAAGTAAGTGCATAATTTGATTTTTCAAAAAAAAAATTGAATTTTTTCATAATGAAGCAATTACCATAAATAAGGCAATCTATCATTTTGCACGTCTTGCAATTTCTCCCCCTTTTGGAAATCGACGAAAGGAAGAAAAATAGCACAAAATTTGAGTGCTCCCCCTCAATTTTGTAATATAACACCAATAATTTAAAATGTAACAGGTATTGATTTATCTGACCCTACGTAATTTGGGAATTTCAATCTTGGATAATCAATTCACAAGCATGTGTTTAACCAAGGCGGCCATTTGTTGAGTGAAGGCTTGTGAGAATTCACCTTGACCCTCTTGGGGTGGAACTTGGTTTGCATCGCCGACTTGTGGAAGTGCAACGTGTGCCGGCTCAGGATTACTTGGGTTCCAATATTAGTTTGGAAGAGCATTCAGGTATTTGATCCACCGGTTGATTGGTCTAGAATCGGGTTTGAGATGAGGTAGTCCTGATTCTGAGATTCCTCGTTGCCACCCGTATTTGTTGAGAAGATCAATCAAGTGAATAGGAGGTTGAAGGAGCAATCCGGGTAAGGTTGAAGTGTCAGTTTCGGAGTTGTTTTCGCTCATTCGGATGATCCTTTGAATGAGATGGCCATAAGGTAAACATGCTACCTTGCTCGAGAGGGCACTCTTCATATGATTGTGGATGATGAATGGAAGGTTGAATTTCTTTTCTTGGTCTAGGGTTATGAGATGGAGAAGATAGAACATTGGACCCCTTTCCAAGTTTTGTTTTGATTGTGGCCTTCGGAACAAGAATGTTGTTGATGAGAAGGAAAAGTAGCTTGTGAAGTGAGGGTAGATGGGTCATGTAGAGATAGTCACCGGGTTTATAGCTCAATTTAAACCATCGTTTGTAGTGATCGGCCGATTCGGGCATTCCCCTTGGCCAATTACGGAGAATGTAAATTTCGTCACCTTCATTTGGCAATTGAAGCCATTGAGATAGATTTTGGAGAGATAGTTCAATTTCTCTTCCACACACATAGGTACTAAACACAAACAGACTTTCACTGACCTTGAGGTTTGCATAGAAGGCTTTTGTGATGGTGTCATCATACGGGTCATTGATTTTCAGAAACGAGTCCCAATTCCAATGAAGGATGTATTCTAGTATTTTACGATCCTCATATGAAGAGAAGGTTTGGGTAGATTTGTCAAAATAGTAGCAAGGGGTAAGAGTTTTTGTTTCAAATGACCCGATATAGTTGTTATATGCTTCAATGTCCCGAAAGAGATAGCGATTGGTACGGGTAATTTCAAAACTTTGAACTATGTTATTCCCACTGCTTTGTCCCTCATCTAATCGGGCCCTTTTGCCTTTTCTAGCCGGTTTTGGTGCCATTGAAATTTTTTTGAAAATAAAAGTTTACCGATTGAGAAATCACGCACCAATTAGTGAAGAGAAGATCGCTAGAAGTGCAATGGCGAAGAAAGATTGGCAAACGAGCGGTCGGATTGTCCAAAGTTAAGAGATGCTTGGAGAGGGTTTGTATGGAGAAGGAGAGAAATCAGAGAGAGATAGAGAAGAGAGAAAGAATTTTAGAGTAGAGTTGAGTAGAGGGAGGAGAGGAGAGAAGAAATTAAGAAAAATCTTGAGATTTGGTGAAGATTTGGGTGAGAAGTAGAGAAGAGAGGAAAGAGGCGGCGGAGAGAGAGAGAGAAAACGAAGAGGGAGAAGGGTTTAAGAGAAATGAAAGAGAAAAGGTGCGTCTTTTCACTGGTATTGGCGTTTTCTTGCTGAAAACGTTACATAACGGACTCCACTGACTTTTTCGCCGAAAGTTTGAAATTTTGAAGTTCAGAAATTTTTATTTTTTTGTAATAAAACATTACAACGTGTTAGTAATCGTTATAACGTTTTATGACTTGTTTTACTGATTTTCGAAAATTTAAAAAGTAACAAAATTCTTTTGTGAATCGTTATAACGTTTTACAAAATTTTGCAATATAAATATGATTGAGAACAGAAAGTGTTTTAACGTTTTATAAAACGTTGTATAACGTTCTTCTCTGTTAATTTCAGAAAGAAAAAAATGCTATTTGATTGCTATGCTTGACAATGAAGTATATAATTACACTATGTTGAATTAGTCCTTGAGTTCAAGCATGCCTAATTTAAATCTTAATTCATTATGTTGGTGAGCATTTAAAGGTTTTGTGAAGATATCGACCACTTGGTTTGTAGTGTCGATATGTATGAGTTGTATTTCACCCTTTTCAATATGATCCCTAATAAAATGATGTCGTATTTCTATGTACTTAGTTCTAGAATGGAGAACCGGATTTTTGGAGATCATAATCACACTCGTATTGTCACACATAATTGGGATGTTGCGGAAGCGAATTTCATAATCATTCAGAGATTGGATCATCCACAGAATTTCTGTGCAACAACTACCGGCCGCAACATACTCGGCTTCTGTTGTGGAAAGGGCAACCGTGATTTGTTTGCGACTAGACCAAGAAGCAAGTGATCCACCAAGAAATTGGCAAGTACCACTTGTACTCTTTCTATCCATACGGTCTCCGGCAAAATCGGCATCGGCATATCCTATCAAGTCTAATTCCGATTGTTTGCCATACCATAATCCCAAATTTAATGTACCCCTTAACATACTTGAGAATTCTTTTAACGGTTTTCAAATGCAATTCTTTGGGATTTGCTTGAAATCTAGCACATAGACATACCGCATACATTATATCGGGTCTACTAGCGGTTAAATAGAGTAGGCTACCTATTATAGCTCGGTATTGTGTGATGTCGACCGGCGTGCCATTCGGGTCCGAGTCGAGATTTGCATTTGTTGCCATAGGTGTAGGACTTGTCTTACTTTCAATCATTCCGAACTTCTTGATCAACTCCTTCGCATACTTCGTTTGGCTCACGAATGTGCCATCCGAGAGTTGTTTAATTTGGAGTCCCAAGAAGAATGTCAACTCACCAATCATGCTCATCTCAAATTCACTACTCATAAGAGAAAAAAATTTCTTGGCAAGTGCCGTATTAGATGAACCAAAAATAATGTCGTCTACATAGATTTGTACCACTAAGAGTGAATTGTTCATTTTCTTAGTGAAAAGAGTAGTATCATTTACCCCTTATGAACTCATGATCAATTAGAAAGGAACTAAGTCTACCGTACCATGCTCTAGGGGCTTGTTTAAGGCCATAGAGAGCTTTAGTGAGTCTATAAACGTGATTAGGAAATGTCGGATCAACAAATCCTTGTGGTTGATTTACATACACCTCCTCATCTATGAATCCATTTAAGAATGCACTCTTAACATCCATTTGGAATAGAATAAAAATTTTGTTGGTGGCACATGCTAAAAGCATGCGAATGGATTCAAGACGAGCTACGGGTGCAAAGGTTTCTTTGAAATCAATACCTTTTTGTTGTTTGTGCCCTTGGGCTACTAACCTAGCTTTGTTGCGAATGACATTTCCATCTTCATCATTTTTGTTTCTAAACACCCATTTTGTTCCAATGATCATACGATCGTTTGGTCTAGGCATTAGTTCTCAAACTTTGTTCCTTTCAAATTGAGCAAGTTCTTCTTGCATGGCACAAATCCAATTTGGATCGACATTTGCATCTTTAAAGTGTTTAGGCTCAATGTTAGATACAAAGGCACAATAGCCAATCATTTGGTTCAAACTTGACCTAGTCCTAACACTTTCTCTAGGATCACCAATTACATTAGAGAGAGGATGAGAGGTCACTTCTTTTAGATCTTCGGGAATTTGATATTCGGTTTGTGAAGGTTGTTTTTCCTCGGATTGAATCGGATCGCTTACTTGATTAATCTCATCATTTATTGGTGAAGGATGTTCCTCTTCGGTTTGCATCGGCTCGTCCACTTGATTCGCGTTATCATTCGTTTCATGTGTTTCAAGTTGAATCGGATCGGATTGGTTTTCAATGTTGTCGGTTGGAGTAGTCGGGCCATCTCTCTCTACAAATGGCATCTCAATACCTACAATTTGAATATCTTTCTCGACCTTTTGATTAGTATCTTCATCAAATTTAACATTTACAGATTCAATTACAATCCGATGTAATGCAATGTAAATTCTATAGGCTTTACTTGACGTTGAATAACCAACAAACATCCCTTCAATTGATTTAGAGTCAAATTTGGTTATTTTAGGAGATTCATCAAGCACGAAGCATTTGGACCCAAATACTCTAAAGTGAGATATTTTTGGCTTGTAACCCTTCCATAACTCGTAAGGTGTTTTATTCAATATCGACCTTATGCTAGCGCGATTTACCACATAGCATGCTGTATTGACCGCCTCGGCCCAAAGGTGTTCGGGCACCAAGTATTCATCAAGCATGGTTCGGGCAAGCTCAATCAATGTTCAGTTTTTTCTCTCAACAACCCCATTTTGTTGAGGTGTACGAGGAGCCGAATATTCATGTTTATATCCTCTTTTAGAGCAAAGTTCATCAAATTTTGCGTTTTCAAATTCCCCTCCATGGTCACTTCGAATTCGAATGATTTTTAAGCCCTTTTCATTTTCAACTCGATTGCAAAATTGGATGAAATTTTCAATTGCTTCATCTTTGTATTGGAGAAATAATACCCAAGTAAAACGACTATAGTCATCTACAATTACATATGCATATTTCTTTTTAGCCAAACTAGGTACACTAATTGGTCCAAATAAGTCCATATGCAACAATTGCAAAGGTTGATCGGTTGATACCATGTCCTTGGATTTGAAACTACTTTTGGTTTTCTTACCTTGTACACAAGCATCACAAAGTCCATCAATTTCTAATTTGTGTGTAGGCAAACCCCTAACAAGATTTAGTTTAGCCAATTTACGAATGGTGTCAATGGATACGTGACCTAACCTTCTATGCCATAACCATGAACCGGTTGTTACGGCACTTAGACATGTTTCACCGGAATCAAAAGGGGCAAAGTACAAATAATAAATATTTTTCTTTCTCTTACCCGTATATATCAATGCATCATCTGAAGACCTAACTAAGTGAGACGCATTAACATCAAATTTAGTGTAATATCCAGAATCACATAACTTACTAACACTAAGTAAGTTATAATTTAATCCTTCGACAAGGTATACATTAGATATGGTCCAGTGTTGGTTACCAATTGTGGCTATTCCAATAATAGAGCTTTTTCTTTGGTTATTATCAAAGGTAACCGTACCACCATCATGAGGTTCTAGAGATTTAAAAATAGATTTATCACCGGTCATGTGGTGTGAGCATCCACTATCAATGATCCAAGCACTTTCTTTTTGAGATGTTATCAAACATACCTACAAGAATATATATTAGTTATTTTTAGTTAGTAACTAACATATATCTTGTTTTAATCTCCCTCTTTGTCTTTGGCAATTTAAATAAATTGGGGAGATTAAGTATGACTTCTAAGCTAGTTTAGCTTTAGGAACCCAAACAACATTTGATTTGTTGTCTCCATTCCTAAACCTACACTCTAAGGATGTATGACCTAGTTTGCAACAATAATTACAAAATGTAATAGATTGTTTTGGTGTCGTTGAACCTTGTATAAAAATGGTATTAGTCTTAACTTTTGGTCCTTGAACATTAGTGTTACTTTTGATACTTGGTTTGTGTGTAACTCTAGATGCAACAATTTTACTTTTGTTAGAGTTAAATCTCTTTTGATGTTGGGGACATCATTTCTCAAACCATTTCTTTGAATTTGATTTTGCATGGTACTTGTGTTTTTAAATTCATAAAACCATCCATCCGGTCCTTTGAAATATGTTTTGTTTGACCCTTGTGGATTAAATGTGTTATAGTTGCTATGTTATCTATCATTTTTCTTTTTATAATTTTTATTGTTGTACTTATACCTAAATGCGTAATTTTGAGACTTTTTATCCTCTTTAGCATTTGAGGTAAGTGTAGACTTCTTTTGCAATGAAGTTTTACCCTTTTTGGTGTAGAATTGAAAGGTTGAGTATGCTTCACAATTCCATCCTAGTTTATTTAAGTGTTTTTGTTCATCCTTTTCATTTGATTTTTGAGTGTGCTCTCCTTTTTCTTTTGGGCCACTTGAACGGTTGGATTTGAATGAGGATTGACCCTTCTCAAATCCGAGTCCTTTCTTGTCTACTTTGCCATGTCGTAATTCATAGCAATAATATGGATCCACATTAGTGATATTTGAAAACTCACTACGTGACTGATATCTCGTTATTTTAACTACATTTCCGACCAAATCTTGTACCAAAACATGTGTCCAAAACTGTAAAATCATGTTTATTACATTGATTATCTATAGAATATGGTACTGCTGCGCAATTATAACAATTATAACAATTACTCTTTCATCCACCACAAATCACAAACAACTATTAAGAATAATTTCGATTCTTGATTCTAACTTTAAACCGTAACAATTATAACAATTACTCTTTCATCCACCACAAATCACAAATAGCTATTAAGAATAATTAACCAAATAGTAGGAAGTGATCTTTTATACTATAGGGGTTTACATCATATAAGAGATAAAGAGAAAGAAGAGAGGAGTACCAATAAGTTGCACTAAAAGGAAGAGTCACGCAATTAGCTTCTAATCGCTAAAGCTGATCAATCAAAAAGCTTATGGAGAAAAAACCCTTCCCATGTACTTTGCAAAAGATAGAAGATGGAAGAAATAAATGGATGTTCCGTTTAACAAACTAGATGGAGTGGAGACACAGTGGAGAGAGAGCTGATACAATGAAATTTTGCGTAG
The DNA here is from genome assembly GCA_024447775.1 of Carex cristatella. Classification (NCBI taxonomy): domain Eukaryota; kingdom Viridiplantae; phylum Streptophyta; class Magnoliopsida; order Poales; family Cyperaceae; genus Carex; species Carex cristatella. Next base: position 4,526,340 of record JAJHPF010000001.1, on the reverse strand, counting down.
CTCTCTGGAACCGATCAGTTAAAGAGAAAGAAAGAGACGTCTAGGGTTTAAAACATAACACCAAATACATACAACACCGGTACAAAATAAACCGATGCTAAATGTCAGACTTACAACACCGGTTTATTTTTAAAAACCGGTGCTAAATATTCAACACCGGTTTTCCAAAATAACCGGTGCTAAAAGGTTGACATACAACACCGGTTCTTAACAATAAACCGGTGCTAAATATTCAACACTGGTTTTTCACAATAAACCGGTGTTCTATGTCAAACAATTAGCATCGGTTGTACTTTTAACCGGTGCTAAAATACATACAACACCGGTTGCATTAAATCCGGTGTTGTTTGACCGGTGTTGTTTTGAAACTCTGTAGTAGTGAGTGGATGTTATCAATTGGGATGGGCAGGACAAGGTGCCTGTGAGAGGGCTTCGCCATGCAAGAAGTCGGGTTGATATTAGGAACATTGATTCAATGTTTTGACTGGGAAAGAACAGGGAATGAGCTCTTCAACTTAACCGATGGTTTCGGTCTCACCCTTCCTTCCTAAAGCCGTTCCACTCGAAGCAATGTATTGGCCAGAAGAAACAAATTGGGCTTTTGTTAGTATCTGGTCTTTCCAAAAGGCCTTACTTTATGTCTATTACTCTCTACAGTGGCATTATGGGTGGGCTGTGATTTGGATCCATAGTTCGGTAGCCTAATAAGAGCCTACATAATGGACTCACATCTAGTTATTATAATTAGTTAGTCAATAACCAAACCTTTACTTAGCGGGTTCCAAAAAGGGCCTTAATTACACCCAATTGAAATAGTAAAGTAAAATCTGTTTTGGCATATACATAATAAAACCTTGAAATTCGACCCTTAGAAATCTTTTAATTTGAAGCAAAAGTATGACCAACTTTAATCTATAACCAAAATGTGCCTTACATTACACTACTAGAAAAATGGCCTATCCTGGAATAGAATAACAATTCCTATGCACATTTGGATTGTTCTACTTTGAAGACTGATGCAACAATTAATTATAATATGGGCTTAGCCCGAACTAAATTTCTGCTGTATTTATGGCCCATAAAGAGAAATACTGAGCTAGCTGAAAAGAGGTCAATCTATTTTTAGACTTCTGTAATTATTTTATTTTTAGTATAATTTTAATAGATTTTTCCTTCTAAATTTCAGAAGAAAATTCCTCACTAGTATATGTAATTAATCTTTCAATATATATATAGAGAGAAGAGAGCGTAAACATTATTGCTGTTTTCCCTGTCAAGAGTATTTAAATTGATCCGCCACAGGAAACACCAGTTGAAGACAACATATATGGAACTGTTACATGTTATTTGGTCTTAATTGAAAGGAAGCAGGCGTGTGTGATGGGCGTTGGATCCAAATCGGTCCCATTTCTGCTCTGAACCGTCCGATTTAGTATGTACGAGTTATGAAACGAATCTGGCAGTTCCGAACTAGCATCATACCGAATTGAGTCTGATGCCCATCCAACAGGCCCACTCCCATTTTGAAATGCCTAGCAGGTAATTAATGAAACCAAATTTGTTATAGGAATTCATATGCTCCTTGGTCAATTATTCGGAATAATTTTAAATTTTGTGGGAATGTGTGTGTGTGTGTGTGTGTGTGCGAGGATAACGCTACGATAGGTATCACTAGCTAGTAAACTAATAAGTGATGGCAACAGATTATACGACTTTTAATTAGTTCCTTAATTAATTAATTAAATGTCTGCCAGGTGCATTAATTCCGCACGACTAATTCTGCTGACATCCATAAAATACGATGTAATAACAATTCCTAGTAGATATTTATTACAACTCAATATAATATAATAAAACAAAACATTTTTGAAAGAAAGATGGTATATTCTTAAGTCCTGCATTTGACCTTTGGTAAAGGGTGATTGGAAACTCAACTATTTTAGAAGGCTAATATAAAATGAGGTAATTAATTTTATAAGAAAATTAAAATTAGCTAATTAATTATGTGTTTCTTCTTCACCAATAGAATGCAAATTAAGGGAAAGTGGAAAACCAAATATCTTAATAGTTATACATATAGGACCAATTTAAATATTGGAAAACACTGTAAACTTAGACAGCAATATATATTTTTGAGATAAATTTAAGTTCAAGACTTCCAGGTATAAATATTCTTAAAAGATCCTCAAGTCTCATTTTGAACATGCAACATCAAATACGAAAGACATTACCTCGGCCAATCGACTGACTTTGATAAAATAATATATATTGGTTCAGCTAAAAAAAAAAGGTTAATCTACTTTAGACTTTTGTGTGATTGTATCCAAAGAAATTTTAGTTTATTTTTTTTCCTCCATCCGAAAGAAAATACCTCATGAATTTTTAAGCCATTAATCCATCTATATAGAAGAGAGTGTAAAGATTATTAATCCTTTATAATTACATTTAAATTATGTTAGTAATTAAGGATTGAGTCATGCAATCCATTTGAGTAATTAAGGACTGAGTCCTGTCCTTGCCATTTAATGAGCGCTTGTTTTGATGCTACAGTGCTTAGTCAAATGCAAACTAAATGGATGATAAAATAAAAATTAGTGCGCATGATCCATTCTCCATGACTAATTCTGCTTAGTCAAATACAAACTAACCAGTTATATGACTTCTAAGACGTGCACATGATCCATTCTCCATGACTAATTCTGCTGACATCCTTAATTAAAAATATGTGGATGATGTAATTACAATTCCATGCCGTTGACATTTCGTACAATTATTTAAAATAAAATAATTTTTTTGGTAAAATATGTTATGTTCGTACGTCCTACATATGTGCTTTGGTACGATTTAATTTAAAACTCAAAGTTATTTTAGAAGACTCACTACTACAGAATAACAAATTGCACACGGACAAAAAACGAAGAGCTGCACGGATTTCCTTCTATGTGCAATGTTAGGGTGCACAAAAGGGCAACTTTTTACACACGGATATCTATGTGCAATTATAACAAATCATACACGGATATATTATAAATAGTCGTGTACAAATCCATCTCATTGTACCTCTCACTATACCCGAGCTACATGGATTTTAACTAAATATCCGTGTAGGAAGAGTATTCCTACACGGATATTTAGTTAAAATCCATGTAGCTCTCCTAGACAGAATATTAAATAAATAAATCAGGTTCAACAACCTTGTTACACGGATTTTTAAATAAAAATCCGTGTAGGAAACAATCCTACACAGAATTTTATTTAAAAATCCATGTAGAAATGTTGTTGAACCCGGTTTATTTATTTAACCTCTTCCTACACGGATGTTCCTTAAATATCCATGTAGGATTGTCTTATTTTTTTTTTTTTTTTTAGCTAGCCTCCACTTTTGCTATCCAGTAATTATATATTTCAGATTGAATATACATAGTCTTTTGCAAAAATAAATATATAGCATTTTGTATATACATAGCCTTTTGCAAAAATAAATACATATTCTTTTGCAACATATATATATATGCATAGCCTTTTGTACATGCAATCCCACGTGATCCAACACATAACAATACACTACTCAAGATCCAATATAATATTTGTATAAAAATTCAACACATAACAACACATAACAATCCCACGTGATCCTTACCACTTAGTAACCATATGATCCAATACACACCTCAAGTTGGGCTCATGTTGTCAAAATTCATGGTTATGATCTAGTTTAGCACGAAATTTCATACATACTAAGTTCTATTAGATCCAACATATAAAAAAAGGAGTGTGCATGTGATTCATGACATGATGCCTCTTGGTTAAAGGTTTCCAACAATATTGTATCTTCAATAAAAAATACAAGGATCAACATATATATGCATACATACATAATAGAGAATAAAAATTCTCAATTAAAATTTATACATAAAATTAATTGTACATGGCTAGGTTTTATACGAACCATTGAAAATCAATTTCATAAGAAAAAAAATTATTGCATCTTATATGAATTTATGAAGGGAGGGTGTTGAAGAGAATAGTAACCAACCAAGGCGAAGAGGACAGCAACCAACCAAAACCCTAAAAAACCGAAAAGAAAAAGAAAAGAAAAATAAGCAGTAATAATTACAGATGACCTAAATAAACAATAATAAGTAACATAAAATTAGAGAAAGTAAAAAGAAATATATATATAAATACATGACTAACCTTAGCAAGATAAAGATGAGAAAATAACAAATTGAAATATCTCAGATCCCAGCTGTGTTGTGTGCATAAAACAGACCAATATTCAATACAGAGAGAGAGTATTATGGAATCAAAACGACGTTGGAAGGAGAATGCATTTTATATAACCAAAACTCTAAAAAGATCTTTCCACACAGATTTTCCACTATAAATCTGTATAGCTCTCTCAAGGCTTTCTACACTATTATTTAAGCAAATAATCTGTGTACAATAACCCTTCGTGGACGGATTTTTTATAAATATAAAAAATCCGTGTAGCTTTCTAACAATTTCTACATTGTTTTTTAATAAAATGTCTGTGTACAATTCCTACCTTTCTACACGGTTTTTTTTAATAAAAATCCGTGTAGCTCTATAAACATTCCTACACGGATATTTAATAAAAAATCGGTGTACAATTCTTTCATTTCCACACGGTTTTTTCTCAAACAATTGTACACTGATTCTTCAATAAATATCCATGTAGGATTATGACATATATTTTGGGCTTTGGAAAAAACCTGTTTGGTACATGGTTATTAAATAAAATAGCCAAATCCGTGTACAATGTGCAGTGTAGCATTGCTCTTTTTGTAGCAGTGACTACAATGAAATCAGCTAACGTGATATTTTATGCTTGAACCGTAGGCAATATTATGATTGTACAAAAATAACCGCAGGCAACAGTTATATATATATTTGGCAAAGGTGGGAGCGGTACCCACCTATTTCATTATGAAATAATTGAACAAGGAGTTTCTTGGTACCAACTACCAAGTACCACAAAGCACAATATAACACGTTGATTCCATTGCTCTGAATTTAGCTTTAGTACAAAATAATAAATTATTGTTTTTTTGTAATGAAAGCCATGAATTGTTAATCCTAATATGTGCAAGAGATGAGTTCGCTTCTATAAATTATTGTGAATATAAATATTTTGATCATTAAAGTTAATCGATCTTGTGTGCAAGAAAATTTAACGAATTTAAGGTCCTTTTTTTTTTATATTATTTGAAAATTATAACTTGTCCAAATTTCAGTATCGTTTTACCATTTGCAAATATCGTGATGCAAATAATTATTTTAAAGGTCAATGGATTAGAACCCATATAATTGGCCTTGTAGACAAAAGAGCTTCATCTCTTTTTATTCTGCAGTTACCAACCCAGTTTGTGTGTGAGACCTTGAGAGATTATGGCCACTCCTCTGATAAAAGCGCAGTTCTTTCTCTATCTAGCACTGATAAAGTACCTAATGATCATCTTACCAAATACCGTAGCTTCCTCAGAATATCCCACTTCACATCCTGGTTGCCCAAACAAATGCGGGAACATCACCATCCCCTACCCATTTGGCATCGGTTTAGGCTGTTACAGGGATGGATTCGATATAACGTGCAATAATTCCACCACTGGTCCAAAACCAATCTTGGGTAAAAATATCAACCTATTAGACATTAACATAACTAGTGCGGAAGCACGAGTCCTTAATTACATTGGCTATTACTGCTGTAATGAGAAGGGAAAGGTGAATAGTTCCAATCCGTTTATTGATGTTTTACCAGAAAAAACATTTCTCATCTCCAACAGCCGCAATAAGTTCACTGTAATTGGCTGCTACTCCTTTGCATATATTGATGGCGACCAAGGTGACATTTCTTACAGGTCAGGCTGTGCGTCCTTCTGTAAGGGGCTGAACAGCACAACTGGTGACGGTGGTACATGCAATGGGTTAGGTTGTTGCCAGACAGCCATCCCAAAAGGGCTCCACAACTATACAGTGATATGGGGTTTCAATAGAAGCAAAGCCTGGTCGTTCAGCCCATGCAGTTACGCTGTGCTGGTGCAGGACGACTGGTACAAATTCACTGTTGACGAGCTAAAGTGGTTCGGATTCTACAAGATAAATAAGAAATATGTGCCAATTGTACTTGACTGGGCTATCCGAAAAAACGGAAATTGCCTCAGCAATGTCGAACATAGCCTTACACCTGCCTGTCTCAGCAAACACAGTGGATGCAACAACACAGTCAATGGTAATGGATACATCTGCAACTGCTTGCCAGGATATGAGGGTAACCCCTACCTCCAAAATGGATGCACAGGTAATTGACTTACTATCGATAAATTGAAACTTTAAATAAGGTGCACTAAATTATAATGTCAAGGGCGAGACAAAAAATAATCCAGTGAAAATAGCCTTATATAATTAGATGTGATGAAACCAATGGCAAGTAGCAAGTAGTTTGCTTTGTATAAGAAACCATATGTGCTCTCGGAAGACTATGCATCGGCATATTAATTTTGCAAAATGTGCCAGTGTTAACTTGTTGTTTTGCAGGTGTTTAATTCTTCTCTTTGATTTTTTTATTGGACAGATATCGACGAATGTGAGAAACACCCGTGTAAGGCTGGCAGATGCATAAACACAGAAGGAAACTACAGATGTGCCTGCCCAAAATACACAAAAGGTGACGGGAAAACAGATCATTGCACACAGAAATTTCCCTATGTGGCTCGTGTGGTTACATGTAAGTATTCATTTCAGCTTAGCTTTTAGAATGAAGGGAAAATTTCCGGTGTGCCCGTTCAAACTGTCAAAATAGCTAATTTCCCCATAACTACATCATATTATCATATCCCCATATTAATTTAACTTTCTTTCTTCTATCCCCATTCATTATTTTTTTTTTTTTTTTTTTTTTTATACCGGAAATGTTTTCTAGAATAAAAGCATTATTTCCTTTCAATTTTAAATTTTAAGGGTTGGTATTTATTTAACAACATCTAATGGAACCATCATATGATACTTTAAATTGTAAAAAAAATAATACAGAGTTAATTTAGGAAAAATAATATCTATATTTTTTTTCTATCTTTTATGTTTTTTTACCTGATTTGACAAAGCTAGCGTTATTGAAATTTTTAAGATAAGCCGTTATAAGGAATCAAAATCCAAGTTTTATTGTCTTTCTTGCAATTACTTTAGGATATTTTACTAGTCATTGTCGTATGGAAATATTAGGTACGTGCTGATAGTGTACTATTCACCACAAGAAAATTATTTCACTTAGTAATTCAGGTACCAATTGGAAATTATTATATAGTTTGAAGAGGCATTTTAAATTGTTTCCTTAAAAACACAGAAATTTTCATGATGGTTTTTCAAAGATAGAAAACAATATTTTTCTAAAAAAAACATGAAAAACATAAATTAACTATTTGAGTTAAATCATTATTTTTTTAGTTGTTATATTTAATTATGGAATGATAGTGCAATGAAGGCGTTTATTGAATTACATGTTTTTGAATGAAAATGATATATAATAATGACGACCATTGATACTGATTAATAATAGTAATAATATTTAGATAAATGATATTATATGAATAATTAAATAGCGGTTTAATTTATAATGCTTCGTGGGAAATGATAATTCAGTCAGCTGGTGTTTCAATCTGTGGCCTTTGGATTGTCTTATCCAATTATCCTATTTATTATTTGTTGATTAAAGTTATTTTCCTAGGAAAACCTTTTACTTACCCATTAATGTATTCATGTGTTCCATGCATGATTGCAGCTTGTATACTTGGTATTTCTCTATTACTGGGCGTATTTATCCTTCTAGTTTGGTACCGACAACACAAAGGGCACATGAAGGAAAAAAAGGAGTATAACAGTTACTATCGAATGATGGATAAGCACCTCCGTGTGTTCAGTAAAAAGCAAATAGAAAATGCGACTGATACTTACAGCGATGAACTTGTACTAGGCACAGGAGGCCAAGGTCATGTGTACCGGGGATTATTAGAAAATAATCAGGTTGTGGCCATAAAGAAAGCAAAGGAAGTTGATGAAACCCAAAGAGCAGAATTTGTGAATGAAATCATTCTTCTTTCACAAATAAACCACAAGAACATAGTTAGATTATTGGGCTGTTGTTTAGAGGTTAAAACTCCAATGTTGGTCTATGAGTTTGTACCAAACGGTACACTTTTTAATTTTCTTCATGGAAAGAGCAATAGAAGGTCAATTTCCGTGGGTACTCGGTTAAAAATTGCTATGGATTCGGCAGTAGCTCTAGATCATCTACACTCATCTATCTCTCCCTCTATCATTCATAGTGATGTTAAGTCCGCTAATATACTACTAGATGCAAACTACACTGCGAAGGTGTCCGATTTTGGAGCTTCGAGTGCCGTCCATGTAAACGAAATTGTTGAGCTTGTCCATTTTTCACATGGCTATCTAGACCCTGAGTGCTTGTACACACAGATAATAACGAAGAAAAGTGATGTATATAGCTTTGGGGTAGTGATTATGGAGCTCCTGACTAGGAAGGAGGCAATTTATATAGATGAAAAAGGGGAAAACCAGCCTTTGGCTACAACCTTTTTTTCAAAAGCAAGGAAAAATGAGCATCGTGAGATGGTAGATGCAGAAATAGTAACTAACGATGAGAATGTTATGAAGGTTCTTGATGAAATTTGTGAGATCTCTCTGCAGTGTGTGAGCCCAAAAGGAGAAGATAGGCCGACAATGGAGCAAGTGGTGAAGGCATTAGATAAGTTGGTGACATTCCATAACAGTTTCCCTGGCCCACAAATTGATCAAGATGAGATGGAGAGCTTGCTCGTTGAAAGAGAATTTCCCACTATATCAGATGCATCTGGTTTTCATGGTACCCAATATAGTGATGTGTTTGAAATACCGAGGTGAGGTGGATTAGTTAAGCTTGCTTCAAATTTGGTTTTGTGTCAAGATACAAAATTCTGTAACTTATTGGTTTTGATTGGTTTTGTGTGAAGATGAAAAATTCCGTACCTATTGATTTTTATAGCGAGCTTTCTTGCTAATCAGTAGGTACTTAAATTTTTTTTTTTTTTTTTTTGGAATCAGGTACTTAAGTTGTTTATTGAATGTACTGTGTCAAATAAAGTTTGCCGCCCTTAATTTTTTTTGTAGTGTTTATTGCTGGGACATGTTTATATTTAAGAAAAATATATTGGAAACTAACTTCTTTTATCTCAGATTTTCATCTCAGTTAATGAGATGAATTGCAAGATTATTTTTGCTCCTTATCCATGTACTCAACGACTCACTATATATAGTATCAGATGTTCAGATTTTTATCATAGGTAAGTAGTATCTATAATAAAAACAAGTGTCAAGGTTTGAACATTGCACCAATCACTTTAAATTACTAGCCCCTCTTGCAATAAACCATCTATATATTAATAAAAGTTTTAATACCGGTACGTATGGCAGACCTAGAATGATGAATTATATTTATTATTAACTATTTTTGTATTTCTATTTAACATAGATGCATAAAGTTATGTTTATAAATAATTGAATGGACATGTAAGTAACAACAAGGGATGAACACACAGTTTCTCTTTCTTTTCCTTTGTAAATTACATATCCATTGACTCAACAACAGTTGGTGTTCGGTGAACTCACAGCATAAACTCTATTAAAGCCATAGACTTCAATTGTGGTACTAGTGTTATTGGTGTAAATCTCAACCAAGTAAAGAGACTGACTATATATGAATACACTCTTTACAAGACTAGAAGAGCTCTCTCATTCTGGAGAAGCGAATTCAGTAAAAAAATGCTTCTCAATAAAGATAAACTTTTGCTAGAGATAGTGATTGTTATATCATCAGTGAGAGATAACTCTCTATATATTGCAGCAACGGTTGGACATGCTTATTTTGTTTGCAAGGTTATCCATTACACCCAACGTTATTTTGTTTGATGATTTAGTGAATGCATGTAGTATCGACAGAGATCCAGATATAAGGGAGGAATCCATGAAATTTAAGCCAGAGAGATTTGAGAAAGGCAAGGCCGAGGGTGAGATTGTGCTCCAGAAGACGGTACACAGAGGGAGGAGAAGGGAGAATCACTATGCGGAGGTAGGATTTTGCCAAACCGTGCTTGACCGGTGTAGTTCACTTGCTCTAGGTGGGGAGAAATCAAAGAGGGATAGGAAGAGAGCGACACTGTGTGGAGGGGAAGATATGCGATGTTTTGAAGAAATCCTTCACCCTCAAATCAGAGTGGAGATGAGGTGAAATGGCGAGCTTCACTTCCCTTCCCTTTAATGGCGATTTCACACCAATTTGTGGAGCACAGTCTAAGTGGACGATACCATTTGAGATGGGTCGGAGAATGTGCCAGGGAGATGGCCTCGCCAAGCAAGAAGTCAGGTGCATATTAGGAATATTGATTCAATGTTTTGACAGGTTAAAAACCAAGAATGAGCTCGTCGACTTAACGGAAGGTTGATGTCTCTCCCCCTTACTAAATCCGTTCCACTCACAAAATGGTAAGACATTTTTGTCATAATCCTGAGTCATTAAAAAAAAATTATAGCTCACTCACTTTAATTATTATTTTGTTGCATTCATTTTTTTTATTAACAGTTGCAAGTGGAGGAGGAGGTCTCGTCGGGTGTCCGGACCTGTTCGAGGGAGAATGACTCATTGAATCAAACGCTTGATAATCCGGAGCACCCGGGTCGGGTAAGGGGTGTAGGCGTCTACAAGGGTTTCAAGGATGTTTTCCGTTCAGAGAAACCCAAGCGAAGATCGCGCGTCAAAGCCACCGAGGAAGAGAGAGATGCGCGGCTCCGCCGGAAAATCCAAAAAGAGTACGAGGTGAGGATGGCAGAGATGGAAGCAAGTTTTGTAAGCCACGTGAGATCTCATCAGTTTACACACCCATCCGAGCAAGGAACCCCTATTTCGCCGGGAATTCGGCGCAGCAGTCAAGCATCTGGGAACTGCGAGGACGAGTTTGATAATATGAAGGTAATACCTACTATTCATAATCTAAAAGCAATTACTATTGCTTCGTACGCTTAGTATAAAATATTCAATCCTAATAATAATTGCAGGTGGCCACCAAATGCGACTTGGTCATTTGGAGCGGTACGGTGCCTATTACAGTTGGCAAGGGTCTCGTCATTCCAAATCAGTCGATTGTGCACAATGCTACGGTAGGGCGTGGCTATGTATGCGTGCAGGTCGACTCTGTGGAAACACAATGGCTTAGGCTCCCTCTTCCTGTCCCGACCGAGGAAATGTTTGTTATGGATGACACCCGTGAGTCATTTATCCAGTGGCCCAAGAATTAGATCATTCTGAATCAGGTAATATCTAAATTATCAATATCTCTTGTTACATTAAAAACTGATCTTTTAAATACTTGAAAATAAATTTTAAAATTTGATGCATGCGTAGGAGGCCCATTTGTCACCAGTACGGGGGTACAGCGGGATGGTCGGCGTGATCGATGCCCTGGTAGAGACTGATGCTGGAGTCCAGGCTGAGGCGCCAGGACCTGCAGACCGCTGTGTGGTCAGTCCCGAAGAATACGAGAATTTGCCTCTCGATTGTCAGCGTCTCCACGACTGCTTGATGCTGGCACCTGAAGGCAAGAACGACATCTTCATCCCGATCCCACCCGGGATGTTCCTGCACGACGGCTGGCATATCGTGATTAATTTCAAAGACTTCAAGGACTTCCTATATGCCAAGGGCCGCGATAGATGGCTCGATTGCTCATTCCTCACAATTTTCGCCATGTAAGTTGCCTTCCTTTATTTATATATTGTATAACACTCAAATATATATTCAAAATGTAATGATCTTTCAGGAAGCTGCTCCGAACCTGCGAAGCATGGACGCCCGATGATAAGGTAAACAAGACTGTAATTCTGGATCCCGGCAAACTCAATGCCGCTGTGCTAATAGGTCAGCCTGACCAGTGTGTCGATTACATGTGCTATGCGATGCACCGTTGCCAAATGGATGACAAGACATTTATTCTCGTGCCATACCACCAGAGGTACGATTCTAACTTTCAAATTTTTTCTATATTTTCAATTAAATAATTATAAAAAAAATTAAATGTAATTATAATTGTGTTTAAATTTCTACAGCACACACTGGTGTTTGTTCGTCATCATTCCGGCTGCGAATAGGGCTTTTATCATGGCTTCTGCCAGGCCAAAAGGAATCAAACCACAAGATTGCAGAGACATCTGTCCCTTTGTAGAACAGTAAGTAATATATTTTCATTAGGTTTGATTTTTTTTTTCTAATTGTAATTAAATTGTCAAATGAAATTGCTAAATACAATCACGTAATTTTGTAAGGGCTTGGAGCAAATATGTTAAAGAAGGAGGAGTGCAAGCAAAAGGAAGAGGGGTCGCGAAAGATAAATTCAAAATTGAGTGGTTACCGGTGAGCTTATTATACAAAAAAATTTTAACTTAAATTTTATAGTTTAAAAAAATATTTTCATTCTAACATTGGCCGATAAATGTAAATTTCAGTGCGCGCGACAGCAGGAGGTTGGGAGTGCGCTTATTACACAATGAATTTCATAATGGGTTGGGTCGAAAGAGATCAATTTAAATTTCCAAAAGAGGTATGTAATTCACATTAAATATAATTTTAAAAATATCAATAATTTGATCCGTCTCTCGTTACTAACTCAAATTATAATTGTAGTATAACCGGTGCCAAGACGCTTACTCAACTGAGCAAATCGACGAAGTGAGAGGGATGTGGGCAAGGTGGTTTATTTCCCAATTTTGTACTCCACAATATGGATTTTTATAAACTAAATTTGTGTAATTATTAATATTGAATAGTTATGTTGTTTTGCCAATTTATATGTGTTTTGGGGTTCTGTTTTGGGTTAAAAAAATACAAAAAAAAAATTAAAATCATACACGGATATTTCAAGAAATCCGTTTTCAAATTAAATTTTTTTTTTTTATCTTCCTACACAGATTAATACTAAAAAACCGTGTAGCTAGGGTATGGAGCTACACGGATTTGTAATAAAAAACCGTGTAGGAAGACGTTTCATACACGGTTTTTTATTACAAATCCGTGTAGCTCTGAGTATTTCCACACGATTATTTAGTAAAAAATCCGTGTAGGATTAGTGTAATCGTACACGGATAAATGTGGACTTTCCTACACCCCAGTATTGCACACGTTTCCAAATCCGTGTAGCTCTGCAGTTAAAGTCCGTGTACAAACTGTATTTTTTTGTAGTAGTGGGTATTCATAAATTG